>NW_004624774.1:18559148-18676442 GCF_000247695.1 Heterocephalus glaber | reverse complement strand
AAATAAATACATGAAAAAATGTTCAACATCACTGGTCATTTGAGAGATGCAAATGAAAACAATGCTGAGATTCCACCGCACTCCAGAAAGAATGGATGCTATCAAGAAATCAACCAATAACAAATGCTGGCAGGGCTGTGGGGATAGAGGAACCCTGCTCCATTGCTGGTGGGAGTGTAGACTGATACAACCACTGTGGAAATAAATATGGAGATACCTCAAAAAACTAGGATTAGAGGTCCCATTTGACTCAGCTATTCCCCTGCCAGGTGTCTTCCCCCCAAAATTAAAAGAATCTTACCACAGTGATATATGTGTACCCATGTTCATGGCAGCACAATTTGTAATAGCTAAAACTTGGAAACAGCCCAAATGCCCATCAACTGGAGACTGGATAAAGAAAATGTGAGGGTTTTTTTTTTTTTATAGAAAAATGGAGTACTAGTTGGCCATAAAGAACAAAAAACTAGAGGCATTTATAGCTAAAGGGATGCACATTGAGGCCATACTCTTAAGTGAAAGAAATAAGACACACATGTGTAAATACCAAATATTTTCTCTGGTATGAGAATCTAAAAGTGTAAATAAGGATCAAAATGTATAATTGATAATGTAATAGGAAGAAAAGGTCTAAAGGGGAAGGGAAAGTGGGAAGTGTAGGGGAAAGGAAAGAAGGGAATGAAAAAATATGAGAAAAGGAGAAAATGGAAATAAAGTCTTTGTAAATAGGGAGGAGTCGAGCGGTTGAAGAGAGGCCAGGGGAATGGGGGAAAAATAAGAACCAAGATACATCATGTAAAGGTACAAGCTCCCAATGAGGAATATAACTGTATTGTATACCTAAAATGTACCAATAAACTCAATGGGAAAAAAAATAGGTTGGGGATTTAGCTCAGTGGTTCTGCCACCTGCCTGGCAAGGGCAAGGTCCTGAGTTCAATCCCTAGTACCAAAAACAAACAAACAAACAAAAACATGTCAAGATTGGTTTTGTGAATGTGAAGTGCCCATTGCTGTCTGTGTACAATAACTTGGAAGTCCTCCATAGGTCAAAAATAATGTGTTAATTGTTATGGTCTGGTTCTCATAGGTAATCTGAAAAATTTGTTAAAATCACTAAATGGGGACCCATTGGACTTTGGAAAACTCCTAGACAAGATTCCTCTTGGTGAATAAAGAAATAGCTGCCTGAAAATAAGTTGATTTAAGTCTTTATTCATTAATGGGACCCCAGCAGTTCCCATAGCCTTCTGGGAGACACACTCCAACAAATATTGCTAAAAATATTATTGTAATATATTTACATTGACTATTATCAAAAGGTTAAGTTCTCTATTGGTAAAACAATAAGGTTTTCTTATTAAAAGATGCTCTTGATGCAAACGTATATTAAAAGACAAAGATTTCCTTATAGCTGTGGTTATATATATTGCTGATTTTCCTTATTGCTGATTTTATTGTATACTAAATATATTCATGCTTTCTGGGTATACAAGTTTTCAAATATGCAAAACTGGAAAGACATCTCATCATACTGGTGCCTTCCAGGCTAGGGTTGTTTATAGTGATAAACTTTTCTTTAAACTCAGATATCTGCCTTTCTTGTACTTGTGGTCCAGCTACTTGTGGTAAGAAGTGCATGTCAAGCCAGCATGAGACCACCAGCCAGATGATACTTTCAAAAAAGCTTATATGTTGTATATGTGTTACAATACTTACAGACTCTCAAACACTGTGCAGTCCAGGTAACGTCACAGAAAAGAATTAAAGGCTAAACATTAATAACCTATAAGGTATATCTATAGACAGGTGCATTCTTCCTCATGGCACTTAAAGAATAACAAATTAGGATAACAAATTAGGCAGAAGTTTCTTTATGTCATTTAATATCTTATAATCAGATGAAGATAACTGACTAAAAACAATTCTATGCCAAGATAGACATTTAAATGTGTTTCAGAGATAATAATGTCATCTTGAATGTCATGCTAAAATGCTATGTGACCCTTGACCTCAAGTTTTCTCTATAACACTAATTGTTATCTGTTAACATTCTGCAGGGATTCAATTTCTAAGATAGCCATGATTGGAAAAAATAACAGCTCTCTGGCTATATTTTATATTTCAAAGTACTTGATATCCAGATGAGAATATAATAGTTAAACTCACTGCTCCCACTTCAATGCTGGTGTAACTGACCTTCTGGGTGTTCAACAACTACAGCTTAGACATCAAAGTTAGAAAGGTAACTGGACTTAAAAGCCAGTATTTTGGCCCTGGCCCTCCAAGGTCAACAAGAACCCAGGACATGAGGGAACTACTCTACAGGATCTTACAATTTTGGTGAGTCACCCAACCTCCTAAGCAAGGAGATTGTTAGACCCCAGAGGACAAGAGTCAACCAATTCACAGTGTGCCAAAAAGGAGGGTCACCAGAAGAAAAGGTTTTCCATGGTCCCATGGAAAGGCAGATGGTCAGGGAAGGGCATGACCCACTCTGGCACCTGACAGGCTCTGTATATGGTTCAAAAAATAATGCCTAAAGAGCCTTAATGGAACATGATAGACAGTAAAAGGTTAATTTTGATTAACACTTGTCTCACTTTAATTTAATTTAGTCTTAAACACTTAGTGGAGAAGTATAACCAAAAGATGTGTAAAAAAAGTAATAAAGGCTACACATAGAAAAGGAACTCTACTCACTGACTCCTCTTGACAGTTTCCAGCTACACCTGTAAGACAGGTCTAGGATCCAGCTGGTTATACTTGCTATTCCAATCCTTAAAAACAGTGAATGGCATGGCTCTTTCCCCAATCTGCCTTTCCATTCTAGTACTTATGCTTTGGTCACATGTGTTTCAATCTCTTGGTAAAGTTTGTTTATTTTCACTTAGAGGCTGACAAACTCCAAGTGAACATACAGATGAAACCCATGGTAAAGTTGCAAGACTCCTTCTGCCAAGGCCCATCAGACAACCCTCCCTGCTAAAGACTTCCATCTGCTGCCCCCAACAATGACTCCACTCAGCTTGAAGAAGCCAGATTAGTCATCACCCATTTGCCCAACAGCAGTTAAATGGATATCTCAGAGGGGAGAAACATAGGGAAAGGAGGCTCTTAGGCAGGGAAAAGATAGGCTTTATTAAAAATTAATGGGGAATCTTACTAAAAGCAGCTTCTGCCTCTACAGGTAGACTCTATAGTTAGAACAATTAGAAAGACAAAAGAGAGAGAAACTATCCAGAGAGACACCAGGTAACACAATTACCATAAGAATTTATCAGAAAGAGTTAACAAACCAAGGAAGAAGCAAGAAACCTAAAAGACTAGGGAAACCAGTCCCCTCATCCACCTCTGATAAAATGCAAAGGAGACAAGGAGCAGCCACCTAAGGATTCTTATTTAATATATTAAAAAAAATAATATATATATATATATATATATATATATATATTCTCACTTCAGCATCACTATACCTGCACCAGATACTCCTTAATCATTATCTCTAAGTTGCCTTTCTTTAAGGCCCTCCCACTTATCCATCACAAGAAGAAATCAAATGCCCAGAAAGAATGTAGTCAGAGGTGCCCAAGGTTAGGATCAAAGACAGCCAGAGAGCCAATCAGATGGTGACAAATTCCAGGTGCCCACATGAGGGATGAAAAAATTCACTAGTCCTATATAAAAAGGAGCTGGAAACAAAAATCCATGGGTATTCACATCTGATGCTCCCTATTCCCTCAGAGCAGCTGTCTAACTTCTTTTTCCCCATCCTTTTCCAAATGAACTGTCTTCCTTTATTTTAAACTCTGCCTTTTTAATTCATTACTGAAGCAGAGAGTTTATGATCCTGGTAACTGCGTGTTCCAGGTGAGAATCATTGTGTACATCCCATTCTGCCACAACACTGTGATTTTAGGCATGTGCCACTGCACCCAAATCTCTAGACAACCTTCATAAACCTGCCTGCTATAGAATCATGCTGTGCATTTATTATACAACTGTAATACATGCTATCATATTGTGTGCATTGTTTCATCTCTTGCTTTTAATCCATCATTAGTATATTTCTAAGATTTTACCCACGATGGTAGACCTAGCTCTAGTTCAGTGGTTTTCAAACTTTTTTGTAAGTTTAAAAGACCTAGAGGCCTTATCAAGATGCGTATTGATACAGTTATCATCATACAAACTGCACAAACAAAGCTTGTTCTGTCACTAAGTCAAAGAATGAAATTGTGGACAGAAAGGAGGTAGAAGGGGAATTGTTTCTTGGAAATATAAGATGAAAATAGGTACTGGTGGGTTTCCAAGAGGGGTTCCAGAAGTGGAAATCTGTGGTGCATTCTTTGTTTTGGTCTTATATAGATAGGCAGAGAGTGGAAACTTGTTTAGGTATCCGGTAATCACCTATCACCAGTGATTGTGTGGATTTAGAATAACCAGTAAGGATTTAGACTTTATAATGTAGAATCTAAAGAAAGTCACTCAGCTGGCTGAGTTCAAAAGAAAGAAACCAAGTTCAAAGAAAACTGGTTACTCTGCATTTCTAAATTTCTCCATGTCCAGCCTGGAGGTAGGGAGAGGTTGTTAATTTAGTTAGTGTATTCTACCTAAGAAGTTTTTATTGAGAGAGTTCTTAACTCTTTATCCTTTTTCCTATGTTTGTTTTTACATTTCTAAGCTTAGCTAGCTGCAAAGCTTTAATCAGCTATTTTAAGCCTGCCCTTTACTAGCTGCTGACTTATAAGCTAAATAACCTGTCTTTCATGGTATCACTGGGTCTGACCACCAGTTTTTGATTCAGTAGATTTGGGGTGGGGCAATTAATTTTCCCAGGCAATGCTAATGCCATTGGTACAGAGGCCACACTAACTATGTAGTGTACTGATTCATTTTAATTTGTCGTATGATATTCCACTGGGCAATGGAATACACAAAATGTAAATGTATAAAACAATTCATTTTTTGATGAGGATTTAAACTATTTCCTATTTCCTATTTTAATTTGCATCAGGCATACATGTGAGCTTTTCCAGGCAGTGGTTCTCAGCCCCAGCAAATACAAAGCTTCCATCTGGGTGTCCCTAACCACCAGGCATCTCAGCACGCAAAAGATACTTTAAACTCTGGAAATTCCAAGAATTTTAGGAGCTGAAGATCAGTTTAGTCCTTAGTGCAACAGTGTTAAGAGGTGTGGTATTTGGGAAGCAATTAAATAATGAGATTAGCACCTGTATAAAAGGCTCAGTGCTCAGGGAGCACTTTCTTGTCCATTTCTTATGTGATGTGAGGACATAGCTAGTGTTTGTCCACTGTAGAGGATGCAGCAACATGGCACCATTTTGGAAGCAGAGAGCAGTCTACTTAGACACCAACTCTTTCAGTGTCTTGACTTTAAACTTTCTTCTTGGAGATTTAGATGTTTTCTTGTATTTCCATGCCCATAATTTCTTTCTTTCAGCCACCTGAAATCTCAAGTTTTCTGCAATTTCCAAGTGCTGTAATGCTCACCACTGCTTTCAAGAAGCAGCCTCTCCTCCAGACACTAAACCATGCCACTGTGGCTGTTCAAGATCTGATACATGAGTCAGAAGGCAGACCCTCCGGTTTTCTTCGACAAGCCAGGCAACTTGTGGCAAACAAGTTCCGCTCTTTTTCTTCCATCCTGAGAAAGGCAATGGGAAACATGCTGTCCTCCTGACTGCAGCAGTCTGTAACAAGGTGGGCTGGGGTAGGATAGAACAAACAAAGGGCACAACATTTCCCAACATTTTGGGGACAGACTTCTTCCAACTGGGTGTTCACTAGGTTGCTGCAAATCTGTGACTGATTTCAAGAGCACCCGTAAAACTGTTCAGTCAGTCTGTTGTTTTCACAGAGAATGAAGGGCTAGAGCAACTGAGTTCACCATCTTGTCACTGTGTAACATAAAACTTGGCAAACACTGTTTTGTTCATTTTTACTTTGAAGAGATCTTATGTTTTTTATTTCTTGTTTTTCCTTTTTGATGCATGTGATAAGAGAATGTTTAAGTAATTTCTAGATTGAAGCATTTTTAATTTTTATTTTCTGATTTTCTTAATTTCTAGTTTTAGCAAAGATTATACTTTCTAGCATTTTTAGTATTTTATATTTTACTTGGCATAATTTGCACAATTTTCCTGAATATTTGAAGTGAACTTGGAAAGTTTATTTTCTGTTCTGTGGGTGTAGAATGAATATCTACAAATTATCTTATTTATTTGTTTGTTTTGTTTTGAGACAGGGTCTCTCTATGTAGCCTAAACTGGCCTCGAACTCATGACAATTCTCCTGCCTCAGCCACCATGCCCAGCTCTATTTTAATGATATTTAGCTCTCTGCTATTACTTATTTTTCTCCCCATTCCTTTAACATAGTGAAAAAGAGAAGTCCCCCAGGCACAGAGCTGAGGCTAGAGCACACAGGAGGTCATAATAGTGTTCATGTCAGGACCGTCTCTACATTCTCCATTCCTGTGGTAGTTTTGTTTTTAGTGGTATTGGTGATCAAACCTAAGACCTTGCACATACTAGGCGAGAACCCTATCACTACATTATGTCCTCATTGCCCAACCAAAATTTTTATGTGCCAAATATTTTCTATTTGGTACTCAGTTTCGAGCTTGATTCTGTCACAAGAGGATCAATTATGCGACTCTTTCTACTCAGCAGTATTTTTCCTGGCTTTAGTGTTTGCACGTTTGTATGGTAATATTCTTTTACTTCTAAATTATTTGTTCTTTTACTTCATTTCTAAATTAAATATACTTTTTCAAACTAACTCAAGTTCCTTGCAAAGGGAAGCAAAGTAAAAACTTGTAAATTATATCAAATATTTTCTCCTGGATTACTTTCTTACTTCTGCTGCAGCTATCACAATGGTATTTTGTGGCAACAGAAAAGGTAACTCAGTTTCTATACTCTCTGTTTAAAAAAATCAAAGTAGATGATGTATTTTAAAGAGATTTTCCTTTAAAATGGTTAAAATAAGCAATTTGCAATATGTTAAAAGCTAAGCCTCGGTTATCTGGAATACTCACTTATACAGAAAAATGTATGCACTTATACCACCAAAGAGGTGTATTATCACCATAGTGAATAGTATGTTAAGAGCATGATCAGAAAGACAACCAAAAGTGGTTTGACAGCTGTTATTCCAGTGTTTGTATATTTTTGACAAGTAGTATTTGTACATATTTATGGGATTCAGTACATGTATGATGATCAAATCAGGATAATAGCATTTTTATCTCCTTGATATTTATCATTTCTATGTGTTTACAACCATTCGGTTCTTATAGGTATTTTGAAATACACTATAATTGTAGAAGTATATAGTTATCCTACTCTGCTATAGAACACTAGAACAAATTCGTCCTATTTAACTGTATCTTGGTACCTGTTATATCTGACCTTTCTTTATATCCCCTCCCTCCTACTCTTCCTCTTCTCTAGTGATCACTAGTCTTCACCAATAAGAGTGAATTTTTTTTATCTTCCACAAACAAATGAAAACATATTTGCCATTTGGTATCTGGCTTATCTCACTTAATACAATGTTTTCCAGTTCTATTCTTGTGGCTACAAATGACAATATTCTTGCCATGGGCCGAGCCTTAAGATGGCCCTTCACCTCCTCCCTACTCCCTTTCTCCTCCATAGATTAGAGTCAAACAGACAATCTGTTTGACTAATATTGTAGACCCTGGACTGCACAGCCCCAAGAGACAGTTACATTGTGTATCCTTCCCTGTTCCCTTTCCGCGCATGCCAGGATCACAAAACAATCACGCTTCGTTCCGCCTAGGCCACGTAGTCTAAGTAGCACTATTTGCCCCGCCTTCTCTTCCTGTTTGCCTTCCACTAGAAATAAAGAGTGCGTAGCGCTCCAGATGGCCATTAGCTCCCGACAAGCTATGTTTCCACCTGGTCCCAAACTTCAAGAATAGTCGTGGTTTCTTCGCTTCTTCATTTCCCACCACTCTACCCTGCTTCAAACCCTATACTGTTTGGGTCACGGCATATTCCATTCTTTTTAATGTCTGAATAAATACTTCACTGTGTATATACACACCATGTTTTTTAACCTATCCATAGATGGACATCTCAGTTGATTCTTTATCTTGGTTATTGTGAATAGTGCTGCGATGAATATGGGATTGTAGGTATCTCTTTGATATAAGTATTTTATTCCCCTTGTTATATACCCAGTAGTGGGGTTGCTGGATCATAATAAGCAGAAAGTTACACATTAGCAGGCCTGGCTGGGGCTAAATGAAAAGCAAGGATGACGTGTTTTTTCCTTTTCCTCTTCTTCCCCTTCTTCCTCTTCTTCTTCCTCCTCCTCCTCCTCTTCTTCTTCTTCTTTCTTTCTTCTTCTTTTTGCTTTCTTAATCATTACTTATAAATAAAATCCACACAAGTTTGTGGTTTCAATCTTAACCTCAAGAGAATGTTACATCCTCTGAGCATGCTGATAAGGTCCAGGGACCATACAAAGTTCAGACCATGTGTTGGAAAAACCTCCAGGTCTCAAACTAAAGGGAAAACATCCACCTAGTGAGTAAACAGGACCCGATAGGTTAATATAGCCCATTTTCCTTGTGACAGAACAATGGCCTTAGAGGAGGGAAAGGATATTCCTTGACCTAGTCAGTCATATAAATATAACCTGAGACCTCATTCAGTGCAGGTGTTTGCCATCTTGGTGTTTGCCACCTTCATGCCTGAAGGTATATTCTCTTTATTGCTCTGAAAATCTACCATTTTGCAATAAACTTTACCTAAACTCTATGTGATGGCCTATATGCCTTGTGTGAAATCTTTTGTTAAAAACAAAGAATTGAGCTATGTTGTAGGAGACCAGATAATGAGAATCCAGGCCTAATTCACCTTCTCTGCAAGCACAGAAGAGAAAAACAGCAAGCTCTTCCTCCTTTGCAATGTGCAGGCATGCAGGCACATTGTATGTTCAAATACAGCTGAGATCTGGATGTTTATCTGAGTACATACTATAGACAAAAAGAGGCAGATGAATCTTCCACTAACCTAATTGCTTGCTCTCTTGTCTAAGTGAATAAAAGCAAGGTGTGCCAAACACTCAGGGCTCTTTGTCCAAAAGGCAACCACCTCCTGGTCCCCTCATTCCAAATTATCATTGTGTCTTTTATTTTTCATCCTCATTTCCCCACTCCACCCCACCCCACCCCACTCCACCCTCTCCTGTCACGATAAACTTGTAGGCTGATTCCTACAGTATGTCACTGGTTTCTTATGGTGTTAGGACCTCATGATGTAGAGACCCAGCTTCCTGGTAACAATATTGTAATTCGACTCTTAGTTTTTTGAGAAACTACCGTATGTTTTCCTTAGTGGGTGTACTAATTTACATTCCCATCAACAGTGTATAAGAAAGAGTTTTTCTTTCTTTGCATCCTCACCAGCAATTGTTATTTTTAACCTTTTTAAAAAAAATATAGCCATTCTAATTGAGGTGAAGCTAATACTCATTGTACTTTTGATTTGCATTTTCCTGATGATTAGTGATATTGAACATTTGTTCCTATACTTGACCATTTGTATGTCTTTTGAGAAATGTTTATTCAGATCATTTGCCCATTTTAAACTAGATTATTTTGAGTGTTTTTTTTTTCTTTTCTGCTCTTGAGTTGTTTGCATTCCATATAAATTTCTGGATATTAATCACTTGTCAGATGAATAGTTTGTAAATATTTTCTCCCATTCTTCAGGTTGTCTCTTAACTCTGTTGATTATTTTCTTTGCTGTACAGAATTTTCTGAGCCAGGTGTGGTAGTGCATGCCTGTAATCCCAGAACTCAGGAGGCTGAGGCAGGAGGATCACTGAGAGTTCGAGGCCAGCCTGGGATCCCTGAACTACAAAGGGAAACCCTGACTCAAAAAACCAAAAGAAAAAAAAAGAATTTTCTTAGCCAAGTATGGTGGTGCACACTTGCAATCCTAGCTACTTGGGAAGCTAAAGCAGGTTTGTGAGTTGGAGGCCATCCCGGGCAACACAGGAAGATCAAGGCCCTGTCTGGCAGTCAGGCAGGGGAAGAAAACAGCAGCACCTCAGTTTGATATAATCCTCTTTGTCTATTTTTGCTTTTTTGGTTGTGCTTTTGGGGTCCTATTCAGAAAATTATTGCCTGTACTGATGTCTTAGATTTTGTCCTGTGACTTCTTGTAATAGTTTTCAAGTTCCAGGTCTTTGATCCATTTTGAATTGACTTTTGCACATAATGAGAGGTAGGAATCTAGTTTTATTTTCCCATACATGGAAATCCAGTTTTCCCAGTGCCATCTTTGAAGAGACTTCCCTTTCCCCAATATATGTTATTTTCTAAAAACATTGTTTAATTTTATTTGTACATGTTTGCAGTTCATGTAGTTTACAGTTATCTTGGGGAGTGGTTTCATGTACATACCACACCATGTTTCTTTCTTTTTAATACCGTTCCCTTTCCCTCCCTAGCCCTCCCTCCCCATCCAGTCCCCCCATCCTGTTTTTCATTCTTGTTGATATTATTTGTCTTAGCTCATATTATAACATATAATGATTACATCAAGTGGGGTTATTAGGGTCCTGCACATGGCATGCCTTTATTCCTCTCATTTCCCCTTCCTCTCCTCCTCACACCTCACCCTCATTCCACACGGGACCACTTCCCTATTGCTAGAGATCCATCGCCTTGTCCCCTTCTATCCACCCTTTATTATCCTCTTTGTTTGTACTTTGCCTCACTCAAATGAGAGAGGCCATACAGTATTTAAGCTTGTGTATCTAGTTTATTTCACTCAACATTATGTTTTCCAGGTGTATCCATTTTCCTACACGTGTCAAATTTGTCATTATTTATAGATGAATAGTATTTCATTATATATAGATATCCCACTTTCTTTATGCAGTCCTCTATTGATAAGTATACAGGCTGCTTCCAGTCTTGATCTATTATGAATTGTGCTGATATAAACATTGGTTTGCATGTATTGCTGTAATATGATGACTTAGCCTCTTTCGAGAAGATACCTAGTGGGGAATAGCTGAGTCATATGGAATTTTTAATTTCAGTTCTTTGAGAAATTTCTATATTGTTTTCCATAATGTTTTTACTAGTTTACATTCCCTCCAACAAGGAAGGAGGGTTTCTTTTTCACCCCAGTCACACTAGCATTTGTTGTTTGATTTCTTAATGATTGCCATTCTTTCCAGAGTAAGATGGAATCTTAGCATTGTTTTACTTTGTATTTCTCTAATGACCAAAGATGTTGAACACTTTTTTCATATATTTGTTAGCAATTTGTATTTCTTCCTCTATGAAATATCTGTTCATTTCTCTTGACTGAATCTTTAATTTTAGGTAGTTTAATGTTTTTGAGTTCTTTGTGTATTCTAGATATTAGTCCTCTGAGGAATAACTGGTAAAAAATTTTTCCTATTCATGAAGAAAAAGAAAGAAATAGATTTTGAAAAATTAAACAATGGAAGATGAGAGGAAGGTGATACGATTGATGTAAAAGATCCTTCTTTTTTTAATATAGGGGAATCAAACTCAGAATCTTGTGCTTTCGAGGCAGGCACCAGAACCACTGAGCTAAATCCCCGGCCCTTAAAAGATCCTATTAAGGAGTAAAGAAAATTAGTAGTATTAGGTAACAGTAACAAAAAAAAAACAAGTAGGATATGGATAAATAATAGGGAATGGAGATTAAATTAGAGGAAAAGAAAGTACAAAAAAGGAAATAGGTTGAAAGAGAGCAAGAAAAGAGAAAAATGGAGGACCTATTCAAACAAATGAAACAAATTATATTTTAAAAGGGGGGAACAAGAAAATGGGATAGAACTCCAAACTCCACCAATAACAATAATAATAATAATAATATAATTAAAAATTTAAAAGTAGCAATAGAGGAGAAAAGAAAAATATTGGTTAAGTGAAGGGAGAAGAAAAGAAAATTCCTATGTATTTCTAGAAGAGTGTTTTCTTCCAAAGTCTAATCTTGCAAATCACATTCCTTTATATTCTATGGATTTGTGTGGAGATTTCTCACTTCAGTGAGTCCCCTGTCTGTAAATCCCTGTTTGTGGCAATTGTCCGAACTGGAGCACCAACCCAAGAAAGATGTGGAGTATTGGATTCTGAAGCCCCTGGCATGGATTCTTGCTGGTTGGGGGCCAACACTAGGTAACTGATGTATATTTGTGTCCATGGAACTAGTTCTAGATACCAGGTAGAGTCTTGTGTCAACTGGGAAGGTGGAATTAGAACATCTTGTGTAAGCTCAGGCTGCCCAGGGACTGATGCCAGGTTTCAGATAGAGTCTCTAGCAGGTCAAGGTTTGGAGCAGGGCAGTGAAAACTGGGTAAAGACACAGGTGAGCCCAGGGTGCCAAGTATGTACTCAAACTGGACCAGTGTCCACATGAATGTCCCAACTGGTGTGGGAGAAACTTCAGGCTCCTGGTGGTGACTCAGGTGTGCCTAGGGTCCAATATTAAAGACTCCTGCCATAAGCAGCAATCACTTGTTTATCCTCTTGGGATCTGAGATCAGGCCAGATGGAGAAGGGGCCTCTCCCATCCCTGAGCTCTTGCCCCTGGTATGTGCCCACAAAAATGCTGATAGGCTCCAGCCTCCTATGTTTGGAGAGGGGACGATGAGATGGAGGGGCCCACACAACCCTAGTATGTGAGGCTAGACTCTACTGGGCTTCTTGGATCCTGCCAGCTATTTGGGAAGTTCTCCAAGTGGCTGCCCCCATAGTGGGTAAGGATAGAGACCCTGCAAGCTGGCCCTGTTAGACTGCTTTCCCTCCTTAGCTCCTGGGCATGTTTTGTTTAATCTACAAGTCTCCTTTCAAATTTATTTTTTTGTATCAGGATGTATGTCCCTCACCTTCTTACAATTACTTGTGTTTTTACTCGTTCTTCTCTGAGTCTCTCAGATGTGACTCCTCCTCTACTCAGCCATGTGTCCATGTTGGATGTCCTCTGGTTATTTAGGTTTTAATTTTTCCCAGTAATATTTTATAGTTTTAAGTACATAGATCTTTCATTTTTTATCACATTTATTTTGAAGTGTTGCTTATTTTTAATGCTATTGAGACAATTTGCTTCTAATATGTAGAAAACTGATTTCTGCACATTTTATATTGCTCTTATATATTATAACCTTACTAAGTTTGCTTATTAGTTCTAGTAATTTATTGCAGATTTCTTTGGATAGTTTTTTTTAGACAGTCAAGCATATCACATTCTCTTGAACAGTTTTACTCCTACCTTTAAAATCTATATGCCTTTAATTTTTTTCTGCCTTATTTCAATTGTCATAAACTTCCAATAAAATATGGAATAAAGGTAGTAAGAGCAGTCACTCTTTTTTGTCCTGATCTGTGAGGAAAACTCTCTCTTTTACTATTAAATGTGATGTTAGCTGTAGGTTTTTTCATAGGTATCAGGTTGAAGTTCTCTTCTGTTTTTAATTTGCTGGGAAAACAATAAAGAATGGATGTTGAATTTTGTCAAATGTGTTTTCTTACCTGACCACTAATATTGCTTGTCTTAGTCTGTTTGGGCTGTTGTAATAAAATATGATCACTTATAAACAAGAGAAATTTATTTCTTGCAGGAAGGCCAGAGGTGAGGTAGGTTCTGTCTTGGGTGGGGGATCCACTCTGTTCACAGATGGTATCCTGATGGAAGACAGAAGCAAATTCTCTGGGTCCTCTTTAGTAAGGACACTAATCACAATTCCAAGGAGTTTGTCTTCATGATCTAATTAACTCCTAAAGGTACTGTCCTCTAATATCACATTGGTGTTAGATTTCAACATATGAATTTTGAGGATCTAAACATTCAAATTATAGCATCACTTGTACCCCTAAATGGTGACTGCCACATTCTATGGCATGCATAGGATCCTGTGAATTTTAAGGCTGTCTTAGATTTAAATTGAGTTTGCTCCTATCCACTAGCCTCCCCTGCCACCCTTTGCTAGGGGTTGTGGTTGTTTAATTTGCTCATAGCTTACCTCTGAAGTTTCAGGGTAACCAGCAGCTAATCTGATATACTTTATAACATAGATTGCTTTTCCTGTTCAATAGAGTCAGGAACACTTTACTTAGTACCCAAATACTCTTAGGGGTTTAAGAAAAGGACTCTTCACGTGTCCAGCTGTGAATGCCGCCCTCCACATATGGCCCTGCAGCTGTTTGAGCACTGTGGTCTTCCGGTCCGGAGACATCTGCCAATGCGCATTGTCTGCTACAGCCTGGATCATCTGCCGAAGGTCATCCGCCCCATCCCCAGACACCGCAGGGATGGGAACAGCCCCATCCAGGTGGGCATCTTCTTCAGCCTGCTTCCTCAGAAGGCTGACATCCGGCCTACACTCCTCCTCCTCCCAGTGTGTCTGCAGACACTCTAGCACATTATCTTTGATGTAAGGAAATAAAATGTCCTTCACGAAAGTAATCGGGGTTGTGGTACCTTCGATATATCCAACAGGATCACAGTGACCTCGGTGGGCACCGAGAGCCCGACCATCTCCTCACACCGGGCACTCGACGCTGCCCTCCCGGAGCCACACGGCCACCCCGGGGCAGCCAATGTGAGAGAGATTGCCAATAATAATTCATTGCCTCTGTGTAATTGAGTTACAAGATTATATCAGGTGCATTTTATATTTGTCTCCCTGTGTATAAATGAAAAAGTTACCTATTTCTGTTCCAAAAGAGCAAAATTGGGAAAGAAAAATTAACTAGAGTATTGATCAATCAAGTATTTGTTAGGTAAGAAGAGATTTGCTAATCATATGGCTCACACAGCAAGCACTTGGTCTCTCAATGAAAAAGTGCACTGATTCAACAACTAAAAGTGAAGTGTAGTGCTTAATGTTTAACAGAATAGTCCTAATCCTGCCGGTTATCATCATAGATTTTACAGTTGCCTTTTTAACTATGTCCTAGCACAGTTTGAGAATATATGTCAATTGCTATTTACTGGTTTTTTAAAATTTACTGAAATGAGCCCATAACATCAAAAAGAGCTGTAGTACATAATATTTTCCTCTGAAATGGATGTGAGAAATGTAAATTTTATAACAGCATTAGTTATCTTGGTTCATTTCTAATATTTCATGTCAGTTTCATGCTGTGATTAATAAAAGCATTTCCTTCTCAAAAAAAGGACTCTTTAGACATAAAATAACATGTATAATTAGAGCTTTCAATAATAATAATTTAATAATTAGAGCTTTTAATAACAATGGAAACTTTTGTCTATGAGCATTGGAAGCGATCATTAGAAAGGTAGAACAATGAGTTCAAAGTACGAGGAGATTGCAAATGCAGGTATGTGTTTAGTCACTCTTTGCTCTTGATTACATGAGCACAGTGGAGGCCCACTGTCACCTTCACAACTTATTGGTAACAAAAGGGTGTAAATCTCTAAAACACTGTAACACAAAGAACAAAAACACGGTATACACAGCTATATAAAATTTTATACTCAATAAAGCATTTCCCTGTAGTTGTGTGTGCATGATGAATTCTTCAATTTTTTTTGACCCTCAATAAAATAGGCAGATTATCCTTTTATTTCTTTAAGGTACCCAATGGAAATTATGCTGAATATGTATTTATACTACAGGTAGCATTAAAATTCCTACTGCACACATAAAGCATGTCAAAACATACTAGGCTGATAACTGCTTCTTCTACATATTTGTATTTCACATGCATTTCCAGATATATCTGGATAATGATGCTGAGGTTCAAGTGACAATTTGAGGCAGAATAAACTATCTGTGACACCATCTGGCAACTTTTCAGACCTTAGACGGAAAATGTATACCAAAGGAAAACTGGTCTGAGGCTCTCTTCCTCTTCCTCCTCCTTCTCCTCCTTTCTTTCTTCTTCCCCTCCTCCTCCTCCTTTTCCCCCACCATTCTCTTTATCTCTGACCCTTTCTCTCAGAGAGTTTTCTAAAGAATCTTTTAAATACAAAATTTGGCTATCATTTGTTTTTGATATTTATACATTTATAGGGGAATAGGAGAGAAGGGAAGATTGATAATAAAGGAAAAGATGGTAGACTAAACTCAGGCTTGCAAATGCAATTTTTGTTGACCAAAAGTCTGTTGGCTAAATTACTTCTGAAAACCATTTGTATAACGATTTCCTATTGGTACCTTTATTTTCTTTGTGCAAATTTTACAAAGTTTAGTTACCTAAACACACTTCTGCCAAAAGACAAGAAAGACCATTAATCTCACATGCTAACAAGAAAGCTAAATCAGGAATTGAAATTTCCTTCTTCAAGGCAACAATCTGGCAAATATCCCAACCAGTCCGCTAAACTCTCTCCTTCAATTTCAACAGGATGACCAAGGATATGTGTTGAATATTAAAGCCTCAAATTTTTGATTTGATATACTATCTTCAGGACATTGGATTTTGTGCACAGTATTAAGTAATAAGAGTAATGCTTCAGTTTCAGAATTTCTCTCAAGAAATACATAGAAATTTTAATAACATTGTTCTCATCTTTGATTACTGAAAGAAGTAGAAATGAAACAAGTGTTTTAATAATGCTTTTAGTCAGCTCAACCTATTTGCTAATATGAGAATTTGCTGACGAATAATATGTTGGAACTTACAAGGCATACAGACTCACTGTCAGGTCAATATTCACTAAAAAAAGTGCAATAAATGTCAAAGTTTAACTTTTCAGTAATATTTTGTATGCCCACGCCAGCTTTTAATCTAAACTATTGGGGAAGCCAGCTCTCATTCTGTGTTTCTGCATGCTTTTGACGAGTTAACATGTTAATCAGGAAAAGGGCTCTGCTGTCCAACTATTAGATAAGTTATTTGGAAAAGAAAAAATATTTGTCTATGAATTTGTGGATGAAGTGTTTCCAAGAAGAAATTATAAATGGGTCCTATTTTAGTGCTCTTCTATTATGAATGACAGGTTTAACATTCTTAGAACCTTAAGAATATAATGACTACATCTTTAAAAGCCTCTAGGGATTATTGTACATTAGCAAATCAGACTCAGTAAATTATTTATCTATAAATTAATCTTTCTAAACAGATTTCCACCCCTTTCAATTTGAAAGCTAAACTTCTGAGTCTCCACTTCAGCAACTTCATATCTGAAGGGCCTACATCTGTACAAACATTTCTAATGAAAACACTAAGACAACCCCCAGAGAAGCAAATAAAATGAGATTTAAGTATATAGCGACCTTTTTACAGTTACATTCCTAACAATAGTGGATTCTAATTTGATGCCAAACTGAGGTTATGTAATAAAATCAGTGAGCAATCTAGCTCTTTTGGTTTTAGTGAAAAATTTGGGTTTTTAGGCAATTCTATTTTCCCATTTACAAAAAACTAAATGAGCTACATCTCAGTAAGCCATGGAAGCGAGGGCCCTATGGTTAGGAAGACACGACTGTACTCTAGAATAGGCAGCAGAAAAGCACACAGTGTAAAGTTTAGGCTCCAAAAGCAAGGGTATAATGGCTAAAATGCAAATGTCAAAGGTGGATTTAAATTTTCAGGTCACAATTAAAAATTATTCAACCAGGGCCAGGGATTTAGCTCAATGGTGTCACTGCCTGCCTCACAAGCAGAAGGTACTGAGCTTGATCTCCAGTATCAAAAAAAAAAAATTATTCAACCAGACTTTATTCAACACTCCAAGTCACTTTTTTTTTTTTTTTTTGGTACTAGGAATCAAATTCAGTGCCTCACACTTGCCAGACAGGAACTGTACTACTGAGCTACATCCCTGGCCCAAAATTCACTTTTATCCATTAACAAAATCACCAACCAAAAGTAGGACTACCTACCACCAACAAAAAGTTACTAAGCCTAATTTTGAGAAATACCCATCTGTTGTAAAAAAATTCTTTTCCAGCTTATGTTCATGGTATGGACTATGGCTGCTAAAAAAAAAAGCGTCTCATGTTTTATTGTCAGTATGCTTTTTAAAAAAGTTAATGAGTTAAATTTTATATATTATTAAGGCATTAAAATTTGAAGTTTCAAAGATCCTGAAATTTACCTTTAGAAAAGAATAGAAATTAACTTTCACTAATTTCAGACTTTGTTAACAAGAGTGCTACAAACATGTAAGGAAGCATCTTTGCCACCATCTTTAGGTTGCTTTGAAAGGTGACTCTAGTGTAGAAAACATCCCTTCGGTAGTGAGACTACTAGGTAGGCAGAGTTGAAGCAAAGACTGATACAAACTTTTTTCAATTATAGTAAAACATATACAATATAACATTTACCATTGTAACCTTTTTTTTCTTTTTTTTTTTTTTGGTACCAGGGATTGAACTCCAGACCTTGTGCTTGCGAGGCAGGTGGAGGAACCACTGAGCTAAATCCCTGGCCCCTATTGTAACCATTTTTAAGTGTATAATTCAGTGGCCTTAAGTATGTTCAGCATTCTATGACCATTTCTACTGTCACCAAATCAGCTGGAGAATTTGTTCAATTCAGACAGAAATGACAAACTGGCAAAGTTGCAGTCCCCTGGATGTTTGGGGCTCCAGATTCTGAATGCTGGTAGCTCTGAATCCTTGGTGTTACAGTTGAGCTTTGAGTGCCAGTGCTGCTTAGCAATTCATGTTACATCTTAGTATCACAGCTCCTGCCATCACCAAGCCACTCCTATCAGCTGCTGAGCAGTTGGGGCTTATATCCCCCTTGGTGGTTTTCTAGAGCTTTTCCCACCTCTTCCATTTCCTCTCAGGAGGCTTTTCCCCTGGTCTCTGCAGGCTTCTTCCTGCAGAAGACTTCTCCATAGGACTCTGCCACCCTTGCTCTTCACTGCCCTCTGGAGCTCTTCAGGGCTAATAGTCCTTAATGTTCCAGCTTTCTTATACTATAGAAACACACTCAACTCACTCTTCCCAAGCTAAGAATCACAAGTAGGAAACAGACCACAGAGCAAGGCTTTCATTGGGATCTGTGCTGCAGCAGAGGGTGATAGTACACCAAGGGATCTCTCCTGGACTGACCTGAGGGGTGTGAGGGAAGTGTTTTACATATATACATATATATATATATATATATGGAACAGCCTGTAAATAGTCTCCTGAATTTCACGGACCTGTTTTGACCTTTGAAGTAGTAGGAGCAGGGACATCTGGGATAGGTCTGTGTAACAAGCCGGCTGCAGCCAAGGCAAATGTCTCCCACAGTAGCTGTGGGTGTCTAGGATAGCTTCCGCTATCATCTTGACAAATGGGTGGAACTATGGGGGAAGTGGCTGCTTGACTCACCTTTTCCACAAAAATGCAGCACAAGTTGTGACTACTGCTGCTGCTTTCAAGGAGATTCCAGGAAGGGCCCAGTGTTGATCATGGCCCATTGAGGTTGGGGATTTGGGGGACAATGGCGCAGGGAGGGTGTGGCAGCTGCCTGTGGAGTTGTGCCTGTCAGGGCAGCAAGGGTGAGTGGTGACTTGTGGCCGCTTCTGACAGGAAGATGCTGTAGCAAATCAAGGCAAGATCATCCTGGGGCAGTTAGGGGTAGAAGTGTGATGCTATCTGTGAAATCATACCCCGCAGCTGTCAGAGGGAAAAAGGAAAAGTTGGGCTTCATTTTTCTGTCTCATATGCAAAATCCAGGACATTTTGATTATCCCAAATAGAAGCTGTACCCATTAAAAAGTAACTCTTCTCCCTGCTCCCTGGTAACCTGTTCTGTTTTCTGTCTCTGTGAATTTAAAGTTGATTTTTCTATAAAGTAAAAACAATCAGACAGAACTACTCAATAGGGTGTGGCCAGTCATGTCATAAATTCATAAACCTGTCAGTGAGAACAGGGAAGCCTATTTTCCCAGCATCCCAGTAATCAAAATATTTTATGTCTGTTTCGTTAGGCAGACCATGCACAATATTTACTTCTTGATATTTTTAGCAAATAGCCTCTGTATCTGAGTTTTTAATCTGTGGATTCTGCTTCTGTGGATTCAACCAACTGGGTCAAAATATTTAAAAATATTATACCACTCTCACCTGAATATGTATGCAATGTTTGATCATTATTTTCTAAATGATAGTGTGAAAATTACTTGCATAACACCAACACTGTGTTAGATATATGTAATCCAGAAACGATTTAGATTCTATGTGAAGATGTGCACAGGTCAAATGCAAATACTACAGCATTTTATACAAGGGGCTTGGACATCCACAGAGCATGGCATCCACAGGGGTCCTGGAACCAATCACTGTAGAGGGAGAGCTGAGGGACAACTACACTGTCTGAGAGGACATTTACTGTCTGAGTGCCTATACACAGAGGGTAGGCACTATCTTACTTCTGGCACATCACAGCACATAAGGTAGACTTGGGCTCTGCCCTTGTTGGACTTATGTTCTGGTTGACTATGTGCCATTATCCCTATACTCTACATGGAAAAATGTGCCATTTTGACAAGGTAACAATGGCATGTTTGTTTGGGAATCAGATCAAAAGTGTCATTTTTGACCAGTTCTTTTGCAGGTGATGGATAAAAGAACAATTGAGTCTATTCTTAACTGATGCTAAATATTATATCCTTATGTTGACCTTCTGGATCTTTCTTTCAATTCAATATCTCATAAAATAGTATATAATATAGAAACCAGTCATAGAAAAACTGTATCTTAGGTTAATACTTAAAATTTTCTATATCAAATGAAATGTCTAAAACAGGTGAATCCATTAAGTCAGAAAGCAAATTAGCAGCTATGAAGAGTAGGGGAAAAAGGAAGTGACTGCTAACACGTACCAGGGTTTCCTTTTGGAGTGCTGAAAATGTTTTAAATAGTAGTAATGGATGCACAACCTTGTAAATCTACAAAAAACATGGAATTGTATACTTTAAAATGTGATTTTTGAAGGGTATCTGAATTATATCAATGTAAAAACTCATATTAGGTAGTCAGTAACCCTAGACACAATGATGGTGAGACCACATTTTAAGCTTCCATATACAACTAGCATGGGACCTTCCTGTAGACGCTAAGGCCAGGTCAAGCTGTTCTGAAGCTGCTGGGGACAAGCAATGTGTTCTAGAGCAGTCTGTGAACTCAGGTTCAGCTGACAAGTATCTAGGCAGAGCAGCAACAGAGGAAAGACTATCTGTTCAGACCGGACTGTCTCCCTCAGTTTGTGCAGAGCCCTGGTGTACCCTTAAACCACACCCAAACCTTCCCACCTGCTCCAGCACAGTAACTCACAACCAGATAGAAATCACTGGGGCATTCCTGTAAAGGAACTCTCCAACTTTATGCAGACATGGTTTCAGATATACTTGTAGACATGACACTGCTTCTATGTAATACACGTGAACCTTAGAAATGGAAACTCTAGACTTTCTTCATGGAATGTAATCATAGACATTTTAAGGGTAAATTACGTTTCACCTAAAAATATACAAGGAAAGGTTTCCTCTTCCATGTGGTAATCAAGAAACTTATCTGTCTACCCACTCACTTAGCTACTGTGGTCATACTCACTAAGGCCCAAGCATTAACCATTTAGTAAATATGTAAAGTGCCACTTACAGAGTGGCTACAGCTGAAGGACTATGAAAGACTGTTAAAATTGGAGAAAAAATAAAAAATACAGTGACTTGAAACAAAAATAACAGACTACTAAAGAACTCAAAGATACACACAATTATTTTATTTGTTAAATTGCATTAGCCAAAAGACTGATTTACAGAAGGCAAAATAAACCACACATACACTTTTGAGAAGTTCTTATTTCTTTAAATCTAAGGCCCCCTCTAGTGTTTGAAAAGTTACAGGCATCACACAATGCAAATGAAGGTTGTCAGAATGGAGACCTTCCAAATCAGAAAGAATACTTTTGTTCCATTTGTGTGGCATAAAAATGGATGAGAAAATAACCATAATTAATAAATATTTCAAATTCCTGCTATGATTAACTGATTCATTACTCCTTCAGTAACTACTTTCTCTGTTATTTACTGCTGTTTTTTTTTAAAGAGGATTAATACTTTGTTAATAAAGGAAAAAATATATAATGTAAATAGGGACTTTAATTTCCCAAACAAGATATACTTTGTTGAAAAATAACAGAACATTAATTTAATGTTACTAAGTAACTTATTCTGCTTTATTAATAATTAGTATATACTTCCTAAAGTATATACTTACATTTGGGAATGAGATTTTTAAACTGTATCTATTTTAAGACCCAAGCTTGTGAATTTGGTAATAATCTTTTTCAGTACTACATAAAGGGTGTGTGTGTGTGTGTGTGTGTAGACAAATGTGCTGAGGACAAATGTTGGCTTTGAGGAATATGATGTAAAGGAATGCTTCAAGTTTATACAGACACGGTACTGCATAAACCCAAGGACTTATTAATCTCATGTACTTCTGAAAAAGGCTGATTAAAATTAGAGTAAAAAATAGTTGTTTCATTCTTTTTTTCCCAGCTAAATCTTTTTTGTCAGTTTCCATATAGTATTGCAGAGGGCTTAGCAGCTAGTTTTTCTATCACCGGAAAATAAAAAGAAATCGCTAATTTTAACAAAAGACAATTCAGTGTTAAGCAGGAGGCTAATGGAAAAAAACAGCATTAAGTAAATAAATCATGCTTTTAGAAATCAAGAATATATTGAAAAATTGAAAATTCAATAGTTCTTAAAACAAGTTTAATATATGCTAACTTTAAACAAATGATTAATTTGTCACCCAATATGTCATATGGCTTCTCTGTATTGATACTACTTTGTTTTTCAAACGTGTCACTTGAAAATTATTAAAAATTAAGGGGAAAAAAAGTCATCTAACATGAGTTACATAAATGAGCTACATGTATAATTGGTTTCAACTTTTATAATATTTACACTCAAAAGGAACAAGACACAATATTATTAAAGTGCGACATATACTCTTTTGGCTCAACATGAAAAACTGTATAACTGGAAATTACTGTTGTCATTTCTCCCAGACCAAACTTAGTGAAAAGCTGTTTCGAAAGTTAGCCATCAGATTACAAACTGAAACACTGAAATTTTAAAAGGAGTATATAAAATGTAATTATGAATAAAACCAGCACTGGAGAGGTAGCATAAAGTAAATAAAATCAAATAAATACTATACAGGGAAATACAAAATTCTGCTTATAAAAAATTGAAAATAGCATTTAAAATACCCATTTTTCTTCATTTTTGAGTTTTACAATAAAATTAAAAATTTAAACCTGAAGTCTCTGTAAAGATTTTCCAAATATTATTAATTACTGGCATTGTTTTTAGCCAAAACCTCCCTGATCTGTCGGTTGAGTTCACTTATTATTTGATCTTCATGATTATATACACCCGTTCTCATCAAAGTATCCCTTTCCTCTATCAGGCGAGTCAAATAATCATCCAACCCTTCTTCCAATGCAGAGCCACGCAGGCCATCCATTTTCCCACTGGCAATTTCTCTGGAATCCTGGTACTGTTTCTGTTCCTGTTGCCTTAACCTGGTAAGTCAAGAACAAATGCTACTCTAGCAGACAACAAATACTGTTTTGTTTTTTCCTAACAGCACTATTTTAAAACAAAATGATTCAATGTTAAAGTAAGTTTTAATAATATTTTCCAAAGAACACAAAAACTAATGGCTTGGCTAGTCAAGTGTCAAAATATGGGCCGGGGATTTAGCTCAGTGGTTCTGCCACCTGCTTTGCAAGTGCCAGGACCGGAGCTTGATCCCCGGTACGAAAAAAAAAAAAAAAATCAAAATATTTAAAAAGGCAATTTAAAAAATAATAATTGTTCTCATTATAAAATACACCAAAACTACAGAAATTTTGGGTCTGTATAAGGAAAATAAAAATCACCTGCAATTTTATCATACAGGGATAACCAAAATGAGTGTAATTTTTCTGTATTTCTTTTTAATTAAAAATGTATACATGTACTTTACATCTTTTTCTAAAAAATTATTGATATTATATAAGCAATGCATATATGTACTATTTTTTCCACTTATTTTTATTCTCCTACATATTATCATTCTTGTAAATGGCTTCACGTTGTATCATCATTTAATCATCTTTTATTATATCCTTTAAGTTGTAATTACACCTTTGCTGCTTCAGCATAAAGTTTTTCTCTAAATTCATTCAACAGTTATTTATGCCAAACTATCTGGAGACACTACAATGAATCAAAAGGAAACATCCACTGTTGTGGAACTTACACCTCCAGTTATTTGTTGAGTAAAACTGAGTCTAAGTGCATGGTTCAGTGGGCATATACACATTAAAGTTAGTATGTATCTTCAAGTTATGTTACTGATGACCTCATTTGCAGAGACTTTAAAAAATAAGGTGCTACTCTGGGATTTGGGTAGTTCCAACAGATTACCGTTGATCATACTGCCTTGAAAATGGAGGGGGTGGTAATAACAGTGTTGCTATCACCTAGTGAGTCCCCTGACTTTGGAATGTGGAATGTATTTTAATTTAGAAAGTACAATTAAGATTAACTTTATATTTATCTAATAACTGGCTACAGAAAGCTTTAATTTGCAACTATTCCTAAATTCTGTCTTGATAAGATAAAGCAGTTGAGTCTAAACCTCTGCTTTGAGATGATCTTCAGAGTGAGCCAAGGAGAAGCAAGCCCACTTCTGAATTTGCACAAGGGGCCTGGGAGAGGCGGGGAGAAGCAGTGAGGAACGTCCAACTCCCACTGCCCCGGAGGCCTGGGCTCAGAGAACATAGGCCAATTGGCGTAACTCTGAAACACGAAACTCAAATTTCTCCTACAAGAAAAGGAAACTCAAGAATACACTCCAAGAAGGGAACCAATCTCTGTTCTCAGAAAAAAAAGCCTCAACAGTGAGGGACACTGTATTCTGAGATACAGGAGTTATGTCCCAAATTTTCCCACTGAATTTGAGCAAGCATGAAGATGTGTTAAGGGTAGACTTGACTTCTTTATTCTTTTTTTTTGTGGTGGAGCTAGCCACCAAAGTAATGGCCTGGCACATACTAGATAAGTGCTCTACTACTGAGATACAATCTCCAGCCTACATGTAGATCTCTGAGGAGCTCTTTCTTCTACCCTAATTCTTACAGTCACTAGAAAGAAGAGGCCCTATAAGCAATGCCTTAATATATTAGAAACTTTAACCACTTTCTTTTCTGTATCATCTGTTCATTCATGAAGGACAAATGCAATTTTCGCAAAATTGACAGACTATCCTTACCACATATTTAATAAAATGCAAATCATCAGTCATGATCAGAACAGGAATCTGGAACCTAGAGCTAAACAAATCCTTAGCATCATCAAAGGAAATTCTAATATTCATGACAAATAGGGCCATGGATTTAGCTCAGTGGCGCTGGCACCTGCCTCTCAAGTACAAGGTCCTGAGTTCGATCCCCAGAACCAAAAAAAAAAAAATCATGACAAATGTTATACCTGGATTCCATTCACACACTTCCTGCCACTAGGAATCTTTTGCTTTGTAAAACTGCTGTTAGAAAGTTTCTTCTCATATTAAAGTCACTCTCCCTCTTTATAATTTTTTTCCTGCCTGAGGGAAGCCCACTTAATTTTTAAAAAAAATATGGTAGCCCTCCAGATATTTGCAAATAGCTATCTACTCCTTTCCCCAGGCGTTCTCTTCTCCAAGTTCAATATCCCTCACTCTCCTAACCAATTGGATGACATGATATATAGCCTCTTACTGTCCTGGTGACATTGTATTAGAATACCTCTACGGAGCTGATATCACTTAAAGAATGTTACACATTGGTAAGAATACTTCAGAGATGATTTTTGCAGTACTGAATATTGAATACTATTTCTCTTACTATCCTTAACTGTATTGATTCTTTGGGAGTCAACACACATTATTACTAGTGACCACTTAAATCCTAGGTTTCTTAATATAAACTGTTTTATTATGTCTTACCTATCACTTATGTGATTTTCCTTATACAGAGAACTGATTTTTGTCCACATTTATATATTTATATTGTTAGTTTCAGTTCTCTGAATCCTAACTTCCAAAGGCATTGATGAGATCTACAAATTTGATAGTCTGATAGTTTTAAGCCACTGAAACACAACACTTTTTGGTTTTGATGCTATATATGACAGCAAAAATATGGAAGGCAAGAATCATTTTATGTTTATTAATGTATAACATCATCCAAGTCTACAAACTATAGACATTGAATAAATATTTGTTGGAAAATCTATACCAAAGACCACTACACTCACTTTTTCTTTTTGCCATGAATGTAGTTATTTCAAGTTTAGTTGGCTCTTCTGTTTCTATACATAGCATTAATATTTTAAAATTTATTTTTGTGTGTATATTTCAGATTAATACTGATTAAATGGAATTTTAATTAAAGGATAAAATATTACAAATTTAGTTATATTAACACCTAAGACAACAGTTCATATTTATTACACTTTTACTATGTGTCAGTTGTTTTAAGTGACTTATATGCCTGTCTTACTTTTTATTAGTCTTTAAAGCAATTCTTTGAGGAAGATATCTCCATTAGAGATGAGGAAATTAAAGAGAAAGATGTAAATACCTTTTTTCAAGGTCATGCAGCTAATACATCATAGACCCAGTGTTTAATCTGATTCTACAGACTGTACTTTTAACTATTATGTTACACTGGGTTTCTCTATAGTGTCATTTTCAACTTAATCACACCTTCAACTGTACTTTATGTTAGGAATCACTAAGCAGCATACACACACACACACACAGACACACACAGGTACAAACACAAAAAGTACGGTAGTCCTCCTTATCCAGTTTCAGCTATCCATGGTCAATTGCAGTCCAAAAATATTAAATAAAAATTACAGGAACAAGTAACTTTTAAGTTTTGTACTGCATGCTATTAGAGTAGCACTAGCCTGTCTAGTCCATTCTGCCTAGGACATGAATCATTAGCTTGTCCAGCTGTAATGGGTACCTACCTTTAGTCCCTTAGTATCCTTCTGCTGTCAGACAATTGTCATGGTACTTCAGTGCTTATGTTCAAGTAACCCTTACATAGAGAGCTAATTCTTACACAATTCACTTTATCTTTTCATGTAGGCATTGTGTCATCTCACATTATCACAAGGGTGAGTACAGTACAATATTTTGCAAGAGAAACAACATTCACATAACTTCTATTAAGTATACTATTGTAACTCTATTTTATTATTAATCTCTTACTATGCCTAATTAATACATTAAACTTTATCATAGATATAACAGTACATGTGGGGGTCATTACTACGTGCTGTTTCAGGCATCTGTGGGAAGGTCTTGGAATATATTCCCCATGGATAAAGTGTGTATGTGGGGTACTATATAGTCTTTTGGGGGGAATTTTTCTTTGTTTTACTTTTATCAAGGGATTGGTACATCATTGTTAGCACATAGCACACTGTCTTAAGTTGGTTTAGACTGCCAAAAAATTACCATAGACTAGGCAGCTTAAAAACAAATTTACTTTCTCACACTTTTATAGTTTAGAAGTCCAAGACCAAGGTGCCAGCACAGTCATTTTCTACAGAGCTACCTTCTAGCTCCACTTCACCCAGTAGGGAGAAAGAGATACCAAGCATGCTTTCTGGCTTTCTGGTCTTTCTTCTTATAAGACCATTAATCTCTTCTTGAGGGCTCCACCTCTGTGGCCTCATCTCCAAATGCCATCATATCAGAGGTTACAGCTTCAACATTAATTTGGAGGGGACACAGTTCAGTTCATATACACATATATGTGATGAAAATATCCCATGATATCTCTATAGATGAAAATTGTTTTTCAACCCAAAGACATCTGACTCTACTTATTTAGATGTTCTTCCATTTTATTTATAAGCATATTTTTGTTTTCAGCACACAGATCTTATATATATTTTATTAATTTATAAATAAGGTTTTTTTTGAGCAGCTGTAAATAGTACTGTGTTTTTCACTTTGGTTTCTGTGTTCACTGTTCATATGTAGGGATATAACCAATTTTATATGTTTTTAAAAGTACCAATAGCTGTTAATTTATAATATGAAGACAATCTGTCTACATACAAAAATGTAATTTTTCATAATAAAAACAAAATTTTATACATAAGAAAAATGCCATCACTATATTAAATTGATTCAGAACTGAAACTGTATTTAGAAGATATATGAATAAAGTCAATTCTAAGTGCCATGCTTCCAGGGCACAATGTGTATACTACTTTTGTTCTCTTCTATTTAAAAAATGTTTATTTAATGGTTACAATGTTATAAGCTTGGAAGATATTATAGATTATTGAATTTTACCATGACCCTTGCCTTCCAAAAGTTTGCTCTCATCTATGGCACTGAAACCAAAAGAAGTGCTGTGTGCTGAGGACTATTTTGGTGGCTCAAGACAGCATTTGTGATTATAAATTTTGTAGATCATATCAAATGAACCTAATGTCTTAATACACTTTACATATGACCCACTTTACCCTTGACAGATCTAAAGTCGTACCTTCCCTGAAGCAAACGACCCAATTAAAAGGCTGTCCTATTGCAGCTTTTGGTTTTGTAGGAAAAAAGGAATTAATTAAAAATCTTTTAATTATTATACCTGTTCAATTCATTTCTTATATCCAACAATTCTTGTTGCTCAGTTTTTACTGTATCTTTTTCCTCAGCAGCTAGGTAACGCAGTCTCATCTGTTCCAATTCCTCTTGCTGCTTTTTAAGACGAGCCATTTGACTTTCTTGTTCTCTCTTGAAAGAAAGAAGCCAGACACCTCATATCAGGAATATATATTTCATATAACTTTGACTTATGATTATAATCCTATTGGACAATATCCATGATCCAGCCATGCAATGCCAACTCTATAAATCACATCTACTCTAGAAAAGTCCAAGTTTTCCTAAATACTTTCTTTCTCTTTTGCTATCACAATCACTCATGGTCCAATTAATGACTGAGGTCAGCTGAGTATCATAGGATAACAAAATTGAAGGAAAGAAAATGACTGCTGTCAACCCAATGAATTGCCATAGGAACAATGGTAAGAGCAACAAATAAGAAATGGTTAATTTTACAAAGATGGTAGCTATAAAAATTTAATACCTGCCCCTGATTATTAATTTCAATCCATCTCAGTTAATATGGCTTTCATTCTTTTCTCCAGGCTCGTCCAAAAATCTATGCACATATCCCTTTTCTTTTATTTTGCTCTTTATTTATATTTTGGGTATCTCATATAAGAGAAGCCCTGTGATATTTGAGCTTGTGAATCTGATTTATTTCACTCAACATTATGTACTCACAGTGCATCCATTTTCCCAAAAATGACTCAAATTTATCCTTCTTTATGGCAGAGGGGTAATTCACTGTGCATAAATACCAAATTTCTTTATCCAGTCATCTGTTCATGAATATATGGACCACTTCCAAGATTTATCTATTATGAATTATGATGCTGTAAACATGGGTATGCACGTATTACTGTAATATGACATCTTTAACTCTTTTGGGAAGATACCTCGGAAAGGAATAACTGGGTCCAATGGACAGAAATTCCACTTTTGGATATACACACTTCAGAAATTCTTACATGTGCAAGAAATATTTTGCATTGTTTTATTATAAGAAAATCTGTAAAAAACATATCCACCAGACTGTATAAACTGTGGTATATTCAGATGATTCCATATACACAATAAACAATGTTGCTTAATTAATATTTTTAATGTCTTATAAATGCAAATTAATAATAAATATGAAATTCAGGACAGTGGTTACCTCTGGAAAGGAAGAAGATACAGTTGACGAAGTCATACAAAGGGCTTCTAAAGCATTCATAATACTGTTTTTTAAAGAAGGTCATTGAGGAATACATAAGAATCTTGTCTTTAGAATGTCTTTCACTTAGGAAGTAATTATTTTAAAAGGAAAAATATCTGGACAAAAATATATCAAATTATTATTGCCGACTGAGGAGATAAAAGTATTGGTGGTTTTTATTTTCTATGTTATATGGTATTACAAACTTTGCATTTTTTTTTAGATAAGGGAGAAAAAAATAACTTTATTTTAGGTTGCTTTGTAGAACGAACTTCAGCAAAACCCGAAACACTTTTCTTCTAAAACATACCAGAAAACCCTTTAGATACCTTAAAGTTGTAATTAAGTATGCAGTATTACCAATAATCACACATACACACCACACACACAAAAGAGAGGTCAGTGAAAGGAACCCAGTCCACTGCCAGGTGCTCTGGGTTACAAGCTCCTCAATCAAGTAAGTATAATCTTTATTTTGCCTTGGCGGCCTATAAATCCAGAGAGAAGATGTAAACATACATACACTAGACTAAACAGAGGCTAAAAAGTGGCCACTACTTACCCTCCCACTCACACATACCATGTAAGCCTGTGGGAAAAAACTTACAACTAAACTAAGGAACTCAAGTAAAGTTTTCTGAAAATAACCCAGAGCTGACAAGCCAGGAGGAGGGCCTGGATGGTTTCAAGACACAGTTTTTAACCAAGACTTGGACCTCCAACTGTTTTCTTAAACAAAGATTTACATCCCATCCTTGGCTAAATTACTTCTAAATTAATCAAATTAATTACTCTGAGTGGATAAGCAGGAGGCTGGACAAGATAGTGCTGATGTCAGCTGATGAAGCCTGTGCTGTTTTAACCAAATACATCAGCTTCGTTTTAAACAGATCTACTGTGCACAAATATGGTAAAGGACCCACGTCCTACCCACAATCTCAGTTCTGTTTTCTGTCTTGGGAACAAACATACCTAGTTTTATATCTGACATAAAAATGTTAAATTTTCTACAACAAATTCATATTTTAGAACAATGATTCAGTTACTTAAAATGGTAGCCTTTATCTGCTTACATAAATATATTCTAAATGTTTTTAGGTAAATATGTAAGAATGCTATTTTGGCCATAAGGACTAAAGCAGACAATCTTAACTCAGGTATCTGTAGACCAATTTAATTATTTTGGTTTTAAAATATTTCTGTAGCACCTTTTCACAAAGAGGAGAAAAAAGGAAACTAAATTGGCCCATAAATGTCTAAGAAGTAGATCTTTTAACTATGGCCCAAGATACCAAACTTAGAATGTAAGGGTATCATTTCCTTGTTTTCTAAACCAGGACTCCTTTTATGTTATCCTTATTTATATTTTACAGTTGTTGCTGTCCCAGTCACAAGAAAAAAGCTTTACAAAGCTTATAATTTTTATGGTTGTGAATCAGAAGGAAAGTTTTTTTCCCAAATAATTAGAAGGTTATGATATTTTAATTCACAAATTGACTATACTAGGTCACCTTTGAGTAATGGAAATCTGTTTAAACATTCTTTTGGCAATGGGCATCAAGCATTAGGTCTTATTTCCAAGCTTTACCAGCTGGGTTTTGTCATTAACATTTATTAACAATCTAAGATATGGCTTTCACCATCTAATCCGTACTACATGAATGTTTTGTATGGGCCTCCAGAGGATTTTGATGTGATAAATTACTGGCAGAGATTATAGCCCCGTGGCTATTCACCAGAGGCAATATAAAATTAACATGGTCCTAATCCAATTTAAACAAGAAGTTGTGCAAACAATCCTCTGAACAAAACCAGATAGACAATTCCAATCTCATATTCAAACACAATGTGTTTTTAATAAAAAGTTTTAAAAGAAAGTTTTTTAAAGTAATTGTCACATATAAGAAACGTCAATTTGATCTAGTTTTAATTTTAATCTTCCAAAAACAGTGGCAAAGCAAAATTCACTATAGCAATCCCAAGAATCTATTACTTTTCTTTTTAATTTGTTGCATCTCAATGAGGTCTGCAGAGCATCAGTGATTCCTAGTGATTTCAACATTTGTTTAGAGTGTTTCTAAAGCAGAAAGTTTGTGGGATAAGGAATAAAATTGGTCGACAATGAGAAGCAATGAACAACAGTGCCCTCAAAGGCTGAAACTCTTACTTTCATTTTTTTTATGGAGTGTAAGTTTTGGAGAACCACTACTTTAACAGTTTTATTTCTGAACTTTTGTGACATCCTCTCTTACTAGGAACAAATAACTAAAATTAATTTGTCAATGGCTTGTGGGCTAGAGGGTAAAAAATACATAGGAGGAAAAAAATGATTAACTGGAAAGATCCCATAGGTAGAAAAAAGGTATGAGGATACATGTGCTAGGAAGTCCCTGGGGGAGAGCCTTCCATACTGAATCTCCTGTTTAAATAGACCACCTCAGTGTCCCAGGGTAACACCACAAAGAGAGATGAATTTAAGTCATCCTTCTTGTGAAGGAGGTGAACTTCACATAGTTTCACAATAGTGAAGAAACTAAAAAAGAATACAATCTACAATATACACATATGAAAACATGACATACCATTTAAAGTAAAAAGGAATGTTAATTATAATGAAACTATGTTTCAATAATTATTAATGATTACTTATTTCTCCCCCCAAAATACTTTATTCAACAGCTAACACCATTCCATCTTTTCAACTAATTTTGTTAATGCCTCATGACTAATCACCATTGTATTAGTTTCTTTTTCACTACTCAGCTTCAGTAGCAAACTTTATCTTTCACACTTTCTCCATCCACTTTCTATTTTAAAACTTAAAAGGATTTGCAATCTAACATTTTTATTTGAAATATTTTATCTTTGAGATACTCTCTTTCAGCTTTGGGTGGTAAATGAACTTGAAGCTCATGGGAAATAACTGCTATATCTGTATTATCTACCACCGTGCAAGGTTCACAGTAGGTTCTCCATAAGCATTTGTTGAATGAGTAAATGAACACAAATGAACTACCTATTGATGTTCTTCCGACTCAATGCATTCACATTCCTTTATACTCAGATTTCAGAAGTTCACCTATTGACACTTGCATATCTGCACATTTAGTCCTTGTTTTATTCTTCTGTACTGTTTCTATAAAACATGTTAAAACTACCATTTAAACAGCTACTCAGTGACAAAGTCTCTAATATTTGTTCTATTCATCAATACTTAAAGGCTACCATCTAACATGGTCCTCATGGACTAAAAGCAACAGTACTATATAACAGTTTATCATCTCCTTTTAACAACAGCTATTACGTTACCAAACACTGTAATAAATACTTTATAGACTACTTATTTAACTTTAGAACAACTTGTGAAGAAAAAGTTCTCATCAAACAAATAAGAAGACTAAAAGGAGAAATTCAATTACCAAATACATAGTGATAGAGATAGAGCCAAGATTCAACCCAGCTGTCTTGACTCTAGGGCCATGTTTTTAACTACTGCCTATGCTGCTTCTGATAAAGTTTGTATCCTGTTACTTTAACAGCTTGTTCTCATCACATTATTTCCTTGCTCCCAATTCCATAAGGACTATTCTGATTATACTAAATATCTTGCCATCAGGACTTTGTATTAAGCCCTTTCCCCCTTAAAGTCATTTCTATTCTCATTATCAGAGCTGGCCTAACACTCAATACCATTTTCCTTGCTAAGATATGCCAACAGCTCATGACTACTTTCACTGAATACTCTTGTCAGAAACCCGTCTTCCATCCCTCATTTCTTTCCACGGGAAATTCTTTCATTCCATGACTTCTATGCACTAAAACCATAATATTATGAAAGGGGAAGAGATTGGACTCAGTCAAATGACTTCAGTTCTAGTTCAATCACTTAGTACCTGTATGATGCAATTTAACTCCAAGTCAGCTTCTTCATTTATAAAAGAGGAATAATATTACTTGTATATCAGGACATTAGTTAGGATTAAATGAAAACATCTGAAGGGCTTATTTAGCACAGGGCATCAAGCCCTCATCATTATCAGCATAATTATAATGATCTTCACTCTTTTTCTCTAGTTACTATTTTCTTCACTAGCTTTCCTTCCTCCTCAAACATAAGAATTTCACGTTCTATCTGGTACAGCTTCAAATACTGTATTATCTCTGCAAAGGACTCTGTGTCTCCTTCGGCTCAATCATACTCCCAACAACAGATTCATACTTCTTACAGTGTGTGGAATTTCTTGGTAAAAATCAAGATGTTCACAACTGCAAACCTTATCTCCTTCCCACACTCCAATTAGCTTCTCTGTATTAACTGTTTTTCCAAAATGGAAACTCTCTGCAGACACTATGGTTGAGCCTTTGGCATCATCTTTGACAAGAATCCAAGCTAAGAAAGAAGGCCCATGCCTCACTTAAATCTGTACATCCAGGACACTGCCTTGAGTACAGGCCCTTAGTACTACTATATATAATGCCCATCCTTAGTCTGTGAGCACTGAAAGGACATGCTGAACAACTCTAATCTGGAAATCTAAAATGCTCCAAAGTCTGAAACATGAAGCACTGACATGATGCTATAAGTAGGAAATTTGATATGTGACCTCATGATAAGCTATGGTCAGAACATGACACACTAAACATATTGTAAAAAATTATATTCAGGTTATACATATGTGTGAATGAATTGTGTGTTTACACTTGAGTCTATTCCAAAGATATCTCATTATGTATATGCAAATATTCCATAATCTGAAAAATCCTGAAACCAAAACACTTCTCGTCCCAAGCACTATGGGTAAAGAATATACAACCTGCATATTATTATTTTATATTTACTGTTAGCCACCTATCTCCATTTATAATTTAATCTCAAATTATCTATAAGCTATGTTAGGATAAACTGTCTACTACTATTTATTTATTTATTTATTTTTTTTGTACCGAGGATTGAACTTGGGACCTTGCGGTTGCAAGGCAGGCACTGGAACCACTGAGCTAAATCCCTGGCCCTGTCTACTACTTTTTAGTTTTCATGTGGTCTGGTATACTCTAAGTATGAGTATAGTACCACAAACATATTTACTAGTATATGATGGTTATTGAGATACATTAGGAAAAATACAAACCTGAAAGACACTATGTACTAAATTTCATTCAAAATAAACCGATATATTAAAGCAAATTTAGAATAAATTAACTTATTGATTCTTAAAAGTTTTAGGTCATATAAACTGATTCAAAATAAAGATTCTGCTCATATTTTCTTTGATTTTAATCATTTGAAGAGATTATGTCAAAAATATTTAACAATATTTGTTGTCTAATAGTAGGAAGGAAAAGACAAATTCAGAAAACTACTAACAAAGAGTTTAAACTCTTAAAAGTTCCCTTATGATCCATTTTTCTAATTGAATTATGCTACTCCTGGGAATAATATTTAAAATATTCTTAAATTTTAGGAAATGTTAAATGTAAATTATCCTTAAACTGCAATCTCCTCCTCCCACCTAAAGTAGTTCTAATAGAAAGATTAATACTAAGGAGAAAAGAAGTGGTTGTTTATAAGTGAAAGCAAAATAAATCAACCCCAATTTCTTCTGGAAAAAAGAATAGCTGGAATTTAAAAACAAAAAGATCTAAAAGTTTGAGTTTTTAATTATGAAAAAGAAGCATCTTGCATATAATACATCTTTTTTAAAAAAAGCACTGAGGATTCAAATGCAGACATCTGATCATAAAAGATGTTGCCAAACATTCAAACTTGTAAAGAAACAAAGTAAAAAAGACATAAAAAGAATAATGTATAAATTACATACCTGTTTAAGTCTGGCAAGTTCCTTCAGAGCGCGTCCCCATTGCTGCTTGTAATGCAGTTTAGACTTAGTTGCAGATTCCAACTTTCTTTCAAGTTCAACCTAACAGTGATTAAGATCATTTCAAGTGAAACACTATACCACTGTGTACAATCACTGAAAGATAATATATACAAAGAGTCTGGCTTAAGAAAAGAGTTTATATAGAGTAACATACGACATCATCTAAAACTGTTATATAATTTACTATAAATATTATGGCACATGAACATTTTCTTGTTTAAAATATAGTCTTATTTTTATTGCCTTACAGCCTATACTAAAAAGAACTGAATTAGTTTTAACCTCCAGACAGTTACTGTAAATGTATTTAAACATTGAGTGAAAAATACTTTTTTACAAAAAGCAGTTCTAGCTGTTAACATTCCAATTCAGCTGACACTTTACATCTTAGAAACCAAATTTTCCTTTTGGAGGCCTATAATTATGTGGAATTTTGTCTTACAACAAAGAGAGCTAGCAGAGACACTTTTGTAACTATATTTTCGCAGAACTATACGGAACCTGGAAACAGTGAAATGTTTTATCAGAAAGCACTTTACTAAGAGAGTACAAAGTCAGAAATATTTTAAGAATGTTAAACCCAAGAGTAAGAAAAATAATGTTCCTTAATAACACACATCTCACTTTTTTCCTTATTTTTCCTCAAATATATAAAGAAAAACACTATCGTGATTCAATTAAAAAACACGGTTATTTATACTTGCAGCAGGCAATCTGTTGTGCATGAACTGAAGCCAACTTGGCTATGTTTTGGAATGTACTCAGTGTTTCAAACCAAGTACCAAACAAATTCATATAGCCAACAGACAGTTTTACTATTAAGTGATAACGTAATAATCTCCTTGAGTTACAGTAAAACATTGTTACTCGGAATTGGCTGAATTTTTTTATATCAAATCTAGTTTTTCTCATACAACTCCTAAAATTTTACAGGAAAACAAATCAAAGACACTATAAAATTTTCAACTTTAGAAAACTCATATGAAAATAAAATGAAAGGAAAAGCAGACTGCCAAATTCCCTTCACAAAAGACCAGAACGTTCTCTTAGTAATATACGACTGCATCAAATCAAGATCTTTCCTGCTTTATGAATCCCTAGTGCTTGGATTTAGCTGTGTTGACATTTCACAACTAGACTCAAGCATCTTAAGTTGAATAATACTGCTGAGATTATCAGAGATAATCTCTTCCACTTATGCCTCAGAGATTTATATATATTACTTGATAATTTAACAACAGCCCATACCTCAGAAGAATAGAAAAAAACTTTTGTAGCTGTAGGATAAAGTAGAAGTCTTCAATTATAAAAAGAGACCAGGTCCGTGGGTTCTTGGAGAAGGTCTAGTATCCCAGGATGAGGCCTAATGAAGCAGCTCCACCAGGAAAAACTAACTAGGTAGATTCTATCTGTTTTGCCATACACAGTGCACATTTGCATAGTTATTCACACTAAAGCACAGGTACACTTCTACATATAATTTTATTCTTAACAAATAAACCTGTAGATAGCAAATTTGAGACACAAACCTCATTTTTCTAACTATTCCTATCACAACCTCAGTGATCCCAACTTTTATTATGTTTTTTTAAAGGATAAACATGCTTCTGTGATTCTAAAGAAATATATAGACCCACTTCCCAGAAAAATGCACCAAATGAAAATTTTGATACAGTTTTAGGACATTTAAAAACCCTGAGGTAAAAGCCCTTATTGTAAGCAGATTTGAGACTTCTGGAAACCTCTGCACTTGTGTTTTTATTTAAGGTGTCCTTGGTCCATGACTAAAGTAATGTACTACCATAAGACAAGTTCTACACTCCTGAAAAGGAAACTCAGCTCAGGACCCAGAATCAAGAAGACTAAAAACACAGATTAGCACTCACTGGTATCTTTGTCAACTTCCTATCCCAGGTCCAATCCGTCACAGGGAACTACAGATTTCTCCCTCGAAATATTTTCAAATTTTATTCATTTATATTCCTATTGCCACTTCCTCAGCTCATCCTCTTGTGCTCATAAGCAGGTCTTGAGTATAAACAGCTTTCTTCTCCGTCCAGCCTCAGATCTATCTACAAATCCTGCAAACTAGTATTAAATCAATTTGCTCTCTACTAAATAATCTGTAGCTACAATACTAAATCTCCACTCTTCTGCCTAGGAGTCAATGCATTCCTCCAACACAGTTTCCATACTACTTGCTCAACTTCCATTTTTAGTCTTCCTCAACAGGAAATCCACTACTCCAACCAGGTTTGTGTCCCCATTCCCTAATTCATCCTTACCCAAATTACTTCCTGAGCCTGCGAATTCTTTTTCTTCTCTGCTTACCTAAATCTTAAGGCTCAGCTCAAATTTACCTGGACATGAGGTGTCTTAAACTACTAGATCCTGAACACCAAATGGTTTCTCCTCATTGCAAAGAGTTTCCTTCACATTCCTTTGTATCTAATTATTCAGTCATTCACTACTCTGAGTTATCTTCCTAATTACATAACAAATTATAGTACTTAAAAGAAGTCCCAAAAGGCTACTATACTTTTACTCTTTCCTCCTATCTTTCCCTAAGAGTAGATATGAAATGTTCTTAAATACACTACATAAATTTAAGCTTGATTAAAAAAAACTCTGGATTCTTTCAATATGTTTTCTGTCTTTTCAACCTCTGTATGCCCTACTAAATTATATGCTTTTATTTTTTTTAAAGTCTCAATTTTCAAACTACATAAAGAACATTCCTATATAAAGGAAAATCACAAACTATTTACTACCAACTTCTTATATAATACAAGGAATTGAGAATTATATTCCATAAAACTGAATCTTAATATTATTTTTAGACCGTTTACTGAAAATAGGAATGTTCGTGTTATACTGAAAATAGATAATCAGAAAAGAAAAAAAGCTCTCAATTAGATATAAATAACCAAAACTTTCAGAGCAGCTCAGGTACTTTTTCACTTATGTCTTCTTTTTGTGCTTTTACCTCTTTGTTACTATTGAAAGAAATAAGATTCTGCCCTCTTCTGGCTCCAAAAAGATTTATAAAGAATTTTAAGAAGAGCTGAAAGGCTTTGTTTTACAAGGTACTTAAATAGTTAAGTACTTCTGTTAGCTAGGTCAGAAAATTCATATTTACAAACAGAAATACTTTAATACTTGATTTTATCAAAAGACAGTTGGGAAAAGTTGAACTGGAATCAAGTTCACTGGCAGAAAAATGAAGAGATGGCCAAAAATGAATAAATGAAGAGACTCCCCAAATATGTAAGAAACAGAATCATTAAGTGTTGCAATTAAATGAGTATGGGAGTAAGAAGACCCATAGACAGCCTGGCACCTGACAAGCTGAGAAACATTTATGAGGCTCAGCAGCACTTGAGGGGAACAACTTTTAGGGGAGGTGACCCAGTTTAGCCCTGGACATGCTAGGGTATCTTGAAGACCAGAGTTTTGATCTTAAATGGTCCAGGAGATCAGAGCTACTTCCATTATAATGCTAAGACAGTATCTGTCTTCTTTACTTTCATTCTTTTATGAATGTACAGTGGAGTTTTCCAGAGGCTACATATGTGATATCACAATGGACTGAATATAAAACCAGATATAAGAGGGTTGGGGATTTAGCAAAGTGGCACCGTGCCTGCCTTGCAAGCGCAAGGTTCTGAGTTGGATCCCCGGTACCAAAAACAAACAAAAAAACCAGATATAAGAATTCAGCTGTCTTCTACTATCTAGACACTAAAGAGACTACAAAAAGGTCAAATGATAATACGTCCTACAATTTTTTTTTGTTTTAGAAAATGGTTATTCTTAATAAAAATGTCATTTATGTTGTTATGTTTATTATTTTAAATGAATATTTTAAAACATTCTGGTTTTGACTTTTAATACAGTGGTAAATCAATAGATACAAAGTGCTTTGGAGTTCTCAATAATTTTTAATTAGATATCCATCATTAGAAAAACACACTATCTTTTTCTTAAGATATTGGATATATAAAGTACAAAAAGTTAGAGAAATGTTCTAAGGCATTCAAGAAAATTTCATGAGTAGGCAACTGATTATATAGGCCTTTAGCTAAAGAGTCAGGTCTTGTACTCTTCATTTTCGACACACTAGTCGAATTTTTTTAAAATGTAAAGATTGAGTTGCTCTCCTACTTAAAATGCTTTAATGGTATCACACTATTTATTTAAATTTTATGTTTGTAAGAAAAAGGTAAATGTTAAGGAAAATGGACAATATCCCAGGTTCTGCATTAAGCATTTTACAACTATAAACTCATTTGATTCCTTTATCAATCTTATTAATCCCACTTCAGAGATATGGAAATGAATACAGAGAAGTAAATGAACCTACCCAAGGTGGCATGGTAAGTGGCAGAGCCAGAATCTGAACCAGTCATTGCCTCCATGTTGATGCTGTTAACTATTATGCACAACTCTTATTCGACTTAAAACAAAACCTAAACTCCTTGCCATGAATTTAAAGGTCCATATTTTAAACCTCATCTACTATATTCTACCATCACACTTTAAAGCTGGCCTTCTTCCTCAAAGAATCAGGGCTTAAGTCTCACCACAATGCCTTTGCTCCCCAACACACTTGCCAAACTCTATGTCACTGGTTCCTCTTCTTTTTTTTTTTTTGGTACCGGGGATCTAACTCAGGACCTTGAGCTTCCGAGGCAGGTGGCAGAATCACTGAGCTAAATCCCTGGCCCCTCTCTTCTTCTCAAACAAATCCCAATACATACTGTCAAACTTACCTTGCCCATTGGACATTACACACTTGTTGATGTCTAGCCCCTGCACATTCTGTTTGTGAGGGAATTTTAATATGAGACATAGGACCTGACTTCCAAACACAGAAAACAAAATAGGATGGCTATCCCTTCTTCCAAACTGACAGCTAGAGTAGAGGTCTGTGATGTAAATGGGCACTCTGGTCTAGGACATCAAATCTAAAGAGTACTAAGACATAAAGAAGATTCACAACGGCTACCACAAAACTGACAGTTCAGTGGTATGACCGTAGAACCAGAAGACACAGAATCCAGGGACATGGCATCCTAACTGGGCTGTTGTGACCAAATACTGGCTGTGCCTTGCTTCTCCTGCCATAGTTTAAAACTAGTTCTTCAGCTTACTTGACAGTTTTGTGAATTCCTGTATTTCTACATGTTTGCGCTAATTAGCGTAAGCTATAACTGATAATCTAACAAATTTAAGTACTAACAATGTTCTATCACTTGAATTCTCTGACACATTCTTATTTGATATTAGAATAATGAAATATTATTAAATTGTATGATATATGTTACTTACTGACTTTATAAATTTATTAATGGGACTAGTTGCCAAGAAATTAACAGGGTACCTTTTCCAAGGTGAGAAGATTTATTTCCGATTGTAGACGGATTTCTGGTTTGTTGCTCTGCTGATCCTTGAACTGTTGGAACTCTTTTTCCAAAGTCTTATTCTTATTTTCAGCATCAAGAAGCTGTATTTTAAAAATATTTAGACATTTAAAAACAAATCTCAACAGTATCTTTTATTCTAAGGCATGTTCATATAGAACATTCAGAAAACAAAATATAATAAATAAAATGATGACCATCATAATTTTAATAGGTAAAAAAACTGAGGGTGAAAGAGCTAGTGAGCTAATCAGTAGCACAGGTAAACCTAGAATTCTGCTCTTGAGAACGGGACATCTGCAGCACCTGAGAAAAATGAATTTCGCAGCCAGAAACCGAAGCCAGAGAACCTAGATGAATCAGAACTCCTCACTGTTCCTGATGGTTGGAAGGAACCAGCTTTTTCTAAAGAGGACTCTTGGAGGAGAGCAGTTTTGCAACTTTGTTCCCTACATATAGAAAGGCCTACTTGAAAGGTGTTGGCCTTTGGTGCAGAAGGCTTTGAATGAACATCACATTAATGCAACCCTGGACCTGAATGAGGGCAGCATGACTGTTTGTACTACAAAGAAGACTTTTGATCCATACATCATCATCAGGGCCAGAGATCTAATAAAACTGTTAGCAAGAAGTGTTTCATTTGAACAGGCAGTACAAATCCTTCAGGATGATGTTGTGTGTGACATCATTAAAATAGGTTCTTTACTAAGAAATAAAGAGTCACAAAAAGAAGACAACGATTTATTGGTCCCAAAGAATCTACTCTGAAGGCATTGGAACTCTTAACAAACTGTTACATTATGGTTCAGGGAAACACAGTTTCAGCCACTGGACCTTTTAGTGGCTTAAAAGAGGTTTGAAAAGTAGTTCTAGATACCATGAAGAATATTCACCCAATTTATAATATCAAAACCTTAATGATTAAACGAGAGTTAGCAAAAGATTCTGAATTTATGATCACAAAGTTGGGAAAGATTTTTGCCACAGTTCAAACACAAAAATGTGAATAAACGCAAAGAACCAAAGAAGAAAACTGTAAGAAAGAGTATACACCATTCCCACCACCACAGCCAGAAAGTCAGGTTGACAAAGAATTGGCTAATGGTGAACACTTTTTGAAGGAAAATCAGAAGAAGCAACAGCAAATGGAAGCAATAAAGGCTAAACAAGCAGAAGCTCTCAGTAAGAGACAAGAGGAAAGAAATAAAGCGTTTATTCCACCTAAAGAAAAGCCACTTGCAAAACCTAAGGAAACTTCTACTGAAACTAAAACTGATGTGGCTACCATCAAGGAAAAGGTTAAGAAAGCAAAGAATAAGAAACTTGGAGCCCTTACAGCTGAAGAAGTTAAGCTTAAACTGGAAGCAGATGAAAAGAAAAAGAAGAAAAAAAAGTAACATTAAAATACCAGACTCTGAACTGTTAATTTATGAATCTACCTCCTTTTGCAAAGAGAAACAGGGCATTAGTTGTCCTATAATATTCTGATCACTTTTTTTCTGAGTTTCAGTTGTTTTGTTCACGAAATAGTACTTTTTATAAATATAAATTATTCTATTTTTCATGTGTGTTCTGAGAAATTTTGTGCTACAAAGTAGTATACATGTCGTGTATATTGTATAATCAATTCCAGGCAAGTTTTACTGACACATGATTTTAGGAATAACTTTTTATTTTTTGTTTTAGGATGTGCATGTGACTATTGTAATTATGCATTAAATCCAAAGAATGTCTGAGCTGTTGGTTATCCTTTAAATATGCTGCCCCAGCATCTAGTTTTAAGAAAAATAAATGCAAAATTTTCAGTGCTTTCTCTCTCCTTCTCTAATGAGTGAATATTTTGAGTAAGTGAATACTTCGGCTTATCCCTTCTTATCATTTTGTCTTTCATTGCAAGATTAAACAGCTCATAAGAAAAAAAAAAATAGAAATCAGATATTTTCATCTAGAGTAAGGCTCTAATGAAAGCAGTCAATATGTCGTATATTTAAAAAAGAGGTAGATTGCCTTAACTAACATTATAATTTCCTTTTAAATGGTTTAAAAGAAAAAGAGGGCATACAAATATTCTTTTCAAATCTGAGGGTTTTAAAAAATTAAATACAAGCTAGAATCATTAAGACATTTTTTCCAAAAACGCATACTGATATGACTGTCCATCATTAGGTAAACCAATTATTTTTTTCCTAAGATTTAAGATTTAACTAAAGTTGAAATACTCAGAAAACCTGTGGCAAATGGAATTGAAATCATCACTGACAAAAAAATTTCTAATCAGGATGTATCTAGTTTCTTTAGGTAATGAGCTGCTCTGTGCATGAAACGTTTCCATACAAATGAAGTTTACTTCTTTTAATATTCAAAGTTGAATAAAAACCATTCTGAAGTCATTTACTTTTCTGTTTTAAATAAAAAGCATAATAAACTTAATATCGTATTTGGTAGTTTCAGGTACATTACTATGAACAATTACTTAACAATCAGGTTGTAAACCAGCAAGCTACCAAGGCACATAGGTTCATTTTCCTTTACTAACCGGTTCATAAACTACAGTAATTTTGAAGTATTATACCTAAACTTTTCTCTTTTTGAATACAGATACACAGATACTTTATCTTCATCTGGTATGGCTGACAACACTTAATTGTTTCTTCTGCTGGTCTAGTTAAATGATTATATATATAATACATATAACTTGGAATAATGGCCTCAGAAGATTTCCTATACATAAAAAAGTGAAATGTTGTTATGGTTTACATCTAAAATGTCTTCTAAAGTTTCATATGTTTGGAAGGTAACTGGATTATGGGGGTACTATACTCTGGTGGATGCATCTATTGATCAGTTTAGTAGCTGAATGTACTATCTGAAGATGGAGCCTGGTTGGAAATGGGTCACATGACCTGGAAGGTTGTATTCTTGTCCCCAGCTACTCCTCCCCTCTCTCTCTGCTTCCCGGCAATCATAAATGACCAGCTTTGCTCTACCAGGCCATTTTACCACGCTGTTTCTGCTGTGGAGCAGCCCTCCTACAGACTGAATCCTCTGAAACTGTGAGCCAAAATACATCTCTCCTTCAAGTTGTGAGCATTAGTTATTTTGTCCCAGGAATGTGAAAGCTGGCTAATACAGAAATTGGCACCACAGAAGTAAGGGTGCTGCTGTGACTATATCTGACCATATGGTTCAAAAGCTTTTGGAACTGGTTTGTGAAAAGAGTTTGGCAAGCCTTGGAGATGTCAACTAGAGATTTAGAATGCTTGTAAGCCAAGCCTGATAGGTGATTCTGGTTGGAGCTTCGCAAACCAGAAGGCTAATAGGAATATGAACAATAAAGGCCATGCTTAGGAGGTTTCAGTTGGGAACAAGGACTCTGACAGCTGGACTAGAAGTCACATATGTTACACTGACAGAAAATTTGTCTTCATTTTGCCTATGTCCTGAGACTGGGAGACTGAGATGAAGGGTGGTAGGCTAATTGATCTAGTGGATAAAATTTAAAAGCAAACCAATGTTTGGGCTGTGGCATGGGTATTGCTGGCCACTTTTAGTCAGGTCTACAGTGAAAATCAGGAGAAAAAAAAATTGAGTTGAATAATATGATAAATTTGCAGCTTCGTCAGAAAAGAAGCACCTGCAAAGTTGAGGCCATGGAGAATATGGTGGCTGAAAAGATTAGCATTAAAAATAAGCCAAGTACTTTGCAGTGGGACAACAGGAAAGATGGCTTGAAGTCATCTTAGGAATCAGCAAGATCCCATCTATCACAGGCTCAAAGGTGCAAAAGCTAAAGACTGAATTAAGAGAGGCCGAGGGAGTCTAGCTCATTTGGTGCCACTTACAAAAGTGTTTCCCAGAGTTTAGCCAGGGATTTATGCACTCAGAGGCCTCTGCAGCCATGGTATTGCTCCCCTGGGAGCAGACCTTGGCATCATCCATGTGCTGCTAGTTTTTTAAGGAATACAGAATATAAGAGTTATGAGGTCACAGAGGCTTCCACCAATATTTCAAAGGCCTGGGGGACTAAACAGCATGCCCAAGTGGGCAACACATGCAATTGTGAAAGCAAAGCTAAAACTGCATTCCCAGCAAGTTGGATGTGCCAGGAATATAGAATATTTGCTAAAGAAAGCTGCAGGCAGTGAGGCCAGGGCCAGCCTGGGAGATAGGCCATGGAGGTTGCTACTGGCAATGCTGCAGGGGTGGGGACAACCAAGCCTTTTGGACCTTGTATCTCACCACAACCTGCTCTGAGTACTGCACACATAGCTATAGGATTTAAAGTTTAGCTTGCTGGGTTTTGGTCTGATTCTTTTCTATCCCCTCATTTCTCCCTTTGGGAATGGGAACATTTACTCTATACATTGGAAGTATTTAATTTTCTTTTTGATTTTTACCAGGGCTCACAGCTAAGAGTTTGCCTTCAGTTAGACTTTGGACTTGGACTGTGAAGGATGTTGGCATATCAGAGATGGACTAAAATGCATTTTGCATACCAAAATGAATGTCAGCCTTTTGAGTGTCAAGGGCAGAACGTTACAATTTAGATCTAAAATTTCCCCCCAATGTCTCGTGTTTGGAAAGTGACTAGCCCACAGGGGTTTTATACTTTCATCAGGGGTCTTAGGAGGTAGCGCCTGGTTGGAGGTAGGTCACTGTGGGTGTGACCTGGATGTGTGTATTCTTGTTCCAGCTCTCTGTTTCCTTAATGCCATGATGTGAGCAGCCTTCCTCTGCCATGCCCTTTTATCATGCAGTTCCCATCTTGGAGAGTGCCAACCACGAACTGAATCAACAGAACCCACTGACACCGTAAGCCGAAATAAACTGACCTCTCCTCCTTTAGGTTGAATGTGTTGGTATTTTATCTCAGTGACAGAAAATCTGAAAATTATAAATCTGTACAGTCATGGACGTAGTAATCTGGGCATTCTGGAAATTTCTTGCTTCCCAATTGGTCTTAGAACATTGGTAAAAGATGAGAGGTATGTCCTGGGTAATTTTTTAAAAACTACCAGTTCATCCTACAGTTCGTCCTCTTCTTACAAAAAGTATCTCTGGTGATTCTAATACATATTAAAAGCCTTTGTTCTAGGTGGTTAGATATTCCTGATAAGTAGGAGAAGAGAAGAATTACCAGTGAATACATGACAACTGCCCACTTTTACAACTTTCTAATATTTTTTTTTTATTGGTACCGGGGATCAAACTCGGGTCCTTGTGCTTGTGAGGCAGGCGGCGGAACAACTGAGCTAAATCCCCGGCCCCTTTTTAAATGAGAACCCCACAGTAACAATCAAATTTATCTTTAAAACCACGTAAATAATCTAACTGTTACTGACCCTGAGCTGCTATGGAAATTGTTTTTCATGATAGAATGTACTAAGGACTTTAAAGGCATTCATCATTATATCTAATCTACACTGAAATTTTTCAAGAAAGATAAGCTTAATTTTTAATAGCTTAATTTTTCCCCTGCAAATATTTATTGTATCTTTATCATTGTTGACAACTGGGTTGGGCTCCAGGATTATAGCTATAAGCCAAAATGGTTTTCTATGAAACAAACAATCTGACACTGATTAAATTATCATGCTAAAGAAAATAAAAACTGATAGAGGATAAAGAAAAAGAATAAGAAAGTAATTATTCCATGAGAATATATAACAAAAACTTGACCTAAACTTGTGAGCAGGGGTCAGGAATGATTTCTTGGGGTAAATGATGCTTTAGCTGAAAACTAAAAGTCAACAGTGTTCAAAGGGCCCAGAAAAACAGCACACATGAAGATCATGTAAGGGAATTGAGCACAGCAGGTTAGAAGACAGAAGACCAATGTAGCTGCAAGAGTACACAGCAGGTATGAAAGAATGGGAGATAAGTTGGAGAGACAGGGTGGGTTCAAATTATGCAGAGGACTGTGGAGAGTAAGGACACAATAAAAGGTTTCAAAGAAGAGGATGTGATAATTTACAAATTTCAAAAGTATTCTGGATGCAACATGAGATTAGATGGTCCCATCACTGAAATTACAAACACAGAAAGACTGGGTATGGATGAGAAAACCATCTAAAATGCCTTTAGGACATCCAAATAGAAATGTCAAAAAAGCAATCTTGTATATGGGACTAGAGGCAAAACAAAGGTCTTAAATATAAATGTAAAAGTCTCAGACACACAGATTATCTTTCAAAGTATGGACATAGAAAAGATTATTTAGTAGAAAGTACGTTCTGAGCTTGCAGGAAGGCCAACATTTATTTAATGGCTAAAGTAAGATAAGTCTGCAAAAGAAAGTGAAGGGTGGCTAGAAAGATGGAAGAAAACAAGGAGAGTGATGGCACACAAGTTGAGAAAAGACTAAAACAATAATGTTGACATTGTCAATAAATTTTAGTAAGATGAGAAATGAAAAATGTTCACTGAACTTGGTGACTCAGCCATTTGTGGTGTCTCTAACAACTGCCTAACTGGAGCAGGAGAAACATAAAGCAGAGTGGAATGGGTTAAGAGGTGACTATGAGGTAAGGAAATGGACAATTCTCTCAAGCATTATAGTGCCTAGCTGAATTTGGCCCAGTGTTACATAATTATCTATATGTGCTAAAAGGAGATCTATCAGAAAAACATTTTACACTGTAAGTCACCTGAAATAATTCATTCAAATAGTAATATGGGAAATAAAATTATTCTAACACAGCCTTAGCTTTAACTCAGAAAAACAAGATCCAACTTGAAAGTAAATTTGAATCTCAGTGCAATAAATATGATAATCCAAATCATAGTGAATTTTATCACTTTTTAGTGACCCTTTGTAGAATACAAATAGGCTGTAAGAATAAGAAGATGACGACCTGCTTCTGAAGTCGGTGTTTATCTTCTTCCAGCTGCCTGATTTTTAATCTTTCCAGCTCTACTTGGTGAACACAGTCTTCTCTGACCCGACGGACAGAGTCCTGAAGCTCCTTCAGGTTCTGTTCACGTTCTGATTGCAATTCCTTTTTCTCTCTTTGAAGCTTAAAGAAAAACATCTTTAAGAATCTGGCTTATAACTAGCTGCATTATACTGCTGAATGGTGTCTTATCCTTATTTTCTGTCAAATATTCAGAATATTTACAAATTTCACATCCCTTTTAGTTATGATAATGTTTAAGTAATTGATTTTACAGTTTTCAATTATCACTTAATAAGAATATAAAAATCCATGTATAATTTGGATAAATTCAGTTGAAAACACCCTAATCATTTAAATTTCTCATTTAAATACAGTCCTTTTTTATTATAAAAACAAATGCACCTGAGTTTCTTTTCTTCTGTTAGAGACTTCTGATTCTCTGCCTAAGTGATTAGCAGATGTATTTAGGTCTACACACCTAAATCATTTAGAAATCCTAGAAACTGTAATGTTAAGGTTAGGGTGATCTACTGAGAAAATTTTCAGAAACATTGTGGTTAGACAAGTGACATTTAAATTTTAAAATTCTAGTTATTTTAAAATGAACATTATGGAAAGGTTTTAGGGTAGCATTTAGTTAAGACCCATCAAAATGTTAAGTAGGCGTAATACTAACATAAGGCATCATACTTTCTTGTGATCTCATCTTTATTGGGCAAGAAAGAGAGAAATTCTCTCTGAAAAAAAAATTAGGATTGTATGCCCCTGCATCTATGTTCTATTTTCTCTAGGCAGTGTAACCAACTACTCTCTCCATATAATGGGAAAGTTAACTAAAAACTTCCACTATTATAAAAGTCAGCCAAAGTTAGCTAAATGACAGTTAACTATTTCAAATAATAAACACTTTTCCATCTACCCCTAACATAGGAAACATGCTTTATCTAGTTAATAGCAGTTTTTTCTACAGTGTTTGAAAAATAATTCCATGGAATATGCTATATTAAGTAAGGAGCAAAAATAAATAAATGGTATGAACTTTATAGACTCTGTGTAATAATGATATGATAGATGAATGAGGTACCTCTGATTCTGTACTGGCAAGCTGCTGCTCTCGTTTCTCTAAGTCAATTAAAGTTTTTTGGAGTTTTCCTTCCAGAATGTTATATTCAGCCACCTAAATATAATAAAAAAGGTATTTTATATTCTCCTCATATTAAAAATATACATATTTAAAATATATATTTCACTGAAATAGGATCTGAGAATAGGAAAGGGTCAATTTACATTCACCAATTTAAAAGCAGAATTCCCACTGTTCCTTTACAAAGAAGTCTATCACACTTCTATTTGGACATCTCTTAGTGTAGTTTCCCAAGGAAATTCTCCTACTGGGCAATCAGTTTGGTAGCAAAATCTTGGGCTGAATTAAAACCTAGACCTTTAAAATCTTCCAGTATCTCTCTGAACCTCTCAGTCACTTATACTCTCTCATTTTAGAACTAATCCAGTTGCTAGATCAACTAGTCAGTTACAAATCAATTCTTGTTGACTTGCGTGTTCCCTCAAAGCCTCATGTGGTCATAGGTGGGGCTTTTTAGAGATGGCTGGCTCTAGAGTGTGTGATGCTAGGATTAAGGGTATGTGATTACTAAATTAGTCCACTGATTGTGGGCTGTTCTGAGTATAGACAATAGGAAGGCCCACCCTGGGTGTGAGTGCTACTTGCCCTAAGGGCATGCACCCTAGATAGAATGTAAAGGACAGAAAGAGCTTATGCCATTGCTTGCTGTTTACTGTATTCTGCCTGCCATGAACTGTTTCTCCTCTGTGATGCTCCTCTGCCATGCCACCCAGTCTTGGAGTCTGCCAACTATGAACTGAAACCTCTATAAACTGTGAGCCAAATAAACCTTTCCTCCTTTAAGTCAGGTATTTTGTCTCAGCAATGAGAAAAAGTAACTAAGACAGTTTTCCTATTATTTCTGATCTGATATTTTACTATATTAAAGTAACTAGATTCCTGATCTAACTTCTAGTCTACTACTCTGATTTCTCTAGGCCTGAAGTCTCTCTTTAAGAACAGGAGGCCTACGGCCAGGGATTTAGCTCAGGGGTTCTGCCACCTGCCTCGCAAGCACAAGGACCTGAGTTCGATCCCTGGTACCAAAAAAAAAGAACAGGAGCCCTATTCAGAATAAGAAGCCTACCTGTTCAGTTTATGGAGGATGCAGGACTTTTTTGGTTTTCTATCTTTCCATTCATACTAATATTATTTTACTAGGACTTTCTCAACCAATTTTTTTTTTTTCTTTTGCCTTCATTACCAAGTAGTTTCCAGGTCCCAGATCCCCATCTCGATCTTATCTTTCATACTGTCAGAAGATCCCTGGTTTAATGCTCCTTAGAAACTGATACTTTAATCTTATTTCTGCCCTGGGACAGAGGAAATACATCCTCCCATATCTCAGACTGGTGATGACCGTCACATCTCTTTCTGTTTCTCCTTTAAGACGAACACACACTGCAGTCTAATTCATAGGTTATGATTTACATATTCTCTAATCTAGGTTCTTCACTAAGTCCTTTCAAAAATATGATACACAGATGTGACCTCACAAATTTGAGACAAAAGTCTGTGTACTTCCAAAGTCTAGGATAACCCATGTCTAATAACACAGTCTAAAACTGTCTTTCCTAATTGAAGATCAAGCTACACTGCTAATGTTAAAAAACAATTCCCAGAAGTTTTTAAACCTGGCATAACTATGCCCAATGTCCAAATAATCATTTCAAGGGGCTGGGGATTTCGCTCAGTGGTGCCGCTGCCTCACAAGCGCGAGGTTCTGAGTTCAATCCTGGAATGAAAAAACTCCAAAAAACAAAAAAACAAACAATCATTTCAATGTAACTGCAGAATCTGATACCTTAATTTTGATGATTTAGGCCTAGCATGCCACTCATTCAGGACTATTCTATATTACTTTTGTTAACTATACCATCTAGTTTTGGTTCATCTAAATCTATACTCAGCATACCCTTTACTATTAATCAAGTCACTAATATAAACACTCAATATCTGTGTTTCCAGACATCCAGGATGCTTTCTTCTCTCAAGCAACATAATCTTTTGGGTGATCTCATTTTCCTACCATCAGATAGACTAAGAACTCCCAAATTTATATTATACAGTCAAACTCCCTCCAAAGTTTCAGGCCTCCAGATCTAAATACCTTTTGGAAATTTCCATACGGTATTCCTCATAAATCTCAAACTTAAAATTGTGTAAAAGTCTGAAATGCTAAGTTTTTAAAACAAATATTTGGGTTTTTTTGGTACCAGGGATTGAACTCAAGACAAATATTTATTGTATACCAATCATACACTGGGCAAAACCAAAGTTGTGTGGAACCTATATTCTTAGGGAAGACAGACTATAAATAAGTACATATTTAAGATAAGTCCATCCTGTGATGAAAATAATGCAGAGTGAAGGGTCAGTGCCTGCAGACAAGAGAAGGGGACACTATTTTGGTAGACAAAAAAGACTTCACTGGATTTTTCTGAGCAGATAAAAAAAAGTTTCTCTGGAGGAAGATGTTCCATAGATCCCAAGGAGGTGGTTTGAGGAATCACAAGGAGGCCAATGTGGTTGGAATGGATTGACAGATGAAGTGCGAGTGAAAGCTAGGGCACAGACCATTGAGGCTGAGGTCCTAGTAAGAACTCTAGTTTCATTCTAAATGTGATGTTCAGTAGGATGAGTTGTGAACAGAGGAGAACTGTGCATAATTTTATCTTATATTTTAAAAGCTGCACTTTCGGGCCAGTGTGGGTATAAAAAGTACTGAGGCTAGCAATAAGGAAGAGATACCAAGTTAAGAAGTACTTAGATGGGAGAGTATTATTGGACAAGAGGAAAGGGGTAAGGGGGAGGGGCCTGTAAAGAAAGCAATAGGGTGATGGATATGATCAAGCTAAGTTATATGTATGTATGAGAATCACACGGAAACTCAATATTTTGTAAAATTAATAGGCACTAATAAAAATGTTTTTTAAAAAAGTAAACAGTAATCTTAGGAGTGACCATGATAGTGATGGAGGTGCTTGAAAGTGGTTAGTTTCCAGAATACTTTCTGAATGTGAAGCCAACAGGATTTGCTAATGAACTAGATGTGAAATGGAACAGTCAAACATGACTTAGTTTGGAGCCTGAACAACTGAGTAAAAAATGTCATTTACTAAGATAGAGAGTCAACAAGGAAAAATTTAGAGAATGGAGATAAAAACTTTCATTTTAGATATGCTAAATTTAAGATCCTTATTAGACTACTAATTGGTGGTGTATGTAGGCAGCTAAGAAGCCAAGTGAAGAATCCAAATAAGTCATGGATGGAGCATACAAGTGTATGTGCCTATCTGCATATTACGTGTATAATTTTGATGTATATAATATCAGGAAGTGGATGAGATCACCACAGAAGGGAGTATATATAAAGAAAAGAAGCAATTCAAGGACTGGGCCCTAAGGCAAGCCAATAAAGCTGATTATTTAGTGGCTAGATCTAGCATGAAATTAGGAAAAACCAGTGAAAACAGTAAAATACAGTAAGAGTCTGGTCAAGAAAGTCAAGTTGATAAACTGTTTTACAAAGGAAGAGATCAAAGTGGATGAGGATTAGGGAGAATTGTCTGATAGGAGGAAAACTGTGTGAATTAAGTGTTCTGGAAAGAGAATGAACTGACTAGAGAAAGAAGTTGACTAAGGGCAGCACTGTGGACTCCTTGAGGCCCAAAGATATAAACAACCTTTACATCATCTCTTGAAAGCATTCCATCTTCTTTAATCCTATAGCTAGCTTACAGTCATTTTCATTTGTAAACACTGCTTTTTTTGGTCTCCCTGAGTTTAGTTTCAGATTCCTCTATTTCATCCACTACTCCTCCATCAGAATGACTGTTCTACAATGAAATCTGATTGCCTTATTTCTTTATATAAAAATCTTCATTTTAAAAAAAGTTTCATCTTTTTTCACAGGGTACATCATCCAAACCACAGAACGTGGAAAATGAAGTGATTATCTTCTTTGTCATCTCCTAAAATGGTACATAATTCTAGCAATCTAGATGCACGAGAGAAATTTAACTCATTACCAACAATGCCTTAGGGCAAGAGGCTTCATTCTCTCAGGAAGCCCTGACTGGAAAAGCCTACACAAAATCTAGTCAAAATTCCTCTAAATGGAATATACAGTCATTCAGTCCCTCACATGTCAACCTGGGCTACCCTATTTTTTAAGGCACACCCTGTCCTTCCCTCCTCCCACATCAAACTACAGTTTTCTTAATGGAGAGCTTATTTCAAACTTCTCTGTCTTCATTAAAAGGGCTTTCTCTCTTTGGAATGCTCTTTGGTTTACTTGGTGATAGCTACCATGTGAAAACATGATCTTATCTATGAAACACTTCTTCATGTCCCTTATATGGCCTTCCTTTGTGGGTACATGACAGCTATCTTTGGCTTTCTGACAGGCAGTCACATATAGGCCAGAACAAACATTATCTCAGCTTATGCAGAAAGCTCTTTAGGGGGAAGCAGGTGTACGTATTCTTTCAGGTAAACTTTCAAAGTGTTAAAGAAGTTAATACAGTGTTTGAAAAAGCTTCAATTGAAAAACAACAGTAATACAAATATATTAGTCATATAAATATGAGTACATAAATACAACAGTGAGATTCTCAGAGAATTTGGGTTTAAAAGATTTCATTACACTAAAAAAACTTCTTAGTGGTTTCGCCGCCTGCTGCACAAGCACAAGGACCCGAGTTCGATCCCTGGTACCAAAAAAAAAACAACAAAACTACTTGTTTTCTCCTTTTGACTCGATTTTTTAAAGACCAATCATATATGTTAACACATCCTACTTCACAATATTCTTTTTAAATTGGGTATTTAATGACAAATGAAATATTTGGTCTCAAAATGAAAAATAAGTTGGAAGAAAACGGCAAATTCAAATCTATGTTTTTCGATGACTAATTCAAATAAATAGCTCATCTACTTATCAGGCAATCATCATGATCTGTGTTCAGACTGGAGTTGCAACAGCTCATCAACACAAGTTAAAATGGTGGAATACATGGAAATCAAAGTTTTAAAATCGCGTATTAGAAATTTCATTGTCAGGGTTTGTTGTAGTCAATACAAGTTCTGTATAAGTGGATAAATACTGAACTTTTGCTTTCTGGAGTAAGATTAGATTATGTGGTCTCACATTAGCAGTTTTAAAGATGCTATTTACTTCATGATTTGATTCTAAAAATGTCTCAAAAGGTTTTGAGGTTTTTAATTAACTTACAGGCTATAATTTTCATATATACTTAAAATGTGCTATTTTCTTTTTCATAAAGTTAGGCTTTCCTAGAATATTCATTTTTAAAAATTAATATATTTTTTGAATTGGTAATGTATTTGCATATTTCAAAACTCAAAAAGTATATTAATTTCCCCTTACAGTGAAAAGCCTTTCTCCTGCCTTGACCTATCCTTTCATTTCCTCTATGGCAACTATAATTAGTTTATTCCTTCTAAACATTTTCTTTAATAGAGAACAAGATATTATCATTAATATGCTTCTTTTCTTCCCTAAATTTTACAAGTTATTACCTTTTTCTTTACTAGTGATTCTCTTTCTCGGTCCCTTTTTTTCCATTCCTCTGCCAGAGCTTGCATATGAGCCAGTTCTTTCTGCTTTAACTACAAAAGCAAGAAAAATAGTCACCTCCAAAACACTCCAAATACTTCAAATAAACACAACAGTTGTTTTCAGTTAAGGAACTAATATTGATCACTAATTTTTTTTCAGGCATTCTATTTTATTTTTTTAAAAATGGAGCTTGCTTGAGGAAAGTAACATCCATATGAGTGTAATTTGGGAGTATAAAGCTAAGGGTGAATTCTGTTTTCTAGCTCTCTTGTTTGGAGACTGATGGTGCTGGGTTCCAGGAGGATATACCAAATGATAACCTGAAATTAAAAGAATAACCTTCATTCTTAATTCTGCCCAATAATAATGGACACAATTTAGAGAAATCCTTCAAAGAGGCATCAACCAAATCATCGTATTTCAAGTAATCTTTCTATTCTCAATTTTTCTTTGTGAGTAGGGCACTGCTGTAATTCAAAGAAACTAGACAGGAACATGGAAAGAATATCCAGCTATAGAGAAGGAAATACATACTAAGAAAACATAAAACAGAGTTTTAAAGGAAAACTTAGAAAGTAACCTGATTTTCAAAAATGTCTTCTTGCATTTCCTTCCACATTTCCAGCTCAAGTGCTGCTTTGTACTCTAGTGTTTCACGAGGCTCTGTTTGGATCTCCGAAGGACAAGGAGCCGGAGGAAGAGATGATGGCTTCTGCTGCACAGCAGGTAAACCCTAAGATATGAACAGAAAAATACATTTAAAACACACTCACACACCCATACAATAGGTTCCTTTTAAGGAATAATTGGATAACATTTGATTACATTTACCTGAGATGAATCAGAGACAAAAATCTCACGCATTTTTACTAGTCCATAATCTTCTAGAGTCACAGTATAAGAAAGATCTACTATCCTGTTATTTGACCTACAAATGAAATAAGAAATACCTTCAAATTCACGGAAACATTTTTATAATATCTTTCCTTTTACTTCCGCTGTGGTCCAGTGTTGAGGAATATGCAACATTTCTTGCACCTGATACTTGCTGCTGAAATTACCGTAGCTTTCTAGGGTTCAAAACCTTCCATATACACAATTTTACTTGATCACAAATACTCTGATAAATGCATAACCTACATTTACTACACAATACCCAAGCAGCTGCATTTTTTTAAATTAAAAAGTTATAAAAGATGAAATTTAAAATCTTCCTTTCCACATGTAATATTGCTAATACTGAGTTTATTTCCTTACTCATTGTTTTACTTACATGTAGACACACATACAAGCAGGCACACTGACAGTTTTGTCTTTTTCCAATTTATATCAGAAGCATTTTCTCATAAACAATTCAAAAATGTGGATGCACACACATGCGCACGTGTGTTTGTGTGCTTTCTTTAGTGGAGGAGATCTAACACAGGGCCTCACACATGCTAGGAAAGCACTCTACTACTGAGCTTGACCTCCAACTTCAAAATATGGTTTCTCACTGCCTAGGAAATTATATTAATGAACTTATGAGTGAAAATACACTTAACAGTTCTCTACTTTTGATTATATAGGTTATTCTGACAGGTTTTTTTTGTGTACTTTTACGTAAGTATTGTCTCTGAATAACTCCTAGAAGATAACTATATATTATTTTGGGCATAACAAGCACCTCTTCATATCACAGAACTACATGTAATATTGATCATTAAATAATAAAATCAAGACAAAACATTGGAAGAACATAAATTCTTTGAAAAAGTTTTTCTAAATCAAATAATTTCAGTCAAACAAAACTTTAATAAATGGATCTCACACAATTACAGTTCTTAATTCTCAAACTTTTACATTTTATTCTCCTACTCACACAAATTCTGGAAGAAATGAATAAAATAAAATGAACCACTACTATATACACAAAAAAAAATTCCTGAGCATGTCTGAGGTTCTTATGCAGGTAAATCTCCTAAAACTTCTCTACCTACAAGGCAGGGCAATACAAGTAATATTTATAACAGGCAGCATTTAAAAAGCTTCAATTATTAATGATTTGATTATATTCTATTTATTACAGAAATTAATGATTTTAAGAGACTTTTTAGTAAGAGGAGACAAAACAAAAAAGAACTCTTTTAACCAAATGCTTGATTATCCAAGATAGCTGTTCCCATATCTTCCAAATGAATAAAATTTTAAATCTTTCAGTCTCTGCAAGTGGCTACAGATGGAGAAGACTAAGAAAAGAAATTCCATAAAACATTTAGATCTAAGACTTTTGCTGAGCCTCATTTCCTTTTAACATTCTTGCTATGTTCCAAAAACAGACAAGTGGCATATAATGTTAAACTGAATTTGAATTTTTATTAATTTTTAATGACAATATGTTGACTAGAATATATGAAAATTTCAAGTCTTTCATTATGGAAAAAATATTTATTGGTGGAATTGAGGACTGCACCAGGGCTGTGGTTATGCTAGGCAAGTACACTATAATGAAGCCTCACACCCTTCCAACCACTCCTTTTTTTTTTTTTTTTTTTGGTGATACTGGAGATCAAATCCAGGGCTTTATACATACTAGACAAGCACTTTACCACAGAGATACTCCCTAGCCCTCAATAATTTATAGCATTTTAAAACCTGCCTCTGGATGAGAATATAGCTCAGTGATAGAGTGCTCGCCTAGTAGGCTCAAGGCCCTGGGTTTGATCCCTGACACCACAAAAGAAATAAAGTAGAAATTAAAAGCTGCTTCTACTGACATTTGTAACATTCTGACTTTAGATTTCAGACAGAAGTTAAAATATTTTTCAAGGAGAAAAAGTCACAGCTGTCTTAATGCAAAATAATGTAAAATTACATTATAAATCTAACTTTAAATAAGAACATAAAACAGATCCTGAAATTAAAAACTGTCAGGCTAAAGAGAGAAAATACTTAGCAATCTTAGTAAGAATTATTGTAGCAAAGATTCTTTATGTCTGTGAAGTAAAATGGATATCAGAAAATTAAGGAGTAACCTGGAATATAGAGCCCATAGGTCAAAGAAGAAAAATCAGCAAAAAGAGGATCTGGCAGGATCAGGTTGTGAGGTTGTGGCTCTTTAACTGGAATCATTACATGAATAAAAGGCAAAGTCAAAACAAATTCTGTGAAATGCATTACCCTTGTGCTGCTATAACAGGCACACTCTCACTGTAAGTCTGACGCCAACACTGTTCACCATTAGAGCCTAAAAAGCGAGTTTTTTCTGAAGACAAGATGTTAGAAAGCTGGATTCTTGAGATCCCCAGGAGTAAATCTTTACTCATTTTGTCCTTATGCCATAATTCAACCAGCAAAGGAATCCTAAGAAAAAGAGAAATGCATGTTCTTATCTATCATCTCTGAATTAAAGTCTTTACTCACCCAAAGCTTTTTTGTCTTGTTTTGTTTTTGGGACCGGGGATTGAATTCAGGACCTTGTGAGGCAGGTGGCAGAACCACTGAGCTAAATCCCCGGCCCTCACCTAAAGTTTTTGATGCAGTCAAATGGCATTAATGTAGTCAGAGACATTTTTGTTACCTGGAAAGTCATCTATGTAAAGGCCTAATTCCATGGGGTGACAAATATGAAGTACTATTACATTTTCTATAACTCTCTCTAAGTAATAGAGAAAACCCTTTAAATAGCACTATCCCTAAAAATGGTCAGATAATTTGTAGCAATGCTTCATTCTTCCTTTAAATATATATATATATATATATATGGATTGTGATGCCTTAAGAAAGTAAAAGATTGCAGAGATCTAATTTTTTATTCAAAATCTATTTCAGATGGCTAGATTAAAACCTCCAGGGCCGGGATTTAGCTCAGTGGCACCACTTGTGGGCTCAAGGTCGTGAGTTCAATCCCCGGTACCAAAACAAACAAACACCTCCAATGTAAATGAAAAAGAGGATCAAATAACTCACTATAGCCATCAGTGAATCAATCGTCAAATGACATATTCTTAGTTATTTATCTCCTTACATTCAAAAAGGCAAGACCTCTTTGCAAAACTCACTCATTACAGATCATCTTACCAAAGTTCAAGTATCTAAAGTCAAACAAATGAGTAAGAAAAATCAGAAGAGCCTTTAATAATAAAGCACATATATCTGTAATAAAAGCAAAAATATCACAGACATTATCAGTAAATTTGTCTCCTGATTCTCAAATGCATAAACTGCTATGGATTTAAACTACATAAATTCCTTCTTTTAGTAAGATACAAATTTTTAAGAGTTAAGAAATGAAAATACACACAGTGTATACATAACCTTAAGAAGGTATCTTGCAGCTGATGAGGCAGAGTTGCAAAATCAAATGCACAATAAGACTGGGGGAGAAAAACTTCCATGTTTTTCCGAACTTCCACAGGAGGATTAGTCATAATAGGAGCTGCACTTCCAAAAAATGGATATGAATACCTAGAATTTTAAAAATACAGTCTTACAATATAGTCTACAGATGGGACTTATAGTCTGGTTTCATCCTATATCTTATTAGAACATATATAAAACTAAAATTTAAACAGTACTAATAAAAATTGCTGTTCCTAGAAAAAAAAAATCTCGTGCATTTACCCAATTCCTGCACATCCACCAAAGTCAAGTCATCTCAGAGAGAGTTCATGTCATAGAATTTCAGTCCCTACCACAGGAGTACAGGATCCAGTGATTATAATAATAACAACAGATTGACGTAAGTTCTGCAGGTTAAACTTGTTCAAAAACCAGTCTTATCTCACAAAATCTATAACACAATTTACAAATCAATTTAGAGCATCATAATCTAAAATTTACCAAGCTGAGAAAAGAATGGGCAGCAATTTTTTTAAAGTGCTTTAAATGGATCAAAGACAGACCCAGCAACTAGTGAATTCTATGTAGAATGTTAAATGGGTTGCAACTATTTCGTTCTTGTTTAGAATATTTTTTCCCTTTGCCAAGTGAACTACATTAACGAACTTGTGAATCCATCTTCCTCAGTAAGCTGAGCTGCTTATGCGGCTCATGTATCTCTAATGTCAGGCACTGTTGGAATAATGTAGGTACTTAATGATTAAAAAATGGTTCTGATGGCAAGAAGTAAACATAAAAATTTATATTAGTGTTTTCTAAGTAGGCTTATTTATGCCTTCTAATTTTGCATTCTGCCTGTGACTGTGGTCCTGGCCAACATCCTCTCCAGACATACTGAGACCAGACTCCCTAGTAACAGCAGAAGTGAGATAAGAAATGAAGGGGGAAAAGACAAACCAGAACAAATAACAATTCTAATTCTAAAATACAGAAAACAAACCCTTTGAGAAAAATTATGTGTGAGGGAGAAAATATTTTTTCAGTCTTCAGTTTCCAAATAAAAACATTTTTGTAATAAATCAGCATTTAACTGTAACTGTAGAACTTAAGCTGAAACAGGACTTTGATTCTATGAATTCATATTCATTCTTAGTGTTAGGTCCCTCTGATCCTATCCATTACTCATACCAAAGGATAGACGATTTGGAAACAAGAAGGAAACTATTGAAAATTCAGATGCAAATATGAGTTGACTTATCACGTAAAAAGCAGGTATGCCTCAAATAACAGCAGGAAACAATGTGTAGTTAATGAGATCCACAGGAGTGCCATTTCAAAACGACAAAGATTTTCTCATTTTAAGGATCACAATCCCAGATTTCAAGTTTAAAAGAACTATAGTAATAGAAATAGCCTGGTACGGGCACAAAAACAGGCACATGGATCAATGAAACAAAACAGACAAAGCAGAAACAACCCCAGGTGCATTCAACTATTTGATCTTTGACACAGGGGCCAAAAATACACAGGAAGAAAGATAGCCTCTTTAAAAACTGGTACTGGGAAAACTGGTTATCCACATGCAAAAGACTGAATTTAGATCCATATCTCTTGCTATGTACTAAACTAAAATAAAAATGGATCAAAGACATAAGCAGAAACACTTACTCAGTTACAAGATAAAGCAGGTATAACTCTTAAAGACATAGGCAATGGAAACTACCAAGAGTGAAGAGACAACCTACAGAATGGGACAAAAAAACTGTGACCTATTCCTCAGACAGAGGACTAATATCTAGAATATATAAAAATTAGACTTCCTCAAACAAAAGGCCCAATCAAAAAACAGGCAATTGAAATGAAAAGAAACTTCTCACAAGAGGTACAAATGGTTAGTAAATACATGAAAAAATATTCAACATCTTTGGCTACTAGAGAAATGCAAACTAAAACAATACTTAGATATCACCTTACTCCAGAAAGAATGGCTATCATCAAGAAATCAAATAATAACAAGTGCTCACTTGGCTGCAGGGATAAAGAAATCCTTCTACATTGCTGGTGGGGATGTAAACTAGTACAATCACTATAGAAATTAATAGAGATTCCTCAAAAAACTAAAACTAGAAATTTCTTTCAACCTAGCTATTGCCCTTCTAGGTATCTTCTCAAAACAGTTACAGACATCATATTAAAGTGATACATGCATACTGATGCTTACAGCAGCACAATTCATACTAGCTAAATCTTGGAAGCAGTCTGTAGGTCCATCAACAGATGAACGGATAAAGAAACTATGGTATCTATACACAATAGGTACTATTCTGTCATAAAGAAGGATAAATTTGTGCCATTTTTTAAAAAATTGATGCACCTTGAGACCATAATGCTAAGTGAAATAAATTAGATATACAAGTTTAAATATTGCATGGTTTCTCTTATATGAGAAATCCAAAGTATAAATAAATTAAAGAGCAAAATAAAAGATAATAAGAAAAAAGGAGATAGATTTTTTGTAAAAGGGAAGGGGACCAAAAGATGGAGAGAAGGAGGGATGGAGGGGAAGGGTGGGGGGATGAAAAAAGAACGGAGATGTATTGTGCACACGCACCAGCTCCTCATGGTAATCATTATGTACCACATCCATGTCCTCCTGAAAAAAGGCAATAAAAAGGGGTACCACTCCGTCTAGGAGATATTCTATTGTGCCAGCAACATTCTAATAAAAATATCATCCTAGTTTTAAAACAAAAGATTTTCTCACTTTAATCACAGAAAGACCAACAACTTAACTTCAAATAAAATGCTTAAAGAATTTAGCTAAATACTCCAAACACATTACTTTATTATATTTAATTTATATCTCAGTCACTAAAGTCTATAAAAATGTAACATCATTAAAAGCAAACCATTGTGTAAAGCCATTTAAGTGGTGTGTGCATGTGTGTGTATGTGTGTGTACACATAAATTTGTTTTTGACAGACTGGGATCAAACTTGCAATTCTCCTGCCAGTCTCCAGGTGTGTCACCACACCTGACCCATACATATTTATTTGTAATGAACACTGGACACATCTTATTCCAGCTCATTAAGTATGGCTTTTAGATTCACAGCTTTAAAATGCAGATACCAGGAATACAGCCTTCCACTATAATACAGGTTTATAGAGAAATTGAACACTATACACTCCCATTATTTTAACCTACAGGCTCTCTTTCCAGAAAAACAAAACAACAACAGAAACCTTTAAAGTTCAAGAGTCATTACATTTTAAATAGAAGCATCAATAAATTATTATAAATAACTACAATTATTACTCCAGAATAGAAAAGGCATTACCCAATGCCACTCTAGTTTAAATTCAAAGTCATTAGGATACAGTCTTACCCCTTAAGCCACTGACTTAACAGAAGTTATGCTTTTGGTGGCATTTCTCTCTCTGCAATTCCCTAACTAGAGGAAAGGCATTTCTCCTTAAACAAAAATCACACCTTAATATACAGTTAACCGGAAAACTAAGCTCCAAGCCATGGATACTCCTTAAATCTATTGAAAAGCAAAAGTGATGCGATGTTGCAGGAACAGCAATCTTCTGTGCTGAAGCTGTTTCTGAAGCTTTGGACGCAGCAACCGGCTGGGCCAGTGAAGCAGGTACAGAAGAACTAGTGCCTAAAATGGACATGAATTTTTGAAAAATTGTTCAGATAATTTAAAATTTCCATCTCATTTATTTTTATACAAGGAATTTGACTTTTGCGTTATGACCATATGAGCTGAGGCTAAGTATCTTAGAAATGGCTTGTCCAGATTACCTGGCCTTTAACTCTCATTCTGGAATTGTGTAAAGAGCAAGCTCACTCTCTACAAATATTGCAAAAACATGAAAACAAGATAACTGAAGCAGCAACATCTGACTGACATTTCTAAGAGTTAGCTATATACTACTAAGCATTTGAAGGGCTACACTTGCAATTTACTAAAGGGATAATTACATCACTGTTTTGTACAAAGTAGTTGTCATTATTCTAGGTATGTATGAAACAGTCCAACAAGAAGCTAAAACTTGAAGACAGAGATATTTAGTCTAACATTATTACAGACCAGAGATGTTTAGTAAGTGGCCCAAGGACACATCTACTCAGCAACAGAACCAACCCTTGTTCCCAAATCCTAACTCCAATCTACCACTACTTACTTCTACTGTGCAGTTAACTACAGACCCTTATGTAATATATGAAAAATATTATAAAACCAGATGCATGCATTCTGAAACTCTCAAGGATCTGAAATAAAAATTACTATCATTTTATCAGAAGAGGTAGTTAATAGCTCTTTTTTCTAAATTCCAGTGAATCTTTATTCAAGAGTTGAATAGTATAAAAATCTATTTGAATGAACTACATTTATTTTTTTTGGTACTGGGGATCGAACTCGGGTTCTTGCACTTATGCAGCAGGCAGCAAAACCACTGAGCTAAATCCCCGGCCCCATTTTTTAATTTCTTTCCTCAATTAGTAAACTCTATTACAAAGTTAAATAGATTACAATTACTTTAAATGGAAATGTTTTATGTCACCACACCATTACTGGTTTTTAAAAACTCCAACTTTTACTTAAAACCCATGCAAGTTTTCATAGCTGTTTTTTAACTGGATGGCTGCAACATCCAAGAGTAAAAAGATACGTGCAAAGAACATCTTACCCTTTACATGTGTTTTTAAATCTTTATCATACTGCAAGCTTTCTACCTCACTTTCTGTGGCATCGTCTTTGGCTGGTGGTGTCTGGTTGGGAGGTGCAGCTGGGGATATGCTCGGTGATTTGGGACCAGTAAGCGTCTTCTCTTTTACGGGAGATAAAACTCTCTTCTTTGAAAGCTCTGGCTCATGTCCATTCTGGGTCTTTAATTCAACTAAAGACTAAAAACAATGTTTAAATAAAGTAATAATTTAAATAAAGTACAATTTTGTTCATAATAAGCAAAACAGCTGGCTTTTATATATATATAAGCTTCCTTTCCCAGTTTGGATATTCCTAATCTATTTTTCTTCACAATCTGCAAATTTTCTTATAGCATCTAGAATTAGAAAAAGGAAGATAAACAGGAAGGAAATATAACACCCAGAGCTGAGTACCAAAATGTATCCTAATGAGTAAGAAAGAATATTTGCAAAAGTCAGGCACACATGACCCTGGGAACAGTGATTCTTCCCAAAGCAGTGCTATGCAATAATGCCTAAAGGGAAAAAAACAGGTTTTCCTTTAGTCCACTTCCCTCTAAGTAGATACATACATATATACACATTTTAAATTATTTCAGTTTTTCTATCTTTAATTCACAATCTACATATAGATCAATTCTTCAAAAGAACACAATATTAAAGCTAATTCTGCAAATATATACAATCAAAAAAAATATACATTCAAATAAACACTCGTTTCTATTGAAAAAATTGTTTAAAAAGAATATGATGACTATAAAGCTCTAATGAACTAACAATCTTCTTTTAGCTGAAGTTATGCCAACCAAAAAGATACCACTAATGCAGAGCCCCAGAGACTAGGTCTAAAAATAATTCTCTTTGCCAGAGTTGTCCTTCTGCCACAGTAAATGTGAAAATGGATTGTACTACACAAAACTACCCCAAAGGTTAAGAGGGCTCTGAGTGTAGTCACTTATGAATTATAAAGTAGAGGCTCCTGAGTTGGGAACATACCTGTAATGCCAGCAGTTGGGTGGGAGAAGACTGAGGCAGGACTACACCAAGTTTGAGGCCACCCTGGGCTGGACAGTGAATTCAAGGACAGCCTGAACTACATAGTGAGACCCTGTCTAAAAAATAAATATATAAAATAAAGTGGAAGCCACTGTACTCTTCTAAAAGGTTCATTCAGAAAGGAAGTATCATATAATGTAGACTATTAATTAAGAATAAAAATACTGATGCCAGGTAAGTCTTTGTAGGCTCAACTTTTGTTAAAATGAATGACATTAGAGCAGCTGGAGGAACAAAGAGGGGTCACTACTTGCCTGGCAGTTGATGCCTTCTCTCTGCAGAGCCACAGACACTCCCACAGTTGGGGCCAGCTCTAGAGGAACAGGTGCAAGCTTTTGTTTGGCTCGGTTTGGAGGGTCAAGGATAAAAGCACCCTCAACTGTGACCGGGTGCTGGTTGATTTCTGTACTGCCCCTTTTCAGTAGTCCATGTAATGGTATTTCTGTACTTCCAAGTGACTGGTCTCCACAGCACAGATGGATCTAATTTGAAAAGGAAAAATCAAAACGGGGCTGTCTCTGTTCTCTCCTAAACACCATAAACTTAAAAAAGTTACAAAATGATTCATAGAAGGACAGTATAGTGCAGGCTAACTCTTCCACTTGCTCCACTTGCTCAAAGTACTTCTCACACATGATTGTTAAAACCAGTGATACAACAAAATTTACTAGTCAATCAGTAATTTTCATTCCTTCTTTCAGTAATGTGTACTTATGTTATCATCCTTTTTGGTCTCTTTGCTGAGCTATGATTACTTCATTATTTCAGTATGCTACATATTACAAATGCAAACTGTATAAAAAGGGAATGTGAATTTTAAAAAATCAAACATTTTTCTATTTCCATTTTAACATTAATTTAAACATAGTTCTAAAAAAATACGTCACTGGATAAGCCTAATTTCAAATTTACCTCAAATAAGTTTATCTTATTCACCTTTAAAACACCATTAGTACTTCTTTTTCTCTTTTGCTTTTCATATGTTTATATATAAAACAGAGGGATGAACAAAAAAAGGTAGGAAAGTATATGTGGGATGAAAGGTATTGTTAATGATAACCAAACAGAAGTTCAATATTACCCACCTTTTGAAAATTAAAGGAAAAATAAAAGACTGTTCCAGCTATGTGTTATGAAACTATTCTTCCTCCTACTATACTGAAGCCTTGAAAAACAACATTCTGAAGAATGAGTCATCAATACATTTAAAAAAAATTTTGGCTCAAAAAAATTTTTTTTGGCTCAAATATCAATAGTGATTGAATTAACAAGAGACCTATATTGAGACCTATAACTTAAGACACAATGTTGGGCCAGGGATTTAGCTCAGTGGTTTCACCGCCTGCTGCACAAGGACCTGAGTTCGATCCCCAGTACCAAAAAAAAAAAAGACACAATGTTATAATAATAATTCTATAGGCTAAAGACAAAGCATTTTTAATGACCTAAATGTCCTCTATTAGAAGCAAACTAATGAGGTTAATGCTTTTGCTAAGGATGGAGTATGGTAAGAAAATAAAACTCAATTGCTTTTTCCTTCATTCTATTAGTTTACATAGTATTTGGTTTTCTAACTATTTTGGGTTTAGCAGAATCATTTCTAAAATTTAGTACTAAAATTTCTTAATGTATCTTCTCACATCCTGCCCAAAATGTAATAACTGCCCAGTCTAGTAACTGAGATTTCTTTTGACAAATGACTGACCCTATTTTACTACCCTACTTAATTAAATTCAGTCAAAAATAATTATCATAAATGTAACTTTCACTAAGGTTTACTTTTCCATAGAATCCAATTTAAAAAGCGTTAACAAAAAATAATTCAAGGACTGGTTTTAGAAATTTGTCCCTATCTCCGATTTTAATAGCAATAAGGTAAATTCTGAAATCCCAAGTCTGTGATCTGTGCTCCTACACTTAACATCTCCACCAACAAGGAATGAACCTTGCCATGGCCATGGCTGCAATCTCCAGGCATGACCTTTGCTATAAAGGACTGATAACTGATACACCTCTTTTCTAATAACTGGGCAATTTGATCTTATGTCCTAAAATTTAGAGGTAATAATAATTTCACTGACCTTGATAATACCTTAAAAAGTAACAGATATGGCAGAAAGAAGATCTCCATTATTGAAATAACATATAATAACCTCCAGTTTAGTACTAAACAAACATTTAAAAAATCATCTCTAATAAAAAACAATTTGCTGTACTGCTTACCTGTAGTTTAGGCTGAAGAGCCAGGTATACACGAAGAATTTCTACACTGCTACGTATGCGAACAGATGCTCTCTCTGGCTCAAAGTTTGGGTTGATTAAATCATTGAAGGGTTCATTTGTAACATCATTTCCCAGTAAAGAATAGTAAAAGAAAAACTCAGGCTGTCTTTCTGGAAGTTTCATGGTACACGGAATTAACTAAACATTTAAGGTTGAAAATAAAAAAAGAGTATTATTTTCTTAACCACTAAATTGTACTCCAAAAATGTTGATTTGTTTAACACATTCACAACAGAGCTGTAATTCATGTCTCACTGCTGGGCCACTTGAACCACCAGTGCTGTACATGCATGACTGTTCCATTGGGTGGCTTTTTATTAATTTTATCAGTAAAAAGGCCAATAAAAATAATTAGATCCGTTTGTCCCACCAGTAGTACAAGCGGACCAGTGGGACAGTCACGTATGTACCACCTGTGGTTCTAGCGAACAGAAACATATTAGTCTTAAAATTAACCACTCAGCCGGGCATGGTGGCGCATGCCTGTAATCCCAGCACTCAAGAGGCTGAAGGAGAATAACCATGAGTTTGAGGCCAGCCTGAACTATATAGTGAGAGCCTGTCTTAAAATACCAAAAGAATTAACCACTGAATTTCTAAATCTCTGCAAAATTATTACTGAATTACTAGTTTGGTATTTTTTGAAGGATCATCTTTAAAAAGCATGGAGATTAAAAGACTTTTAACAGGTTTACCTTGTTTTGTTTTGTTTTTTGGTACCGAGGATCGAACTCAGGACCTCGCGGTTGCCAGGCAGACGCTATGCCACTGAGCTAAATCCCCAGCCCAGGTTTACATTGTTTTAAAGTTTTCATTTCACTCAAATAATCCATGAATCAATAAGTGAACATTCTTTTTTAGAAGGATCAAGTATTTTAAACTAAGCTTTCCTAATCACACATATTTCATGTTATCCTTATCCTACCAATAAAGGCTCCATCTTACAAATGAGAAAAAGTTTAAAAAAATCTTAATCTGGGTTATTTTTTTCTTTTATCATCCCTCTCCTAATCCAGGCTACTTAAATATCTTACTCTAGATCTTTGATTAAGAAAGCTTAGATACCTGTGATTAATCACTGCAAAAAATGTCTTTTATACTAGCAGTGTTATTTCTCAGAGTTGCTACTTTCATGGTCAGATATGACTAAGAGATGGGATTCTTGCCATATAAAATAGAAACTATCTCCTAACAGACCCTACATGTTTACTAGACCATTGTTTAACAATATATGGTAAACATTTAATGTGCCCATTGATAGGAAATGCTTATAGTTAGGTATCATTCAGTAAAGCTACTAAATACTGAAATGCTGATATGAAAGTTAGCTAAGATATACTGTTAGGTTAAAAAAAGTTACAGTAAAAGTTACGAAAATAAATGTAATTACTTAGGTCATATTAGCACAGTATCAGACACATAATATTAAGAAATTGTTTTAATCCTACAATTTGAAATGTATCTGTTGAATTAATTTTAATCATGTAGATATATACACATGCCTGATATATATGTATGTTCATATACAAACCTACAAAACTATAAATTATGGAGTTAGACTCCAACCCCTAATCCTGGTTCCATCAGTGAAGTGTTATAAAACCTTAATGTTGTGAAACCTTAGAAAAATAACTTCATTGCTCCGTGGTTCAATTCATTTAGGGTTGTAAGAAGTGTTAAAAGAGAAAATACTTGTTCTGCACTATGATAGCGTCAATCACAGAGTTAGATGTTATAGTGTAAGAGTGAGAAAATCTCTAGAGAAAAATATACTTCCCTTAACAATGACAATTTCAGAGTTTAATTAGAAGAGACTTTCATATATTCTTTTATTTCTTCCATAATCAAAAAGCAATAAAAACATTAAGTAATAAAGGTGGCCCCTATATATTTCATGTACATTTAACTTTAAATAATTCTCACTATGGGAAGATATACTTTTTAAAATCTTTTATTGCTGGGCATGATGGCCCACGCCTATAATCCTGGCACTCAGGAGGCCTGGGTAGGAGGATCAGTAGGCCAACCTGGGCTACATAGATCTTGTCTCAAAACAAGAACAAACAAACAAAAACTCCCTTTTTATTATCCTGGAATTTAGAGAGTGGGAAAACAGAGTTTCTTTTATTCCCTTAATATTTATTCCCTAAATATTTCAATATTTAGGAAAAGAAGGAACATAAACACCATCCAGTCTGGCTCCAAATGGACCTTTCTGGTCTGTCACTGATCTGCATATAAAAAGGTATGTTGGTATATTGTCTTTGACCAGGTTGAGAGGAAAAAGCCTAAGTGGATAGTAAAACTAAGTGGATCATTTCGTTCCAAACTAAAACAATGTGACCAGTCAAATGTAATGGAAGACTCACAGTTTCATTTTTTCTCCTGCTCTCAGCTTCAGGGAACCACAAATCTGCTTTTAATCTCTACAATTTTTTTTTTGCCTACTCTGGATATTTCATATTCATAAATGGAATCATACAATATGTGGCCTTTTTTGTCTGACTTTTTTCACTCAGCATGTTTTCAGTTCTCATCTATGTTGTAGTATACATCAACAGTTCATTCCCAAAGAGTGGAGTAACATTCCATTGTATGGATATACCACATTTTGTTCTTCCATTTGTCTGCTGATGGACATTTGGGTAGTTCCCAGGGTGAAAAGTGGTGTTATGAACATTCACATGCACATACTGTTTTGACCCGTTTTTAATACTTTTGGGTGCATAATCATAATTGGCATTTCTGGGTCATGTAACACTTTGAGGAACCTAGCTGGCTTTAATTTTTATAGAGAGATCACTTTGCCAGATATCAGTATCTCTTGCTGTCTTCCTCTGTGTGTGTGTGTGTGTGTGTGTGTGTGTGTGTGTGTGTGTGTGTGAGATAATTAAACTGGAAGGATAATTTGTCCCAGTAAGTCCCCTAGTATTACTAAGAACTGTATTACTGTATTTAGTTGTGGATTTGATAGGTCAATTATGCACAACAAGCTTTTACTATCTAAATGTAGCTTCTTACATAGAAACTACATGGAACATACTTTACTATTATATCATTCCTCATGTATATCTGCAAAGATGGTATCATAGTAGTACCATGACTACACTAGGAAAAATCAAGCCTCAGAAAGGCAAGTAACTTGCCTAAATTAAAGGAGCTAGTAAATATTGAGAATGAGATTCCAACTTAAATCTTATTCCAAATCCTGTAAGAGACAGGAGAGTATAATACAGGAACAAAAGCAATGTGAAAAGTAATCATATACTCAGAAATATTTGGGCCATTTACTAGCTATAAAATCTACCTAATCCTGGGCTATCTCATCTCTAAAATGAAACTAATAATCCTCTAAGATTGTGGTAGAATTATATATAGTATATGCAAAACAGCACAAAGTCTATTATACAGCACACAACACATTGTAAGTGAGCAATAAATATCAACCACTAAGCTTCCCCATGGAGGCAAGAAATAAAATAGCAATTCAAATTGGTGCACAAATATGTTAACACAGTAAGAATACAGAGGGCTCCTACTCATCTGACAAGTGGGCAAGAGTGTTCTGATGTGGTTAATATAAAGGCAACTTTCTCAACAACTTTCAGGGTGACATATTAAACTGAAGCAATTCCTAAGTAGAGATTGATGAAGAGAAGAAAACTAAGGAAACTGATGGGGAAAGACAAAAGCGCGCCTGTTAATGAGGAAATGATAGTATTAAACTGGAAGAAAAAGAGTAAATAAGCATCCAAAGAAAGAAAGATGATATATATATATATATATATATATATATATATATATATATATATCTCCTTTTTGTAATGGACATGACTAGTGTAACAAAGTAAATGCTTCCTGAGGAAAACTTTATCTGAGAAATCTTGAAAGTCACATAAAAATAGTCACTGATTGCACATTTCACCTGTGAATGCAGCTTATATGGGAATTCTGCACCTCTAAAAAAGTGACTAGTCTAATAAAAATGAGTCATAAGTCATGTTGTCTGTTTTTAAAAATATTAATTCTAGCTACTAGAGCCCCACAGACCACACAATGTCAAGAATACTGGACTTATCCTGAAATAGACAAAACATGAGCTACTTTTATATTGTGCACTGTTGGGAAGAGTCAATCTATCACGAGTGTCTGACATGCCAAGACTGCCAGGCTCTGACTCAGTTTTTATCCAGGGTGCTTCTCGGAGATGTTCAAACATCAGTAACCCTGAGAAATCGGGTAACGTGTCTCCTCAGACAAAGACCAGGACTTCTTACTGCTCACAGTAAAAGTGATGCATTTCCCAAATTAATTTTTCTCAGCTGTGACAAAATCCACTGTATGCCCTCTGTGTAGTCTCTGTGGGACTTGGAATAGGAAAATTGAAGAAAATATACTGATATTCATGTTGTCATACTGAGACTAAAAGTCCTTTGGGTCTCACTAGGAAGCTTTTGTCTTCTGCCAGTATTCAGAACAATAACAGGCTAATTTACTAGCATTTTTAAAAGGTAAAATATAATACTAGATCCAACAGGCATTAAGTATTACCAGGACAAAGTGTTCCTGTAACTGCAAATTTCTCCAAAAAGTACACTTAAATAGCAAATTCAAAAATTCCTTTCAAGGGCCGGGGATTTAGCTCAGTGGTGCCCGTGCCTGCCTCGTAAGGACAAGGTCCTGAGTTCGATCTCTGGTACCAAAAACGCCTTTCAGCAGTCCTTATATTGGTACACAGTATAAGGGCAAATAATATCTATTGATGGCTATTTTCCTAAATCCTGAACTTTAATTTGTTCTCTCACTACCAAGATACTGAAATCCAGTCTCTTCCTAAAGTTAAAATGTTCTTATATGAAAGAAAATATTTTTGAGTGCATTTTTTAAAAGTCTACTTGCAAATCATTTCAATATCTAAAAGGTAAGATTTATAAAAAAGATGCTTTTAAATTCTTTATGAATAACTAATCTCAGGGAATGTCTCACCTGCTCCAACTGGGTGGCAAACGCTATGGTCACTGACATAATGAAGGCATCAGTACAATACTCTGCTGGTCCAATCTGATGGTAGCCTCCTTCCTCATTCAGCACTGCTACAAGGTCCTTTGGGTCAAGTCCAGGAAGGCTGGCAGGCACTTTACACAGAAAAACACAATCTACAGTTTGCATACACTACTATGAGATTTTAAAAACTCGTTATATTTTTTAATTTGCTTGGCAATATTTGTGGAAACAATATCTCAAAAGGTTTCTTTTAATTTCTTACTCTCCAAAGAAACTTCTTTAACTTTATTCTGTTTGTAAGGACTAGAATATAACATTTTTTAAATTATAGTTTAACAAACCATGTAGAAAAGGCATCTAACATAAGTTTCCTAGTGAACCTAAACTGGGAGGTGAAGAACAGTAGATTTAGCTAACACAAGAAAGATGACTGAATGGAGAACAGAGGACTGAAAGTATGTTCTAGACATGGGAAGAACAATATGAAGGCACAGAAGTATGAGACAGCAAGGGCTGGAAAAGGTGAATAGGTGAGGCTGCTGGATCACAGAGAACTGACCTACAAGCAGAAGTTGTTGGGGGGATAAGTGGAGGTTGTATCATGAAGGGTCTCCCTGAATGCTATGATGAGACATTTGGACAGGTTTTTAAGAATAAAGAAAAACCATGAAATAATTTTGAGAGTTGACTAATATAATCAAATAAGTTTCAGTATGAAAAGACTGGACAGGGACAAGGATTTTTCAAATTGCTTAAAACACACACACACATCCTAAAAGAACAGATAATATCTAGTGTTGGAGAAATGCAGAAGCAAGAAATCTCAAAAAGTAGATACTAGTACAACCTACTGAAGGGTAACACACTAGTGTTTATCAAAATTCTGTATATCCATACCGTAAAAACAAGTAATTCTTCTTCTAGAAGTTAATCCTAAAGAGATGTTCTTACCATAGGATTGGCTAAAATAATATAATTGTTAAGAGCACAAATAAATATTTAAGCCACATAGACCAATTTACCAATTCCAGTTGCCATCAGTTATATCAGAAAACTGTATGATCTCCTCTAGTATCCAATTTTTCTTCTGCAAAGCTTTCATGTGGTTGTTGAGAAGACCAAATTAAACACTTCAATCAAAACACTTAGCAAAGTATTTGATACATTAATTACTTTAATAAAGGCAGCCATTATATAGTAAGGACAACAAAGCCTAGAAATTAAAATAATAACTATGAGAGGTTTCTCATTGTCAGGGAAGAGTTACAAATATGAAAGAGAGAAAATCAGCATGCTGTTCATATGGATAAATACAAATGAAAAGGTGTACATGTGCTACGTTTGAATATGTCTCCTCCAAAATTCAGGAGTTGAAATTTATGGTCACTGTGATAGTATTAAGAGGTGGGGCTTTTAATAATAAGTGATTAGGTCAGGAGGCCTCCTCTATTGTGAATGGGACAAGATGCCCTTATAAAAGAGCTTGACGGAGTGAAATCATCTCTTTCCCTTTGGACTTCAACCTCATGAAATGGGAGGGCCTTGATCCTAGACTTCCCAGCCTCCAGGATTGTAAGAAATAAATTTCTGATCTTTATAAACTACTCTATTAGTGGTATGCTGTTATAGCAGCACAAAATGGGCTAAGACAATATGTATATATACACAAGTGGATGGAGATGGCTGACTGGCTAACACCAGGACTGAGACTGAGAAAAATGAGCCTAGAATATCCTGTTGTACCAGTACACAAGAGGCTCAAAGAATTATGCAGACAGTGAGAAGGAAACAGAAGCAGCTTGAAAGGAATACCCAAATCTGGGAAAAACGCAAATTGATATTTAAAGGCTATAAAATACAAGTAAAACTATAGATTTATATCATTATAAATAAATGAATAAATTGGAGGTCAATGAGAAATGAAGTATTTTTCATAATTTCCCAATTCTGCTCCACAAAAATTAATTACAAAGGAAAAAAGAGCAAGTTTACAACTGGAAACACTGATACCACATCAATCATGTAATTAAAGCAAGCATCATCAGTAATGAACAAATCAAACCTGCGTTACCTGATAGGATAGCACATGGCATCACTTCTGGATATTCTTGCCAAAGATTCACAATCTAAATCTCAACTCAGACAAATCTAAGTCAAAAGGCCTTCTAGAAATTAACTGGCCCATGATCTTTGCAGTTTCAAAGTCATGAATGCTCAAGGATCTATTACATGACAATTAAATGCAATACCTGATCCTAAATTAAACTCTTATACTACAAAGGACATTAATGAGACAAAGAGAAAAATACAGAATTTCTCAGACAAACATAAATCAAGGGAATTTGTTGCTAGTAGACCCATTTTGCAAGAAACGTTAAAAAAAGTTCAGAGACAAGGAAAATGATATGGGTCAGAAACGTGGAGCTACATAAAGAAATGATAAGCATCAAAGGACAAGTGAAGGTAGAATAATAAAAAAATTTTAATTTATTTATTTTTGGTGATACTGGGGATTGAACCCAGGGCCTTCACACTGAGCTACATCACTGGCCCTTTTTATTTTGAAACAGGTTCTTGCTAAGTTTCTAAATTGGCTCAAACTTGTGGTCCTTCTGCCTCTCCCTTCCACAGTCCAAGGGTTACAGGACAGCACCACTGAACCTGGCTTTAAATTCTTCATTGACTGAATGGATTATTCAAAATAGTAATAGCAATAATTTATTCAATTATGTATGTGCACGTATGTGTGCAAGTGTGTGTATGCTTATGTAAAAGTTAAATGACTCCAATGATACAAGGGAGAGGAGAAAAATAATATATTTTTGTTATTAAAAGGTACTTGAGTTATTCATGGGTTGGTATATAATAATTGAAAGTAGACTTGAACAATTTTTAAAAGTATAGCTAATGTGTTAAGAAAGAAAAGTAAATGAAATTATACAAAATTAAAACTAAAACAGGCAGAAAAGATATGGGAACAAGGGCAACAAATAAATCACACAACAAATATGGTCAATCTTAATCCCAACTATATCAATAATCTCTTTGAACATCAATGGTCTAAAAGCATCATCTAAAATCAGAAATTGGGCCGGGGATTTAGCTCAGTGGTTCTGCCGCCTGCCTCGCAAGCTCAAGGTCCTGAGTTCAATCCCCAGTACCAAAAAAATTAAAATAAAAACAGAAATTGTCAAACTAGATCCAAAATAATACCCAAGTATATGTTGTCTATAAGAAACCTGCTTTAGATATAAAGACAAATATATATTAAAAGTAAAAGGATAAAGAAAGATATACCATGTAACACAAAAAGAAACAGAGTAGAGTAACTATATTAATTTCAGACAGAGGATACTTCAGATAAGGAAAGTTCTAAGGGACAAAAAGGGACACTACATGATAAAGAGGTCAATTCTTTAACATGTATACACCTAGCAATATAGCATCAGAATACTTGAGGCAAAAACTAGTAAAAAAAAAAAAGCAAAGAAAAGCAGCTGAATCCACTACAGCAACTCAACACTCACTGGTAGATCCAGAAGGCACAAAATAAATAAGTACATGGTTGAACGCAACACCACCATCAATTACTTGGACAGGCTACTTCATCCACCAACAGCAGAACGCACATTGTTCTCAAGGTCACATGGAACCTTCACCAAGATAGACCACACACTGGACAACAAAACACACCTTAAGATACTTGACTAGAAATCACACACTATCTGCTTACTGTCAGACTAGAATGGAATTAAACTCAAAATCAGTAACAAAAAAAGAGGTGAAAAATTCCAAAATAATTGGAGATTAATCAACACATTTCTAATTAACATGAGTCAAAAAAATCTGCAGAGAAATTAAAAAATATCTTAAACTAGGTAGATGTAGTGGTGCATATTCATAATCCCAGCACTCTGGGAGGCTAAGTAAGCAGGATCACAATTTCAAGTGCTACATGGGCAACTTAGCAATGTAGTTAGAACTTGTCATATGAAAACAAAAACTTAGTGACATCTGTGTGATGCAATGAAAATAGTACCTGGAGATAAATTTATAACTCTGAACGCATATGTTAGATAAAATCTAAAGTCAACTGTCTAAGCATTCACCTTAAAAATATTTTTAAAAATAACAAAGGCAAATTAAGTTCAAAGAATAGAGAAGAAAATAATAAAAATTAGAACAGATCAATGAAACTGAAGATAAGAAACCAATTGGGGGAAAAAAGAAAACAAAACCAACAGCTGCTTCTCTGAAAAAAAAATTAAGTCAATTAGCCTCTAACAAGAAAAAAAGTGAGAGGACACATATTACAAATATTAGAAATGAAAGAGAGAATACCCTTAAAAATCCTATGGCCATTAAAGGGAAAATAAAGCCTAAAATCACAATTTAATAACCTAAATGAAATGAACTAAAATTCACATAAGAAACAGACAATATGACTAGGGTATATCTAAGAGAGAAATTGAAATAGTAATTTATAACCTTCCAAAACAGAAAGCAGACCTAGATTAGAGTTTACTGGTGGATTTTATCAAAAGTTCAAGGAAGAAATTTTATCCTGAAAGAGATAGAGAATATTTTCTAACTTATTTATCATCAGCATTAACCAAATACCAAAACCAGACATTACAAAAAAGAAAAAAAGCAGAAGAAATACATGCCAATATCTCATGAGCATACACACAAAAATCTTCAACAAAATATCAGCCCACCAAATCCAACAATGCACAAAAAGAATTATAGTATATACCCTGACCAAATGGAATTTATCCTAGGTATGCAAAATTTGTTCAACATTCAAAAATCAATTAATGTAAATGACAATATCAATAGGCAAGAGAATAAAAATCACATGATTATATCAGTAGGTACAAAAAACACATTTGATAAAATCCAACACTCATTTGTGATAATTAAACACAAACAAATAAAAACCATACCTCTCAATAAACTAGGTTTAGAAGGAAACTTTCTCAACTTGATAAAGAATATCTATAGAGGGCCAGGGATTTAGCTCAATGGTTCTGCCACCTGCCTTGCAAGCGGAAGGATCTGAGTTCAATCCCCGGTACCAAAAAAAAAAAAAGAATATCTATAGAAACCTCAAAAGTAATATCATACATAATGGGCAGAAATTCAAAACAGTGTTCCTACTAAGATCAGATATGAGACAAGGATGTCCCCTTTCATTACTCCTTTTCAACATCGTACTTAAGTCCTTGGCAGTGTAGTAAGACAAGCAAAGGTATATATAGTAAGAAGAAACACTGTACGATCTTTTTCAGCAGACAACATGATTATTTATGTGGAAAATCTGCATGTGGAAAGACTTGCAGAAAAAAACAGTCTTGTAGTTAAAAATGATCATAGCAAGGTGCAGGATACAAGGTTAACATATAAAAGTCAGCAGAGCTTTCCTAATATGCCACAAAAAATTTGAATAAAAACACATTATAATTGATATTAACATCCCTCCAAAATGTAATACTTAGCTATAAATCTAAGAAAATATATAAAAGATATGAGGAATTCTAGCAAATTTCTAATAAAAGAAATGGAAAAATTTTAAAGGTGGAGACAGTGCATGTTCATGATTAGGAAGATTCAATGTTGCCAAGATGTTAGCTCTTCCCAAATTGACCTATAGATTTAATGTAATCCTAACCAAATTCTAGAAAATTACTTTTGCGGATGCTGCAAAACTGATTCAACTTTATATGTAAAAGCAAATGACCCAGAATGGCCCAACTCAACACTGAAGAACAGATTCAAGGACTAATACTACCTGACTTCAAGGTTTATTATAAAGCTATAGCAATTAAGTAGAGTCAGGTATTGTTTCACAAAGAAGCAAAAGTAATCAACAGAGAAAAATAGTCTATCCAACAAATGTTGTTACAACAACTTGGTAACCATATGCAATCAATCAATCAATCAATCTAGATACATTTTACAACCTTCAAAAAATTACCTCAAAACATTTCATAGACCCTAAGTGTAAACTACAAAACTAAAAGAATTCATGGAAGACAACATAAGGAACATGCCAACAATTTTTCAGATATTCCAATAAAGGCACAATCCATGAAGGATATAACTGATAAGCCACTTTTCAACACAATTAAAAAGTTCTGTGAAAGCTAATGTCAAGAGACAGACTACAAGCTACAGACTGGGAAAATATATCTCTAAAAAACACATTTGATAAAAGACTGCTATCCAAAATTACAAGGAACTCACAGCAATAGAAAATGAACAACCTGATTAAAATGGCCTGGGGGGCTGGGGTTTTAGCTCAGTGGTGCTGCGCCTGCCTTGCAAGCACAAGGTCCTAAGTTCCATCCCCAGTACTCCCCACCCCCGCAAAAAATGGGCCAAAGACCCAAAAAGATACATCAAAGATGTGGCAGATAAACATATGTAAATATGCTCAACATCATATGTCACTGATGAATTTCAAATTAGAAGAACAATGAAATACCACTGCATAACTACTAGAATGGCAAAAACCCAACACACTTGACAACAAAATGCTGGTGACACTATGAAGCAGCAGGAATCCTCATTTCCTGCTGATGGCAATGTAAAATGGTATAGCCATGCTATACAATGGTTTGGAGATTTCTTACAGAACTAAATGTACTCTAACCATAAGATCTAGTAATCATACTCCTTAGTTTTACCCCAACTGAAAACATAGGTCCACACAAAAACTCGCACACGGATGTTTATAGCAGCAGCTTTATTCATAACTGCCAAAAGTTGGAAGTAAACAAGATTTTCTTTAGTTGCTGAAAAGGTAAACAAATTGTGGTACATCCAGACAGTGAAATATTACTCAGCACTAAAAAAGAATGAGCTATCAAGCCATGCAAAGCATGGAGGAACCTTAAGTGCACTTATTACTAAATGAAAGACATCACTCTGAAAGGGCTACACACTGCATGAGTCCAACTATAAAACATTCTGGAGGAGGCAAAACTATGTAGACAGAAACAAAGATCAGTAGTTGACTTGGTTCATTTTTCTGTTGTTATAATTGAATACTCGAGACTAGGTAATTTATAAAGAAAAGAAATTTTAGTTGCAGTGCCCGGAAGTTAAAGGTTGAAGGACCTTATCTGGCCATGATCTTTCTAATGATGGGAACTCTACACAGAATCCAAGGTGGTACAGGGTATCACTCAGCAAGGGTGATCATGACAGCCAGACTAACTGGCTTTGATAATAAAAACCCTTCTCATGATAACTGACCCCCCTCGACAATGCACTATTCACTAATGATTAAAGAGAATCAGCCCATCCACAAAGGCAGAGAACCCTCACTCAATCACCTTCTGAAGATCTCACCTGCAATACCATCATACACAACCTTGAGAATTAAGTCACTAGTGCATTGATGCTGAGGCACAAACCCTACCTTCAGTCAGATGTTGGGCAATAAAGCACAGAGGAAGCAGTGAAACTATTCTGGATGATACTACGATGGCAGATAGGTGTCATTACCCATTTACCAAAATCCACAGAACGTACAAGAGTGAACTCTAATGTAAGCTATGGACTTTGAAGATAATGATGTATCAGTGCAAAGTCATCAAATGTATTGAGACTCTACTCTGACTCCGAGATGTTAATAATGGATAACGTTGTACCTGTGTGGAGACAGGGGCAGAAGGGAACTCTCTGCACTCTCCAAAAAGCACAAGAGAACGAAACAAATAGGAAGGTTTTACTAAACTACAAATGAATTAAAAAGCAGAATAGCATATCTTTTAGGGGGCATTCCTATAATCATTCTAGAAGTAAATTTACTTAAGCAGCAATTTTTAAAAATAGAAAATTTTCTTTGTTCTATTATATATCAAATGAAGATAAGATTTTCCTACTGCTTAGATTTGTAACCAAGAGCTAAGAGCAACAGGTGCTGCACGTGTAACAATGTCACACTCCTGCATCTATCTCCTCCCCTTCCTGAAGTCCTCGTCCATAGATAACTTCTCAGATGTCTTTGGGATGATGCACAAACCTTTTCCATCTCGAGGTGGGGCTCCCTTCGCTTTAAAACTATCCACTGGTGCCTTTGTATCTGTTTCCAAAGTGATGCTTATTTGTATCTCAGACTTGAACTTGGTGTATTTATTACTCAGCAACTGGTGCCACTTTGGTGCCTAGAGGACAACAAAAATGCAACACCTTAATAGTAGGGAAAAAAGTATTGGAAATGTTCAAGATTCTAAATACATTTCCTGTAGTTTCTTAGCATTTTTCTCCTCTTTAAAAGAAAAGGTGTTTTTTTTTAACCCACATTTTCTACCAAAGAAATTAATACTACTTAGGAACCCATCAACTGAATTTCCCTTTGAAGAAGCTACTTTGAAGCTTAGATTCTTGCTTCTCTCCCGCAGAGGACTGTAATATTGATTATGCCCAAGGCAGGCTGTAAAAAGTTAACCTCACAATTGGCTTGGTTATAGAAGTGAATCTGGCCTAAGCCTACCTGCAGAGCTCAGAGTAGCTTGCAACCAAATTCCGTTCCCGCAACTAAATCCTTCAGACTAGGACAATGTTCTAATTTTAATCATATATTTTGTCTATTCTGTTCCTAATTTGAAAATGCTTTGTCTTGTCCTTATGAGCCTTGTTTACATTAATTTCCACAGAAACCTCACAGTGCCTTTATCTCAACTGATTGCCAATAAAAGTGCCTGGGACTGGCTAGCGCCTTTGTTGGTTGCACCGGCGTGGGTTGTCCTAACACCCCACTTTCTCTCTCTTCTGTTTCTTAGTGTGTTTTTCTCTCAGGACTGTGTCGCACACTGGGTGGGGGGCGACTAGAGACTTACTGCAGGAGTCTCTGGCACTCTCCTGTTTAAACAGGCAAAATACTAAGTGAAAGAAAACACAAAACATATTTCTTTCTATCTTTATACCTTTGTATCTCCAATCTCATCTCAACTGTTTAAACCATCAACTTTCTGTTTTTCTAACTTATGCTGTTTCCTAACTTATACTTTTCTTTTTGCCACATTTCTGTTTTGTTCTGCCTGTACCAAATAAAGAAAAAAAAATCTTACTATTAAAAAAACTTACAGGGTCTGGGATTTAGCTCATTGGCACCACACCTGCCTGGCAAGTGCAAGGTCCTGAGTTCAATTCCCAGTACAAAAAAAAAAACAAAAAACCTTACAAATACCAAGGTGCAGCACTAGAATTTTGGCTTATGAACTACGTTCTTGAGTGATAAAACAAAGGCCTTCTATAGAATAAAGTATCCTAAATTACCCAAGTATTCCCTTTAGAGTAGCCTCAGAAATTCTAATACCCAGGTGAGCCTGCAAACAATCACACGGCCCAGGAAATGTGTGCAATTGATACAGCAATCACTATTCACCAAGGGACCGTTCAACACTTGGAAACAACATTCTTACTCTGACCACGGCTACACAAAGATACAGTACCTGATGATCAAAAGCAGAAACTATTGTTTTATTTTCAAATTATGTTTGATAAGTAAAACAGGATTAATGAGGCCATGAGCATTTCTTTAAAAAACTACAAATTCAAAATGAAAAATATAATCTATTGTATTTATTATGATAAATATTTTCTAATTTTTTTTGGTACCGGGTATCAAACTCAGGACCTTGCACTTGCGAGGCAGAAGGCGGCACCACTGAGCTAAATCTTAGCCCCTGATATTTTCTAATTTTAAACATAAACCTAGCCAGGGATGGTGGCATTTGCCTGTAATCCTAGCACTTGGGAAGTTGAGGCAGTAGGATAGCCATTAGTTCATTAGGCCAGCCAGAACTACACAGTGAGATGCTATCTCAAATAAACAAAAAATACAAACCTGAAAAATAGATTTTTAACTAAGTAGTTATATAAGTAGTTACAGATTTTATGTTTTTCTGTAACACAATTCAGAAAAATAAAACTAGAATTTTCTGTTTATAGAGAATGAATTTAAACTTCAAGAATTCTACTAGCCAAATTATCTGCTAGAAAACAAAGAAAAGCAAAACAGCATTTGGTTTTCCAAAAAATAAATTTTGAACCATTTCTCCTGAACTTTGATCACAAATATGGTTACAAACTGTCCTGGAAAACTACACAAAGGAATGAGGAATATCAAGAACACTCGCAGGCAAATCTCATCCCTTAGCCACACCCCTCCTCAGAGGAGTTACTTCTCCACAGCACAGTGACTGCAGAAGTGCCCTCCAGACACCTGCACAATGCAGGAGATGCTGGGCAAGGGAAACACCCAGGACTCAACCAGGGTTTAGGGTCTAAGGCCAAAGAAGAAGGGAAAGGCCTGAGAACAGACAGGTAATGAGTACCCAAGGATGGGGAGAAAACAAGTCCTCTTTTAAAGCATTCAAGAACTTTAGTTCCTTTTGAATGATTCCAATTTTGGGCCAATTTATTTGCAAATATCATTGCTATCAGCAATAAAAAATGTTAAAGAACAGATAAATTAGATTTCTATCAAGCAAAACAAGATTCAAGAATGGTGGGGGGGATAAAGGATTTTTTTTTTTTTGCAATACAGGGGATTGAACTGAAGGCCTTCACACTGAGCTTATACCCTTATTCCTTTTTATTTTGAGACAAGGTCTTGCTAGGTTGGCAAGGCTGGGCTCAAACTTACAATCTTCCTGCATTAGCCTGGGATTACAGGCACGAGACACCATGCCCAACTACTTTTTCAAATTTTTACTTCTTTTAAGAAAAGGAACTGTGATCAAATAAAGACATTAAGAAAAACTAAAAGATTTCTAAAGTCAATCACATACAAAAAGGTTGGAAAATACTTAAAAAGACATAAGAAGCATGTTCAATAATAAAAAGTACTAACATGGGAATCGGGACCCTGAGTTCTTTTCTTTGGGGAAAGAAGGTACTAAATAATAAGTAATACTAAGTGTAATACTAAATGTATTTTAGTAAGTTCACTTACTCTAACTTAGAGCAAGTTACTTGAGCTGTCAGGACTCAGGTTCCGCATCTATAATATAGGGGAAATAACACCAATACTATAGGGTTATTCTGATGTTTAAATGAGTTATTGCTGTGAAGTACTATGAAAATTTCCTAGGGCCGGGGATTTAGCTCAGTGGTTTCGCCACCTGCTGTGAAAGCGCAAGGACCCGAGTTCAATCCCCAGTACCAAAAAAAAAAAAAAAAAAGAAAGAAAATTTCCTGGCACATTAAAAAATACTGAGTAATATGATTATTAAAATATAATGAGAAAGGTAAGAATTACGTATTTATAGCAGCCTGAAAGAGAAGCGACCAATAAAGAAGCTAATGTAAACTGATAAACTAACTGAAACAGTATTTTATAATAATCAGCAACTCCTTCCTGTAAAATAATCTGCAAGGACTAGGAAGCAAACTAGGAGGTTATTATGACAGCCAAAATAAGAATCAACTGTGGCTTGGTCACAGCAGTGAAAATGCAAAATAGTAGATCAAGAGGGAAAAACAAACTGTAATGGGTGACTACAAAGGAGGGAATAAGAAAGTGTGGAGGAAGACTCTTTGATATTTTTAATTCATATATAACTGGAAGGAGAGTGGTGAACATTCACTAAAGCAGGGAGCACCAGAGGACCAGCTATGAAAGGAAAGCTCAGGAGCTGATAACATTAAGCTCAAGGCAATTTTAATACAGGCTTGGGCTCAGAGACAAGTTTCTTTGAGAGAGACAGTTCAAAGGAATGATTAAAAAGTTAAGACTTTTCTAAAGCACAGTCATAAACTAAAACATAAGAGGTATCATACTATATCATACTATATTAGAACCCATGATCTATATCATTATATAAGAATTGTCATACTACATCAGAACCATGATCCATGTAAGGCCCAGTATTTCATGTTCTTCCCACTAATCTAGTACCTACTAAAAGTAGTGATCATCAACAAAATATCAAAATACCTGCTTTGTTTCTTGGGCAGTTCTCAAGTCCAGAACAATATAACCTACAGTTTCCTTGGCTGAAGATACAGGATCCAAGGCAAAACACTGGAGTTTGATAGGAGTACGCTGTAGTCTGTAACATAACAGTTTATATGATAAATTTTTTCTTATATTGAACTGACTTTCTATTATCCTTGACAAAATTGCCCATTATTATCCTGATAATTATAATTTTGTTGGGTCAAGAAATCTCAGAGTTTCTAAAAAGACTCAATTACCAAGAACACGATTATATTTACTTATCTATATGCTAATATCATTGCTATCAGCAATAAAAACATGTCAAAATCTTAGTGTTTCATCTAAGAGGCCAATCTAGGTCAATGTTTCTTAAACTTTTACAATGTACAGAGCCATCTGAAAGCCAAGAATTATCATGGGTCTTCATGATTGACTTTATTTTTCTTAAATCATACTGTTACATAAAAAAATAAATACACATATATGTTTATAGGTATTCATAGCTATAAAAACAATAAACTAAGGATTTAAACACCATGAAATCAAACTACTAAAATTTAAATTACTAAATCACTACTAATTCATGACAATGTTCTGTAAAATGATATTGACTAGCATAACCTGGGCTCTTTTTGTTCAGAAACTATTGAGCTGAATAGACTTTATCATCAATTTTACCTAGTGCAACTATTTAATTGCATTTAACACAAAATTTTAAATTTTAAATTCAATTTATCTGTGTTTTTTCAGCCTTTTAAATTCAATTTATCTGTGTTTTTCAGCCTACTTTTAAATTCAATTTATCTGTGTTTTTTCAGCCTACAGTAATGAAAGTATACCACTTAGCACTAACACAACTGCAACATAACTACAAATGCAGGTCCTGACACTGCACAGCAGGACTTGATCTAAGTATATATTCCAGATACCACTGAGAGGGCACACAACATTTTGATATTCTCTAAGAATTTCATATCCCTTTAAATAAATCCATGGACTCATCCAGCAAAAGAAGCAAGTAAATTTCTCCCTGAGTTCCTTCCTCTGTTAGCTTTCTATTTTAATTTGATTTAGTATTGAGAAACAGCAAGCACTGAAGTGATTATGTTTTCCAGGAGATACACATTTTTTTATTTTTTTATTTTTGGTACTAGGGATTGAACTCTGGTCCTTGTGCTTGGGAAGCAGGCAGCAGAACCACTGAGCTAAATCCCCGGCCCTCACTTTCAATCCTTTAATAAAAACACTGCTGTTCTTAACTGTTTCTGGTTATAGAGTTCATAAAAAATAAGATGCTGCAACTTTAAGTCCATCTTTAATACAGAATTAACTAGAAAGAGTCTCATATGATTTTTTCATTGGATACTGCTATAATTCCTTAGCAAGCCAACTAAATATATAATGATTACTATAAATAACGATGAATTCCAACCACTATTTGGAAAGCATCATCAATGTACTTTCAGAATATCTGTTGTCTCACACATTAGCCAAAACAATAAAAGAAAGTTTAACGAAGTGGTTGAAAGCTTTTAAACTTGCCCTTGAGATAGACTGGCTGGGATCTACCACCACCATCTAATGAACAGACTTAGCACAAGTCACTAGGTTACTTAATGTCTGGGGACTGTTTCCTCATCTCTAATAGTGGAGAAATCAGCTGACTTCACATGGTTGTTCTGATGTTTAAACGAGTACGATGACTAAAAATTTCCTAGAACATTAAAAGACACTAAAAATTTTGATTATTGCTATAATGTAATGAGGTAATATTTGTAAAAGCCTAAAAAAGAGAACAATAAAGGTGGCTATCTAAATTTAAAACAGTAGTCACCTGTGCTGATGCAGTGCTTTCCTATCAATTTCCCAGGCTAACTCGGTCGCAAATTCTGGCTGGTTAGTATGGTCCACGGGATCAGTAGCCAACTGTTCTCCATCGAACTTTGCTTCTACTATAAGCATGTGCTTTGGACGTTTAGGGAAATGGCGACCTGAAGAAACAAGACTCTACAGATTAACTGCAATGTACAAAAATCGAATAGGATCATTTAGCAGGTATCTTAAAAACCAATACATGTTAAGAGCAGCTGACTTATCATACATTGCAGAAACTAATGCATACACATTCAGTTTTATCATTCATAAAAACCAAGAATCAAATTAAAAGTTATAATTTATAAGTCCGTGCCTCTCAAGTATGAATGTCCACACTAATCCTCTGGGGAATCCTGTTAAAATGTGGATTTTGGTCCAGTCAATCTATCATAAGCCCAAGGCCTTGCATTCCTAAAAGATCTTAGGTAATGTCAATGCTCCTCTTCTTGGCTCATAATTTTAAGTAGTAAAGATCTCAATAACATCTGAAATTAAAGAGTTAAAAATGTATTCACACCAATATATTCCAAGTATTGACACCATGATTGAATTTTAGCTACTGTTTGTCTTTTTTCATGTGTGGTGACGGGGACTGAACCAAAGGTCTACGAGGAGCTACATCCTTACACCTTTTTTATTTTGAGACAGGGTCTCAGTCTCTAAGTTGCCCTTATTTTGAGACAGGATCTGGTTAAATTGCACAAACTGACCTCAAACTTGTGATCCTCCTGCCTTAGCTTCCCTAGCCACTGGGGTTGCAGGTAAGGGTCACCACTCCTGATGATTAACCAATGTTAAGTAAATAAATCCCTGTTACTACTCATACTGAATCCAGGTTCTCTTCCCCATACACTGCTACTAAACTGAGCTTGAGAACAGCATTCTATTTAGGACTATGATGTGTGATCAAAGACTACGGGATGAATGTTCAAACTATAAAGAATTTATTATAGTAAGAGACACATTGCCATCAATCCCCCTCAAAATACTTCCCCTCACTTTAAACACTTATCGTTCTTGCCACTTTTTGAAGCAATTCTGGAAGTCTTTCACGAGGGTCTAGCTGCACAGTTGTGGCCACCTCAAAGTTCTGAATAGATCGAAACATTATCTTTCTTCATCATTTTTGACTTTGGGGAAGAATCAGAAGTCACAGCACAAGATCCAGTGGTGGATAAAGACACATTGACAAGCCTGCCTTTCTGCAGGACAGCACTTGGCAGGAGCATTCACCCTATTTTTGATCAAACTTCATAAGACACTCATGAATGGAAACTTCAAGAACTGCTTCAAAGAGTGACAAAAATAATGGGATGTGTTTGAAGCAAGGTGGAGTATTCTGAGAGGAGATTAAAGGCAATGTGTCTTTTACTTTAATACTGAATTTAAGTGTTCACCATGTGTTTTGATCATATTATATATATGCTATGAACTTGTTTCTTAGAATACTAATTCTAAACTCTTTGGCTTTCAAATTCTTCTAGAGCCTATTCACTCAAGTTATACAATAGTGGTAAATATTCGCCTTCCTCTACTCTGGTCATCTTATTGCTTTCTTCCATGTTCCTGCCAACATACTCAGTCCCGGGTTGGCCTGGCTATGCAGTCAGCTGAAGCTTACATACTATTCTAGACACTTCAATCACTATACCACCCCACCTCCAAATCTATATTTAATTCAGATCACAGGTTTTTAATATATCATTTCTCAACATATTTGGGATCCTGCACATTAATTTGATCTCTAAGTACACAGATCTTTACATCCTCAAATGGAAAGTTTTATATGACATTTGTTTTCCTCACAGCATAAGGCAGTTATACCTCTAATTGTTAACCAAATTATAAGACGATTTTAGTCCTATGTTTTTAAACAGTAGTTTAACAATACTGTCCCAATTATTGCTTCTGATCAGTCTCTTATTCCAAACTTCAAAACTTAAGTTTACACCATTTCTTTCCTCTCGTCCCCCTACAGTACCAGGCCTCCACAAAATAACCACCCATGGGGGAAACAAAAATCCAACCAGGCCTCCTGGCCAGCTCTCAAGATGACTCCCTATCAGGTTATTACAACCTGTCCCCAGTCTACCTATCAATTCCTATGCCCTCCACTTTCTCTCCACCATTCAAGCAACATTTGTTGAATGAATTCAAGCAAGGCAAAATACACCTTGCTTTTCCCTAAGTTAAGTGGTCTTTGCTCTTCCCTTCCTTTCTTTACCTGACACTACCCAAATAAATATCATCTCCTCTGGTAAGCCTTCCTGGGCTTCCCCAGATAGAGGTGGTCATTCCCTTTTCCACACACTAATGAATTATTCACACATTCTCCATTGCCAATACCCTTAGCATTAGTGCCAGACTTTCAGTGAGTCTCCAATAAACAATGACATTTACTCATCACAACTTTAAGGAACATATAATACACTCTCTCCACAATGACAGCCCGCTAAGCCCCCCTCCATCAAGACTTTCAGAGCGAACGCCTCTGTAACCCTTCTGAAACGGTAGGAACAATGTATTCGAGTCGATGGCAAAGTTCTTATAAAGGGCATTGCCTGGAGACTGCTGAACAGAACGTGCTTTCTGGGAACGCTTTCAGCACACACATAAAAGCCACATGCTGCTTCTGCTGCAAATCGTTTTTTTCTGCATTCTCCGCGGCTTTGGCTAGTCATGCTAAATATCACTTATTCCGAACAGCGCTCACACTCCCTGCTGAGACTGAAATCAATTGCCTAGCAGACCTCGCTGCGTACTGTGTCCAAGAAGTCTTTGGGAACTCAGCGGAAATTTGACAGGGTTCTGGGGTGAACACAGCCTCGGTCCCCCGCGACTTTCTCACTGAGGAAGCGGCGGCTGCGAAGCCCGGAGTGAGGCCGCTCTCACCTTCCAGGATGGACACGACGACGAGCAGCTGGTCGGACTTGGAGACCATGGTGGGGCCGGCGGGGCTGCGGGAAGAGGGTGCGGTGAGCCGGGTTCCGGGATCCAGGACCCGCCACCGCTCCGGGCCGCACGCCCGGCCGAGACTCCACAAAAACCGCTCTACAGCCCGGCCTGCCCGGCCGCAGATGGAGGCGAGCCCGCCACTCCGGGACCTTTTGCCGCCAGTGCAGCCGCTTTTCAAACGCCCAGGCAGCCGCCCCCGACGCCACCGCGCCCCTCTTCCGCGTAGCAACCAGGCCCGGGAGCCGGGCGCCTGAGGGCACGCTGGAGGACAAAGAGTGATAGAGAGCAGGGCAGTCGAGGATAGAACGCCCCTCGGCCCGCTTCACCTCCCCCCTTTCACGCTCCCTTCCAGGGCCCTGGGGAGAAGACTGGTTCGTTACTTTACAGCGCTCCCTGCCAGCTGGATGGGGAAAGGCAGACCTTAAGGAGCAGTGGCCGCGCAGGCGCACTACTGCTGTCCACGTTTCCGGCTGCTGCGTGTGGAGTGTGAGGGTTAGCGTATTCTCTTTTATGCCCCACCATCACCTGAGAAATATAGCAATGGGTTTTTTAACTAGCTTTTTCCAGGCACGTAGTGTAAATATTGCTTAAAAATTTAATCACAGAAAACTGGTTTGAGTACATAACTCTGAAATTGCTTAATAGTCCTTGCGCGCCCCCTCCCGCACCGACTGGGAGAGCAAGGATCGAGAATTCGGTGATCGCTGTGGCTGACTGACACTCTCCCAGCGCCCTGGGATCGGACGCGCCCTGAAGCCATGTGTGGTCCCGGGCGGAAGTTACGGGGTCGCTGCTGCTCTGACTCCCGAAGTAGCGAAGCTGCAGGTAAAAAGTAAGGCGTCGAAACACTGGCAGCCCGCATTTTCCCTTTAAGATCGGCTAAGATTTTATTTTAGGGAAGGTTAGAAACCTTTTGAAGATTATTTAGCTTAAAACCTAAAAAAATAAATCGGTTGGAGCGGTTATGGGTATTTTAAACATAAAATGTTGGAATAATTCTGCTTTGAAAAACAGTAATTCACAACCAGTGACGGAAAAGACAAAGTGAGTTGGGATATCACCTAAGTCCACTGCTTTTTTGGTCTGTAAACATAGAAGTTGTTGTTTTGAAAACAAATAACATAATCTCTCTGGCCCTCTTTGTTATTTTCTTCTTATTATTCTCCTTTCTGTTCTTTGTGCTCAAAACAAGAGGAGGAGCATGTGAAGATTGGCATATATTAACATCTAAAACCCTTTCAGGGGCCCTCGGTTTCTCCGGAAATGTACTGTAATATTATTCAATATAAAATCAATGTAATGATCTACAATGCTTTGTGTTCGCCATTGAACAGTGTATTCTTTTGTGAAAGATATCAAAAATACTTACATAGAAAAATAAAATCAACCTCCAAATACTCAGAACCCAGCTTCACTACATCAAGACCAATCATCTTCATCTGTTGCGTTATTTTGAAGAAAATCTCTAACATCACTATTTCCTTTGATGTGTACCTCTGAAAGACAAAAATATTTTCAATAATCTTTTAACCACTGTTCTGATAACTGAAAAATTAACAATAATTCCTTAATACCATTAAATATATACTGTTCAAATTTCTCTGATTGCCTATGATTTTTTTTTTCACTTTTACTGTTCAGATCAAGATTAGAACAAATTCCAAAACAGTGCTTTTGGCTGGCATATCTCATTTCTTTTTATAAGTACCCATTCTTACTTCTTACTCCCTGAAATTCTTTATTGAAGAATCTGGTCCTGTATGTGGTAGAGTTTAATGTACCCTAAATTTTGTTGTTATAATACCAATGTTATTGAACCTATCTTCTGTTGATCTAATAAATATGTTCATATCGACAAAATTTAAAAATCAGGAAGCAAGTCAACAACCACCAAAATAAAAAGTACCTAGCAGTAACCTATAGACAAGGGAACCCCAAGCAATGAGATTAAATATCTCCATTGGAAAGAATTAACCCAAGAGATTAAGGTTTAGCACCTTCCTTTGTTATTTACATACTTGGTTGCCTTAGACAAATCACTTTACCTTTTTCAGCCTCATTTTCAACTATAAAATAATTGCTTACATGATTTCTTAGTTTAAAGTTTAAATGGAGTGTCATTTATTCATTATCTTTTTATATGAATATCTCAGACCTGAAGTAGTAGCTATAAATGAACCAGGAGCCTCCATCTTATTAGTTTGCTTTAAATTATCCAGAAAGGTATAGCCTAGATTATAAACCATTGCTTCATGCCAGAGAATAATCTCAAGTCATTAAAATTAACTAAAATGGTAGAGGGCTTGTCTAGTAGGTGTGGGGCCCTAGGTTTGATTTCCAGCATGGGGGCCAGGGGGCTTTTACATATAGTAAAATTTTGACATAGTTCTGTTTATCAGAATTTCCCAAACATTATTTCTAAAATCACTTTATCAACAGGACACTGGAAGGTAGACTTTTGGAGTTAGAAAAGGGGGGTTAGGGGGAGGAAAGGGAGAGAAGGGTCAAGATACATTATATTCATGTATTATCAGGTACCAATTTCCCAAAACAAACCCCAGTATTCTGACTACTAATATACACTAATAAGTAAATAAAATCACCTCATCAGAGCTGTTGAAAAGTCATCAACTTAGTTTGCATGGTGTTTTGTTAGAGACTGTACAGAATTAATGATGTGAAATTTCCTATCTAGAAATGAAATTATAATTCCATCACCATCTATATCTGTTGTCTTGAAATCTAATTTCCTCTCATATGTTATATTAAACAGCAGTAATTTCAGTTCTAACATAAATGATCACATTTTAGCTTAAATTCATGAGGGAAAATTTTATTATACATTTATGAAGTACCAATTACTGTTTGCAAATAATAAGCAAACACTAATGACACAAAATATGCAAATAGATACTGGACAATGCAAGATTCATTGCGCTATACACACATAAGCATGCAAATTCAAACTGACAGGTACTGAATCCACTTGTCACCCTAATAGCTAACTGTATTAATAGCTTTCTATTTCTCTTTCTACCAAAAAACTTCAAAACAAAATAAAAGATTTTGGTTGAAGTCTTTCTCTTTCTGTAGCTGTTTCACATTTTGGAAAACATTTTACTTTGATGTATTTCTCTATTTTTTCTTTCCAACAACATCTGTGGCCCACGGCACAAGAGATCATGGGCTGTGTACTCCTTCTGCCTTTTCCCCTATACATACAGACTCACACATATATGCATATAGTGAAATTTAAGCAAAGCTCTAGGACTAATGAAATTGGGATATTTACTGAATAACTGCTATTTATAAAAGCATGGTGCCAGACCCTGACCTTCAACAAGTGCTTAGAAAATAGTCTCCATTTAAAAGAGGAAATAAGAGTGAAAGCTGTTAGTATTCATCACTTACTTCCAAGATGACTTGGTCCTTTCAATCTAGGATCTGATATAATTAAACTTGGCAAACAGACTCAGTAGCATCCAAAACAGTGAAATACCTAGGAATCAATCTAACAAAGGAAGGAAAAGACAGCTACATTGAAAACTACAGTTCTCTGAAAAAGGAAGTTGAAGAGGATACCAGAAAATGGAAAGAAATCCTTTGTTCTTAGATAGAAAGGACCAATATAGTGACAATGGCCATACTTCCAAAACTGTTATAAAGATTTAATGTGGGGCCAGGGATTTAGCTCAGTAGTTTCACTGCCTGCCTCACAAGCGCAAGGTCCTGACTTTGGTCCCCGGTACAAAAAAAAAAAAAAAAAAAGATTTAATGCAATCTCGATCAAAATTCCAACAGCATATCTCAGAATTAGAAAAAGCAATCTTAAAATTCATTTGGAAGAAGAGACCTAGAATAACAAAGGCAATTCTGGGCAACAAAGGTCAGGCAGGCAGTATCACTATCCTCGACTAAATTATACTACAAAGCTACTGTGATAAGTACACAAAGAACAGACCTGAGGATCAATGGAACAGACTAGAGGATGCAGAAACAACTCCAGACAGACTCAGCCACCTTATCTTTGACAAAGGAGCCAAACACCTTCACTGGAAGAAAGCCTCTAATAAATGATGCTGGAAAAACTGGCCTTCCACATGCCGAAGATTGACACTAGACCCATATCTTTCACCATGAATTAACCTAAAATGGAAATGGATCAAAGATCTAAATTTTTTTTTGGTACTGAGGATCGAACTCGGGACCTCGCGCTTGCAAAGGAGGTGGCGGAACCACTAAGCTAAATCCTTGGCCCCAAAGATCTAAATATCAAAATGGAAACACTAAATCTGCTGGAAGAGAGAATAGGTAGAATGCTTGAGGACATAGAAGTAGGCAAAGACTTAATGAACAAAACCCAAACTGCGTGGGAAATACTGCAAAGAATCAACAACTGGAACCACATCTTATTAAAAAGCTTTTTTTGTACAGCAAAAGAAGCCAACAGAGCGAAGAGGCAACCCACAGCATAGGAAAATTTTTTTTACCAGCTATTCAGATAAAGGACTATTATCTAGAATATATAAAGAATTCAAAAAAATCAGACCCTCCCTAAATTTAAAGACCCAGTCCAAAAATGGGCATCTGAAATGAAAAGACACTTTTCAGATGAAGAAGTAGAAATAGTAAATAAATATATGAAAAATGTTCAACATCATTGGTCATTCATGAAATGCAAATTAAAACAATGCTGAGATTCCATTTCCAGAAAGAATGGCTGCTATCAAGAAATCAATAACAAATGCTGGCAGGGCTGTGGGGAAAAAGGAAGCCTTCTCCACTGTTGGTGGGAATGTAGACTGGTGCAACCACTGTGGAAATCAGTGTGAAGATTTCTCAAAAAACTAAAACTAGAGGTTCCATTTGACCCAGCTATACCTCTTCTTGGTATCTTTCTGAAAGAATTAAAAGCATCATGCCATAGTGATATATGCACATCCATGTTTATAGCAGCACAGTTTGTAATAGCTAAATCTTGGAAATAGCCCAAATGACCATCAACAGATGAGTGGATAAAGAAGATATGGTTTTTTAATACAATGGAGTACTACTCTGCCATAAAGAAGGATAAGCTTCAGACATTTATAGCTAAATGGATAGACCATGAGACCATACTCCTAAGTGAAATAAATCGGACACATGTTAAAATACCGCATTGTTTCTCTGGTGTAAGAACCCAAAAGTGAAAATAAGGACTGAAGTGTATAATAGATGTTCAGAAATGGGAAGAAAGTGTTCAAATGGGAAGGGGAACAAGGGAGGAGGGAGGGACAAAGGAAGGAAGGGACAAGAAAAAAGTGAAAATAGAAGGAAAAAATGGAAACAAAGCTTTTGTACATGGGGGGAGGGGGATTGAGGGGAGAAAGGGATAAAAAAATTATTTAAAAAGTAACTAAGCAGTTCATTTGGGTGCTTTTAATCCTTTGAGGAAGGGCCATTAATATCTATTGTAAGAAAGATAGTATAGCCCAGTATCAAAAAAAGTCATAACATACAGTACTTGGATTATTATCTCTTTTTTTTGATACCGGGGATTAAACTCAGAACCTTGCGCTTTCGAGGCAGGTCCCTGAGTGCAGAGGATAGGCAGAGCAGGGGCTGCTTCAAGAACTGTGACAAAGAGCTGCAGGCCAACAGAAAATACTGTTCAATTTTGCTTTGCAAAGACTATGCCACTGCTAGGGTGACCACATTCTAGAGGCAGCAGGGTTCTTCTGTTTTGTTTTGGTTTGTTTGCTTGTTTGGTCAGTTTTGAGAGGGCTTCTCTTTTGGAGAAGAAGATAGAACTAGAATGCCGGAATAAAAGGCTCACCACTGTAACACTGACACCGAGAAACATTATGTGACGTTGTGGGACTTTGATTCACCTACTGGATAATGTTTGATGTGCATCATTTTTTTCTTGACTAAAAAGCTTCCTTTTCACACACTGAAGCTGATAGTGGAGGAAGAAATAGTGCCAGCCTGCTCAGCTATGTAGTGGAGAAATTCCATAGGCTTCTGGGTGAGTGTTTTAGTCCACAGAAATCCGAACCCACAGAATAGTAACACAGAATCTTCTGTTACTACCAAGATATATCTGGCACAGGATTCTAATTGATGCTAATATTACAAGTACACTTGAGGGGTACAAAATGAACTGTTCTCTGTTTTGTAAACACCTAAGTGACAATGAACAGTGTACTGTACCTCCTTTGATTTCAAATGAAGGTTCTAAATACATTCATGGCCTGGGTGCAGGGCAGAGAAAAGCCTCCCTCAACTTCTTACACATTGCCCTAAGCTAGCACAAGGAGCTCCCCTGGTCCCCATTCACAAGGGATAGAGCAAAGTTAATATTCCTTGGTGATTACAGAAACTACAAAACTGTTCTTCCTGGATTATGGCATGTGTTTCTGCTGCCAACATAATACTTTGTATTTGCATAAGTGTGTACATTTCCAAGCAGGTTCTAGCAAGCAATAACAGTTTAATAGGCTGTTGAATAGAAACTTGATCTGCTGCCTTGCTGTTGTTACTTATGACCCCAGAAATGGTAATAAGATGCCATGTCCCCCTCATTCTAAAAAGTATGTGAGGAAATGGAAACTCAGATCCTTCTCCCAGGCTTGGTAAGAAGTAACTACACTGACTTTGCTATGCATAACCATCAGTCCAGCACCTACCTAACCTTACATTCATACATGATGAGCTGAAGAGTGGTGAGTGATAAACTTGAGACTCTTTCTGTTTAGAAGGTGGAAGTGCTTCCCCTCCTCATCCTAAACCAAATAAAAGCGAGTGGGTCTAAGGGACCTTTCAGAAATGGATGGACTTTCTGACCTGCAGCTCACCATGGACACTTGCGTAGGAAGAGAGAAACAAGTTGTGTGTGTGTGTGTGTGTGTGTGAAAGAGAGAGAGAGTTGTTGATTTATTAGCAACCTGAATCCATTTTTTTCTTATTGCAAAAATGTGTTATCTTTCTGTAGATGCAAAGAATATAATGCCAGTTCCTTTGACTGAGAAATGTTGGTGTCCAAGAAAACAAGGTATCAGTGAAGAAATTATAGCAGCAAAATGCTGAAGGGTGCAAAGTACAAGACAGAAACAGATGTGTCTCAGGAACAGTGAAGTAGGGGTCAGAGATGACCAAGTGAGGTGGATCTTTCGGGGTAGAATATATGGCTTTGGGAAGCCCTTCCCTATTATCATACTAGAAATAACTCCCACCATTTGTCCCATGAAAGACTCTGCTTTACTTGAGAGCCACTCAGAGGCATCAAAGACTGAATAATCTTAAATAGAGAGCAAGAAAAACAGTTAAGACTACATGCATCTGCTAAGTCAAGGACATTTAGTCTTCCTCCATATCTGCTCCCAACTCATAGGAGAAGGCTACCAAAGAGAAGAGGCAGTGAAAACATTGATCCCACTCCCTCCCCAATCCAAGTCCCTTAGGTGGAAACTATTCTGGAATTAAGGAAATGCAAGATGATATTTCAGGTAGATATGAAGTAGAATTTTAAATCATTAAATTGGACTGAACTGACATTTTAAAGCAGAAAATGATCAGAAACCTGTGGAATCTAACCAAACTATTATTAAGGGATGGAAAAGTGAGATACAGTGGAACATATTTGAAAGCAACAATTGGAGTAAAATGGAAAGCTTTTCATATTTGTATCTGACACAAGTTTAGATTGTTGAATAAATACTGATCCTCTTGATTTTTCCAGCAACTCTGTGAAGAGTAAAGTGGGGCCTTACCTTTTAACACATGAGAAAAGCTGAAACTGGATAACTTGAACAACTTAGTAACAGGGAGTGCTCAGGGATCCTGAGTTCTTGTCTTATGCTACCCTAGTGATTCTCAAATTGGGGTTCACATTTGCCCTGAGAATACAGAGCTGCACCAGGAAGCTCGAGTAGAAACAGAGCACACCATGCTATGGAGAAGCAATAGTAATCCATGGTGAGAAATTAAAGCATGGTTTCTATTTAAGACAAATGTGAAACTATACAGATAAAAACATTCGCATAATTTTAAAAATATACAATAACTTAGGGAAAAAAGTGAGGACTACATTTTAGCTTTCACCCTACCCAAACCCTGTCCGTGTTAATCTTCTACTCTTAAGTGGTCACTTTGTGGGCCTTTGAGAAGATCATCACTTATATTCCTAACCCAGGTTCACATTGAAAACCATTCGGAATAGTGAAAGGGGGGAAATATTATGCCTAAAGAGAAGTAAGGTCCTATTTCAACAAAATACTCCATGAAGTTTGAGAACATTTAAGGTATTAGCCTAATTATATGTTGAAATCATGATAATGTCAATGTAGTACATGAAATTCTTAGGAAGGTTCATTTGGACATTATAGTTATTGCAGACATACTTGGTTTGATGTTTAACTGAGAAATTCCCTTGTAATTGTTGCTTGTGATTATAAAATGTTAGTTGTGGTCTATAAATTTTTACAGCTCTGAATTGCTTATTCTATTATAAAAACAGTGAATGTTCCAAATAAGAATTGGCAAAAGCAGTAATAACTTTTTGTCTAGAATCTTCAATATTGACATTATTGGCTTATCTAATATTAACTAGAAACATGTAATATTCCAAAAATTGGTAAATATAAATTATAGTAAGTTATAAAATTTGTCTATTTTGTTCATTACCATATACTTAGTGCCTAGAGGTATCTTAAAAATTTTGTAGTGATGACTACTTTATTGTTGTCCAATAAATAAAAAAGATAAATTTATAAAATTGTTAGCATTATATCTACAGCAGTGATAGACAGGAATGGAAATGTATCTCTTTTTGTGTGTGGTACTAAAGATTGAAACCAGAGCCTTGCACATGCCAGGCAAATGTTCTACCACTGAACTCTTTCCCTAGTTCGTTTTATTTTGTTTTTTGAGACCAGGTCTTCCTAAGTTCCCCAGACTGGCCTTGAACTTGTGTTCCTCTTGCCGCATTCTCTAGCTGGAATTACAGTTGTGCACCACCACTCCTAGCTACAAATATAATTCTTATCTGGGTAGAGAAATACATAAGTATAGATCAAAAAAAGTCACTGTGAGGGGCCAGGGTTTTAGCTCAATGGTTCTGCTGCTTGCCTTGCAAGTGCAAGGTCCCAAATTTAAAAAAAAAAAAAAAGTCACTGTGAGATTACATTGTTCAAACTGCACATGAGAAAATCACCATCCATTCTCTGATACACTGACAAAAACAATCTATTTTATTTTAGAAACTTTTAATATAAAAATAAGTTATTTATTGGACTAGAAGAGAAGAGAAAGTTTTATAATGATGTTTTGGGAAAAGGCTTAAAGGTTAAAATGACTGCAAACATGAAGCTTTCAAGGTTGTCAGGAAAGAAGATGAGCACAGTATGTTACCTGTGTAAAGTACTGTGTCTCTTATCAAGTATTAAGACAAAGAGGAACAGTGAAGAAAAGAAAGGAAAGGGAAAGAGACGTAATACTAAACTTGTGTGTTATATCATTGTTCTCACTGGTAATTCTACAATATGCCTGACAATCAAAGATTACTTCTTCTTTTTTTTTTTTTTTTTGGTACCAGGGATTGAACTAGGGTCCTTGCACTTGCGCAGCAGGCAACGAAACCACTGAACTAAAATCTCTGGCCCAAGATTACTTTTTTGGAAAGTGAGAGGTGAATTTGAAGAAAACAAGCAAGAAGGCAGAAAAGCAAGAAAGAAGAAAGGAAGGAAGGAAAGGAGGGAGACAGGGAGGGAGGGAGAGAACAAAGGAAAGGAAGAATATTGGCCTAGACTTCTAGAAATCAAACCAATTCCCATAAATGCAATGAAAAACTTTTCATAAATGTTTTTCAGAAGCATGCATTTTGTCAGTTTCAATAATTCTTATTTACATATTTTCATTAAATAAAGATATGGAGTATCATAAATTTGTCTGCCATCCATGCAGTATTAACACACTAGTTTCTGTTATTTCAAGGAATATGAACATACCAAAATGATTTCTATTCAGCTGGGCCAATTCAAAATGATATTACCTGTTTGTTATTTTCCTGTTGAACATTTTAGCACTGTTTAGAGACAGTGCATCCCAAATCCTTTTTGAAATTAACTTGTCATTATATTGCCAGCACAAGTGCCAATGAAAAGCAATAAACTGATTAAGTTCCATGAGAAGGGGATCTTGTTTGTTTTACTCTCTATCCCCAGGGCCTAAAATAGTGTTTGGCATACGATAGGCATTCAATATATTTGTTGAGTGAGTAGAAAAGCAGTAATGCGGTTAAGCCTGTAAATAGACTCTAAACCTAATCTGACAAGATATATTTATATAATATCTTCTATTGTAAATTTATCAAAATAGTAAACAATGTTTGAAATAGTTATTTCTTAAAAATAAAATGTTATAGTATTATTTTGTTATATTTAGATAATAGCTTTCTTCTTTTGTCAAACTTCTAGGTTTCAATTTTTTGAATGTAGGAATCAGAAGTTTTCAAGGACTTTCTCCTGTTTCTTAAATGAACCAATATAGAACTATCAGGCATCATAAGATTCCCAAGAGTTTCTTCAAATTTCAAATACCAAAATCCACATAGCTGTTTATCTTGAAAAATTTACCTTTGAATTTACACAAAGGAATTGAAAAAATTTATCAAATACCTATTTAAAGTAGTTTTACTGGTGTGTGTGTTTTTTTTTTAAGTAAGCTGTAACTTTTAGGAAAGCTGAGCAGACTTACCAGGGCTTGAGTTTACTTCCATTTAAAAAGCATTAAATGATATAACAAATACATCTCAATGGACCCAATTATAATTCAATCCAAACTTACCACTTCTAAGAATAGAGCTTAGGGAGCACTCATTTTACACACCTCATCAGGTTTCTTTTCTTGTCCTTTCCCTTAAAGTGTTTTTGCCTAGATCAATTAGCTTTCTCTGTGCCCAGCCTGGTTCTCATGAGTATGGGTCCCTAATGTTATCATTTTGATATGAAAAGGTAGAACTTCATAGCAGTTGTTGTATTCATTAACTTCAAATCCATTTAAATCAAGCATACTTTAATCTGATACCAGTAATGAGACAAAATTATTCAGTACAGTTTTCCTCTCCCCACCTACTCTTTAAATAAGTCAATTATGGCCATTCTGAAAGATAATAACGCATCTAAATATGTTATTTATTTCAGTCAAAATGTCACTCATTGGAATATTTTGTTTATAAGCTCTTCCCCCCAAAACAAAGTCTCCCAATGTTTTAAATTTTTGAAAGTAGAACACAAATCAGCTCGGAGTATTCATTTGGACCTTATCAGACCTTAAAGAATAATTTAATGCATTTTTTCCTTAAGAGCTTTCTCTGTTGATGTAGCAATTTCTTTTTATTGTGTCAACAAAATAGAAATCAATTTAAATCTAGATGATCAATATTCAGCTAGCTACAATATTTTATTTTCTCTATAACCACATGCTATTATAATATGTAAGAATATATGAACCTAGCAAATTAAATATAAGTAAATAATTAAGACGGATGGCAAAGTGCCTATGCTTCTGCAGTCTGCAAAATAAATACTGCTGAGTATTGGGAATAAAGTGGAAACTCCAAAATAAGCATGTTTGAAGGGCAGAAGATTTTCCAACACAATGTAACACAGGTGTTCCACAATTATTTTATTTAAGTAATCTTAAATAAAAACATGTACTGTCAATGAAGTTACATTTCTTCCAGGAAATAATTATATGATGAAAAAAGAGAAGAGTCATGTGATGCCCCTGCCTCTGTTCCCCATCACCCCCTCGGCCCCACACCCTGAAGGCACAGATTTCCCAAACACAGGAGTCACAAGACATTTTAACAAATAGAGACAATTTCACATCTGTTTGAAAAAGAACCCATCTTTATTTTTATGGTTTTATTTCTATGTTGTATTCTTATAATTTTAATATTGTCTTTTAAATATTTCAATATATTTAAAGGAAGGAATATTCTGAAAAGATAGCACTTTTAAAAACACACAGGTTATTTTATGGTTATACTATAAAGAGTTATTGTAATCTCCCCCAATGTAATTCTTCAGCTTGATGATGTGATACATAAATTATTCATAAAGAAATGTATTTTAATCACTTTTTATCAGCATTGATATTTTAAGATTAGATCCCAAGGACATTACAGATAAAACTTAGGGTAAACAATCCTATTACTGAGATATGCTTTAAGATCATTGACATTTGTGATTACTAAAAGCCTTCATATGTTATAACTTTACCACATTACTGTATTGAATTTAATGGAAACTTTTAGAATTATTTAAGATGCTATTTGAAGCAATTAACTTAAATCGATAGTTACACAGACTAAAGTAACTCTCTTACCCTATGCATTCCAACCTACTAAGTGAAACTCAGTTCACACAAAAACTATGGTGTGATAAGACAATGAACTTATATTTGGAAGAATAGTTCAATATTCGCTGTATTGTCATTATAACTGTACTTGCAGCTGCAAGAAATGGGAAACTTTAACTCAACTGGCTTGTGAGACAAGTAAATGTTCCCCCCATGTACCTTAGAAGTGGGAAATTTTTAAAGTTGGTGCAGTCCTTGTAATTCCTTCCTTTGTGCCCTTTTCTCTGAGTTGCTTCATTCTTGGGCCTGCTTCCTCACTGGGGAGGTACTCTCCCAAGTCCTGGCTTCACAAGAGTACACAATACAGAGAAAGACAGCATATCTCTTTTGAGCACTGTTTCCTCACACCAAGGGGATTTCTTTCCAAGCAGCCAGAGTCCCGCTGACTCACACTAGCCAACAGGCTCATTTCTGAACTAGTCTTGTGGCACGGGGAATGCCAGTGCCGACTTGCCCAGGCCCAGCTCCTACAAAGTTCACTGTGGCAGGGTTAAGATTACTCTTAAATCACCCAGGCCTCGCTCTGAAGTTGGAGAGGAGGTCATCTTTCTCTGCGAGTACAGGGGGTGTGGAGACAGGAAGAAAGGGGACAGAGAGGAAGGCCTAGGGCAGAATGGAAGCTGGGCTGCATTCACAATGTTCAGCATGATTTAGTAAAACTTTGTTATTAGTAGTAGCCTATAATGTTGATCTGAATATTCAACAAAATATTACAGAGCAATAACTAGCAAAGTGAAGTGTATCAGAAGCATCTGTGCATATTTTATTCACATGCAATTCTCCTTCCCATTTGGATTTGCACCTGTTTGAGGTTCACACTCTTCCTGTATTAATAGTTAGTTATTCTTAGAAACCTTGTTGGATCCTTCAGGAATGATGGAGTTAAAATGATTGCGAACTATTACCAAAAAAACCACAAAAATCCAGAAAAAACCCTTACAATGAGAGGCTATAAAGGAATAAAATAATGTATGTGGAGATTGATATTTCATCCTGTCAGCATTTTTTCACTTGATGTTTTGGTTTCAAAAATTCTGTGATACAAGTTATTATTTTTTAATCACTTTAAGAAAAAAATTAGCTAACTTGATGCTAAGGAAATCAACCAAACCTATTGTGTTTTATTGACCCTGAATCACACCTCAGATGGGTGCTCTTGCTAGCAATGGCTTAAGCCTAACTGAAACACCAGTTATGCTATGCTTTTCTTAGCTGAAAGCAAAAGAAATCTCTTTAAAAAAAAAAAAAAGCCCTGACCTACAGTGGGCTTCACTTTAGGTAGTAAGGACTTCATCTTGGAAATATTAAAATACGACATTTTGTTTTACATGAACTCTATTTTCAACTTTAATATTTTTTTTTCAAATGTCAAAATACAAAGAACATATGGAAAATTAGGAACATGTAGAAAAGCAGAAAGAATACAATTTTAAATGCTCATGCCCCAGATAAAGAACAATTAATAGCATGATAGGATAGTCTTCCAATTACGTATGAATCAATTGTATATGTATGTGATCATGGCTTGCGGGATAATACTTAGAGTGGTTGGTCAGGGAAGTAACCAGAAGTGTCACTGCTTTACGGAGTGTCCATTAGTGGATATCTTAAGTCAGTAAGACCAATATTTCTGCTTATTTTATGTGGTGGTACTTCTAAAACTTCACATCCCTTGTTGACTAACTTTATGATTTTTACCATATCTGTCTATTCCCTATGTGTCATTAGTGTTGCTCCTTGAGCTGACTGACTTTATTTTTCCTTCAATAGTGGGGGTTGAATCCAGAGCCTTACGCATGCTACCAGTAGTTCTACAACTGAGCTACATCCCCATTCTTTTTTAAAAATTTATTTTGATACAGGATATTGATAAATGGTACAAGCTGGGTTCAAACGTGCAATCCTCCAGCCTCAGCCTCCTGAATAGTTGGGATTATAGGGATGCACCACCGCATCTAGCCTGGCTCACTTTTTATACATACCGTATGTTAAATTTTTTAAAAAAACATATTGCAGGCCAGGGATTTAGCTCAGTGGTTCCACCGCCTGCCTCACAAGCGCAAGGTCCCGAGTTCGATACCCAGTACCAAAAAAAATTTACTATTTTAATTGGAAAACTATCACCCCAAATGGAAATGCAAGGTAGCTTCATGAAATCAATAAAAATAAACATATAATAAAAAACCAAAACTGTAATTAGAGTTAGATGCTTTTGCTTATCACAGACTCTAAGCCTGAGACCTATTTTCTGTTTAAGAAAAAAGCTTTGAAGGGTGAGTAGAGAGGAATTAACAAGTGTTAAAAGCATTACTGACAAAACATAGAATGTCTGATGAAGGACTTCCTCAGACTGCAAGGAAATTAAATCACTTTCACTATGTTATTCAATGTTATTTATATCACCTAACTTCCTGTCCAGTGGTACACGCCCCTCTGTAGCAAACACAGTACTACAGGAAGCTGTAGGCATTCATTTGATTGTCTGCCTCTCCGAATTACAGATTTGGACCCCCCCCCCTTATGTACGGGGAGAGGGTGTAGCCCTCAGAGCGGCTCTAGGCCAGCCTTAAGAACTATTCAGGAATTGAGTTATCTTGAATGCCTACTATATGACTGAATGATATGTCAGTCAGTGTATGCTCTCACATCTTGCCAACTCTCCTGTTGTAGGCTGGGTTGTGTCTGTACAAAACCCTTGTATTGAAGTCCTAACCTCCATACCTCACATTATGACTTTTTGGAGGTAAGAAATGTGACCAGGTAATTAAGTTAAAATGAGGTCATCAGGGTGGGCCCTAATACAGTATGACTGGTGTTTTTAGGAAAAGAATTAGGACACAGATACACACAGAGAAGAAAGAATGTGTAAAGACTTGGGGAGATGACAGCAATCTACAAACCAAGAACAGAGGTCTCAGAAGAAACCAACCCTCGTGAATACCTTGATCATAGATCTCCAGCCTCTAGTAAGAAAATAAATTTCTGTTGTTTAAAGCCATTCAGTGTGGGGTGCTTTGTTGGGCAGCCCTAGGAAACTAATATATCTCCTGAGTGGAACAAAATTGAGAAAAGACAGATTTTTCACAACTGCTTCAGGTTGCTTCTGGAAATATCACAGAGGCATTGAAATCTAAAGCCCATGTAGTCAACATTTGGATTTGGTTCTTTGGTGGCAGTAGGTACTTTTCAGGGTCCTAATGGAAATCTGTGTATACAGGAACCTGCAGTGAACACATGTATAAGGAAGTTATTCAAGTCACATGACTAAAGGCGATTCTGCCTCTTGTTGATATCATGATGTAAGAACTTTAGTGATAGAAATGGCCATAGATTTCAAATAGAACCATGAATTTTATTGACTACATTCTCAAAGATGTGATTCTTTCCACAAGATACCATTGGACCTTATTAAAGAATGATGCCCTAAATAAAGTTAGTCATAATAAGATATCAATTGCTTATCTCCATCAACTGAAAGCCATCTGTCCCCATGTACAAACTAAAAAAGAGTGACCTTGTTTACCAGGCGGCCCGAGACCCAGGCTGATTACTTTGAGAGTTAGCAAGCTTCTGATATGGCACATGGATTCATGGATTCTCTCCAGTATGTTTCCCACCAGCTTCCTTTGAGTTGGAGGGATGATCTAGCTGACAGGTTTGTTGGTAACACAAAGGCTTAACTGTGTTTGGTAACTTGATACTCCTTGAGAACTGAGACAGTATAGGACAGAGAAACATCAGAGATGCTGTGTGTCCTGGATGGCACAGTGGTGTCCGGAGAACCTGCTGACTTATCACTACCCCACTCTGAGAGGCTCACACCTGTGCAAGAGTCTCACACGAGATCCATAATTGCTTTAGTCATTTGTTTTTCCTTTGTTGTCTGTCTCTCCTACTAAGCCCAGTGGAAGTCAGGAATTATGCAATTGAATACACCTTCCTCTGCATCTGGTAGGGTATGTGACATTTAGTACCTGCTCATTAAGAATTGTTTGAAGCTGCTCTGAGAAGCCTTTCCGGCATAATGAGAAATCACTGTGCATGCTCCCAGACTCACCTCGAGACTGGCTCCCTCGAGACCAGGGGCCTGGTCAGGTCTTGGCTGAGCCCTCAATACATAAAAACATGTATAGGATGAACGCATGGGCAGGGGAAGGATACACCGAGGCAGAGGCACTGAAATTGCCAGAAGCAGAACCCTGGGCGAGACACCACAACCTTGCTTCCATTTTTCAGGTCTTTGACTTGTACCACCATTCCATCACCAATTCTACAGGAAAGTATTAGTAGGGAGTCTGAGGACAAACCCTTTGCACCCTCTGGTGCCACTTTGTAAGATATTTTACAGTGCAAACATTCTTTGTGTATTAGATTGTCCCCTAAATTAGCTGAAGCCTATAAACAATTATGAAGGCTGGCTGACACAAGTTACCTTAATAAAGCAAATTGAATTTGAGCAAAAAAATAAAAAAGAATTGTTTGAAGCAATGAATAGACATTAAAGGCATGAACTTCAGTGCTAGAGAAAATACATTTGAGTCCTAGCTGTACAACTCACTAGCTCCATGACCTTGAGCAAGTTGTTTAGTCTTACACATCAGTTTTCTCACCAGTGAAGTAGCTTTAGTAATAACTGCTTCACAGGGTTGCTCTAAGGATTCAGTGAACTACCACAGCACTTAGCATGCAAATGCCTACTAAATATTAATATCATTGTGGTAATCGGTTCCAAGGTAACAGAAAAACTGAATCTGTTTAATTGACAGCAAAGCAGATCTTTGGACAAAAGTAGATTACACAAGTCACTGGTTTTCATACTGCCTCTCCCTTCCTGCTTAGTGTCATGTAGTTTAGCCCTGAAAAAAAATCTGACCACCAAAATATATATTTAGAAATAACCACGATGTTAAGCTGTAGTAGTTATAACATTCAGGACCTATTTTTTAATTTTAGAATTTCAGTGTTCAAATGCAGTCATAATCAATTTATAGTTTGTTATGTAGATTAATCCAAGCATTGATTTAAAATAGTCAGTTTTACTAGTAAAATGTTTTTAAAATAAAAATGATTAAGTATTTAACAGGGCATTATTATTTTCAAAGTAATAAGGATAAATTTAATAGGATAATGACATTAATGCAAATCATGAAAACTTCAAATATTACTAATATTGTTATGTAGGAATCAAAATGAAATGTTTCTATAAAGAAAAATTCATGTTGCAAACCTTTTAATCATTTGTTATCTGAAAGCAAACTGTGTGTTTTCAGGAACATAGATGCTTTTGGATCATCAGAAGGGGTTATAGCTAAAAAAAGGAGGCTGACAAAACTTGAAGTACAAGCTTAGCTCTAGAGAGATGTAATGACAGCCACATTTTCAATTTGATGGTTATTTTTACAGGAAAAGTAAAGATTTTTTTTATAATGTGATTTTTACATAGAAATCTTACTGTTATAGAATGCTCTATTTCTGCTGTGTTTGATTATTATGCTTAAGAACAATGTTTATGTTCAGCCATGATAGGGAATACTCGCACACACATGCACACACATGCACACACTACACATGCAAACACATAATGACCTCTTTTAAGTGCAGAGTCACACCCTCTATGAAAGCTACCAAATGTGTTTTATTTAAATATTTTCAAATAAATCCCATCTTTAAGAATTTAACAGAGTTTATAATATTTTTAAAGGCATTATCAGATTTATTATAAATGAATTATGTGACACATGTAGATTTTTTAGTTCATTTTTCTGAAGACTTGCAAAGCACTATAAACAAATATTCGTTATGTACACTGTGAGAAAATACATGAAAATGAAGAGATAAAGTCCCTGACAAATTGCCCTTAAGATCTAATTAGGAAATTAAACATCCTCATAAAATAAGTAGTAAATATGAATAGAACAGAATTTTATACTCACTAAAAAGGTGACATTTTATTCTGATCTCACACAAAGGTTTGATACCTTTCCTCTAAAGAGAAAATCATAGAGGAAGAAGAAGTTCACATTTTTCTTCTTCTTTTTGTATTACTGTGGCTTGACTTGGGTGACTGATCCTATATTTTACAAGAACAGAATATTGTGTCCCAGACATACACGTTGAGTAAGGAGATCATTCTTTCTACTATAAGGTGAAAGGAGGGCCAGATTAAATAATGTCAGTCCTCTCTTCTTGAGATGTGTCCTTTTTTATAGGTAATAAAGGCTAAGAAATGCCATTTTAGACCTGTTCATTGATGATCGAAATGGAGTGTGAGCCTGGGCCCACTGTTTCTATTTATAAGATATTTGCATATACTGTATTACATCCTCAGTGGATTAAAAAACAAACAAAAATTCAATTTTTAGAAATAAACTAACAAGTTAATTCAAAATATATACAATGGCAACAATTATACATATGTTACATTCTGATCTCCCTATACTTTTACTCTTTGCTGCAAAGCAGAGAGGGAGGAATCTCCTTACTTTTTAGGCTCTGAGAGTATTAGGAGAGCTTTTCTCTGTATATTATATTCTTTACAAGGCTCCTCCAGTAATGCAAAATCAAAAGATTTGGTTGAGTAGGTGTCTGAATTTACCGTCTTCTTCAGGAAACAATAGAAAAGCACTAACTTAGGGTGGCTTGCTCTCTCTGATGTGATTTGTAGTACCTAATGAATGTATAATTGGGACACAGGTGGCTCCATGATTGTCACAAGTGAGCATGCTGTTGTACTAATTTACTTCTTGAGTTCCAGTTCTTTTCTGTGATACAGACAATACAATACACTATCATTTTAGAGTATAGAAGTAGAAATCACAGGACTATAAACTAAGAGCAGTATGTATATATAGATTTGTTTTGTGTTCTTTGGTTTGATTTGATTTTCACTACCAGCAGATAAACACATCTGTCAGATAATGGCTATTAGCTATCATCAAATAAATAATTTTTGTAACTGTCATCTGAAATCTCTTTTGAGAATAGAAAGCAAACTCTTTTGAATCATTTTTTGTTAGCAATATGTATCTTTCTCTCAGAAGCATACTAATACTTTTCTGGTACTTTTACAGAGAAGATTTAAAACTGGGGGCTTCCAAATAGAAATGGAAAAAAAATTAGCTCTTTTAGAAATGCAACAAATACCTTTTGTCTCATCTAACATATAGTGAGATCTTCAAGTTCATAAGAAAAATATTATCTAACAGAAATGTGGGCAAATGACAAAATTAACATAAATGGTCATTAAGTAAAAGAAAATGTGCTTAAGATTTAAAGAAATGTAAAAAGATACAAAACAGAATTTTTCATCTGTAAATATGACCAGGGATTGAACTCAGGTCCTTGCGCTTGTGCAGCAGGCAGCAAAACCACTGAGCTAAATCCCCAGCCCATCTGTAAGTATTTTTATTGTTGTGTTTACCTATCAAATGCTCAGCATTAGTAACTAAGTCAAAAAATTCAGACTCTTTTGTAATAGTAGTAGAAAGATAGTTTGGCACAAAACTTGGAATATAGCAGCCTCAAAAAAACTATATAATGAGAAAATGGAAAAATAGGAACAAAATCTCTGTAAATAGGGAGGAATGGAGGGGTTGAAAGGAGGGCTGGGCAAGGGTGAAAAAATAAGAACCAAGGAATATGTAAAGGTGCAAATTTCCAATGATGAATGTCATTATATGGTATACCTAAAATGTACCAATGATTAGAATGAATAATCGATAATGTAAAATAGGAAGAAAAGGTCCAAAGGGGTAGGGGTAGTGGGAGGGGCAGGGGAAAGGAAAGAAGGGAAAGGAAAAATGATGAGAAATGGAAAAAATGGAAATAAAGTCTTTGTAAATAGGGAAGGGTGGAGGGCGTGAAGGGAGGGCTAGGAATGGGGAAAAAATAAGAACCAAGATGCATTATGGAAAGGTACAATTCCCAATGAGAAATGTAATTGTGTTGTATACCTACAATGTACCAATAAAAGAGTTTAATACAAAAAAAACCTATATAAGCTTAAACTTAATTATACTATAGTACTACTAAAGTATCTGAAAAAGGTAATAAAAATAAAGCCTCGAGAATATTTTATAGAAATATAAAATTTTTTATACGAACCAAAAAATTAGCATGACCTAATTCTTGCTTAATACAGTGTAAGATTCATAAATAAGTTATGATATAATCATACAATCAAAAACTGGTTATTGAGGTCAGTATTAGATGGGAAGATGTACAGAACATAACACAGATTTTAAAAAACATATATTTTTTGTACTGAATGAGAGATGCTAAAAATATATTACCCAAAATATTCATAGTGATTATCTTTTTATGGTGAAATTTGGTGTAGTTTTAAGCATTGCTTGAAATTCCTAAAATAACTGTTTTACATTTACAGTTAGAAAGAAAAGATAGTTGATCTACTTTTGTTTTTAAAGTAGAATTTCCTTTTATTAATGACAATGTTTTTAAAAATTGGAAAACACCTCAGTTCCTTCACACTCTGTAGAGGAACATATGTGTTGTAATTATTACGTATTTTTAGTAAATAAGTATGAGTCTCTTGTTTTTGAAGCTTTGTCTGACTAAGAGTAACCAGTTAAACAGGTGTTCTAGGCATGGTAGACCATCTGTTTCTTTTCATAAAGATTTTTTTAGGGAATTAAAAAAGATTTAAAATCTATCCTCAATGACTGAAAAGGTAGAAGAAAATTAATACCTTTTCTACAATCCAGCATTACCTTCTGTTGTTATTTTCCGGGAACATATTTAGAAACTACCAACAGTTGTTCACAAAGCTTTGAAAATACATGTTTTGACCCTGGCCACAGTCTTGAAGTGTAGACATCCTATTTGTCAAATGGATGGTAATTAATAGCTGAGGTTAAGGCAGAAACAACTATAAGCATTAAATTATTTTGAGAAATTCCTACTTACCTAGGTTAAGCTTTGTTTTGTGTGAGAAAGGTTTAGGGCCCTCTTGAGTCTAGAGTGGAGGAAACCTCTCCCTGCCTCCCTGCCTTGTCATTGCCTTTACTGTACAAAAAGAGAATTGCATTTGAGTCTCTAATAAGGAAGTTGGTAAGATTTTATAAAATGTTAATTTTGATTTTTATGACTTCTTTATGAAAAGGTATTAATGCATTGCAGTTGTTTTTGAAGATAGTTTGGCAATTTATTGCAAAATTGAACATACTCTTACCATATGATCCAGCAATCACACTTGATTTTACCAAAGTGTATTGAAAACACACATTCAAGTAAAAACTTCCATATGAATAGTTATAGTATCTTTATTTATAATTGCCAAAACTTGGAAGCAACTAAGGTGTCCTTCAGTAAGTGATCACATGAACTAATTGTGGTACTTCCATGCAGTTATAAACAGAAATGAGCTATCAAATTTTGAAAAGACATGGAGAAACCTTCAGTGCATATCTTGAATGCACATCTGAAAAAGCTACATATTCTATGATTTCAACTGCATAACATTCTGGTAAAAGGAAAAAGTGGGAAAAGGAAAAAGTGGGAGATAGTAAAAAGATCAATGGTTGCTAGAGGTTTAGGGTGGGGTGGGTAAGGGAGAAATGGATGAATAAGTGGAGCACAGAGAATTTAGAGCAGCAAAACTGTTCTGTGTGGGACTATAAAGGTGGGTACATGTCATCACAAATATGTCAAAACTCAGAGAATGTACCAGCATGAAGAGGTGAACCCAACTATAAACCTGGACCTTAGCTAATAATGATGTATAAATATTGGTTCATCAAAAGAATCACACTAATGCCAAATGTTAATAGGAGAAACTCTATAGAGGGTAAAGACAGAAAGAGTAAGGACAGGGAGCATTTCCACTCATATTTCCTATAAACCTAAAACCTTGTTTATTAATTAAAAACTAAAGAGAACTTTAATGACCACTACGTGAACAACTGGATCATTACAGAGCTGAGTGGTATCCGTAACCTTGCTCTTATAAGCACTGGTAGACCTATGTTGAGTTTTGTGTCTGGCAATAAACAGAATATGTGAGTGGTTGAATTATAAAATAATTAAATTTGGCATTTGATTATATTTGTGAAAGCTATTACATTCATTTGTATCGGCTTAAACATTAGGACACAGATGACACCACACCTCTGCTGTGCTGTTCCTAGCTATGTCCAAGCACACAAGGCTTTCTAGGGCAGGATCACTGATGCAGGACACAGGATTCATCCAGGAGCAATTTAGACCCCGCACTCTACTTTGGTTCAGCCAAACTTACTTAGATCCATGCTATGTCCTGAGACTTTAAACCAACTCTTCTTCCTTCCCCCTCAGCTTTTACAAGTGTTAGACCCACATTGTGGTCTGATGGTTCTCTCTGCCTACTTCTACTTCCTCTTCTTTACCCTTGACAACATTTCCCCTAATATATTTCTTGCATGTCCAATGCCATTTGGCATCTGCTTAGAGGACCTGAACCAACATAAAAGCCATCCCTGCTCTAAAGTATTCATTTTATCTTGTGAAGTATAATCATGTCAATGAAAATCTGTAAACATTATGCATATACTTTTGTAAATTAAAACTTGGTATCTGTGAGTTATAAAACTCTTTGTTTTGGAGGGCAGTCAATCCTTTGCCTACAAAGGGGGATGGTGAGGGCTAAAGAAAAAAAAGACAACAGAGACTTATGTAATTTCAATGTATATGAGGGCTGGGAGGTCAGTGCCTCAAAGTGGGCAAAGACAAAGACTCTCTGAGCTAGCCATTATTTATTGGGTACATACAATAATTGGAGAGAGTATCAGGTGACTTGGGGGGCAGAAGTAATCCTATGTAGATGAGGATCTTATGCTGATGAAGATCTTAGGTCATGAGGTTTGTACGTTGATGAGCACTGTAAGGAGAGCATTCTTACACAATAGTAGGTGGGATGAGTTAAGCTGATGAGGAATTAGGAATTTGTCCCTCCCCAGGTGAATCCTTTCTCTTTTTTTATTCTATTTTTTTCTATTACTACTCGGTTCTGGTTCGCAAAGAACCAAGATGTCTTCAGCTGATGCAATCTTTCCCTTGAGTATCATAGCATCATGAGACCATTAAGGCAAAAAATGGAGTTTTGTTTCAGCATGTCATAGTTGGCCTGCAGACAAGAAGACTAGGCCTAATCATAATTTAATTGTGAAATGATTTTTCCCCAAAATTATATAGAATGGCTCCTGACATCTTTGTGAATATATTTACATGTTTTGTTTAATTTTTTTCATTTTATGAATATCAACTTAATTGTTCATGATTTGTCATATGGTTCCCAAGTAGACCCTGAATATTTGGAATTGAAGTGTCTCTCTTTTTCCTTATCATTGATAAGAAGAACAAAAGATTTCAATATGACATTGGTTGCCTGGTAAAGATTTTTGTTTTCTCATTGATGTGCCACAAGAACATCTTCCACATAAAAGTAAGTTTCCTTAGTTGTACAGTTCATACATTTTTAACCCATCATGTGTGATGAAGATTGAAATTTCTTGAATTTTTGCATGAAATTCATATATGTTACCTAGAAAAATTCAAGGAACAAGAATTTGAAGAGAAAACATTTCATCATGTTCCATTCTTATGTGCATTCTAAAAATGGATCACTAGGCATTGAAGGATTAAAGTTTTTAAATTTTGAAATATTTATAATAAATTATAAAAGTAAAATATAGAGATGTACTATGATACTCCATTCAGCTTTCCCCCATGATACTCCATATCAGCTACCTGATAACAAAGAATGATATAATTTTTTTTATACTGAGGATTGAACCCACACCCTTTGTATTGAGCTACCTCCCCAGCTGTTTTTTATTTTCTAGGCTCTCCGTAATTTGCTAAGTTGCCCAGACTGGACTTGAACTTGTGATCCTTTCTCAACCTCTCAAAGTGCTAGGGACAGATTTTTATGTACAACAACATTTTTCAAGCTATGCTCATTGACAACTATTTTTAATTAAGCTAATCAGACTTTTTAAAAAACAATTTTAACAGCCTTTTAGAATTTACTCATCTGGTGTGATTTAGCGAATATGGTGGTTCTTTAGTATGCCTCAGAACCCTTAGAGAACATGTTAAAATGAAGATTACTGGATTGCTCCCCTGGAATTTCAGTCACAGTGGACTTGGGCTAGAGCTGTAGAAGTTGCAGTTGTAATGAGATGATAATGATGGAGGCCCAGGGACCACACTTTGAGAACCAAAGGTTGAAAACCACATAGTCTATCACTAATTTTATGTATTTAGAATATAAGGTGAAGTAACTCAGAACTAATTTGAGGGTAGAAATATAGTGGGGAGTCTAGTCATTTTATTGTCTCTAAATATGTGACAGAAAGACTTGGGAACAAACAAATCTGTCCAAGGTAAAAAGGTTGTATCTCCAATGGAATTAAATTAATACAAAGTAATTGTGACAAAGAAAAGTAAGACCATCTCTTGATCCTCACACGGAATGTGAACATTATGTGCTACAAACATGTAGTAATAAAAAGATACACAGTATTGAAGAAAAAAAAACAAAGAAAGGGAAAACCTAATCAGTTGAATGGCACTTCGAGAAAAGATATTACAGAGGGCAGAGCGGAGAGTAGCCTGTATAAATTATGAAAAAAGGAAATCCTCCAAAGTAAAATTTGTGGTTATTTAGCATTATTCACAAGGGAGTGCACTTGCCCCTCCAAGATCCTGAGGAGGTGTGGCTCACTGATGGAAGTAGCTTTGTCCAAGAAGGACATCAAAAAGTGGGTTATACAGTTATCAGTTCCCAACAGGTCATTGAGGCCAAACTACTTCCCCCAGGGACCTCTGCTCAAAAACCACAACTCATAGCCCTTGCTCAGGCATTGATATTGGGAAAGGGCAAAAAGTTAAATGTATATACGGATTCTAAATATGCCCATGTAGCAATCTGAAAAGAAAAGGGCTTGCTAACGGATGAACAATCATCTATAAAACACAATCAGGAAATTCTACAGCTCCTAGAGGCAGTCTGTCTTCCCAAATGGGTCACTGTCATTCACTGCAGGGGATGCCAAAGATATTTGTTTCTTTGGGAAATCAAAAGGCTGCTACAGAGGGAAGAAGTGCAGCTTTGCAGCCCCTCAAGACCCTACTCTTGTTCCCCGAGCCCGAGGAACCATTACAACCAATCTATACTCACCAAGAAGATGAATGGGCTTTAAAATAAGGGGGAGTTAAAAGGGACTCTGTTGGTATTTAGAAAACAAACTGGTCCTTCCTCAGGGAACACAGCAGAAAGCTATAAAAACCCTTCATGATTCTTTCCATGTGGAAAGAGATGTTATATGGGAAATGGTCACTTGAATTTTCACAGGGCTGGGATTAGCAGTGACCACCGGACAGGTCTGCCAAACGTGCCCACTCTGCAACCACCATATCCCTAGATAAAGCCAGCTGTACCTGAAATATCTGAAGAAGACCATTCAAAGGAAGAAAGCTACTCCTATGAACTTCTGGAAGAGTTGAGGTTCCTCTTTAGAAACCAAGACCCCAATCCACTTCAAGGACAGAGAAGTAAAGTCACTAATGATTCCTAATCTATCACAGTTTAAATGGCCACTGGTAGCCTATCTAATGTTCCTCTTCAGATCCACTGAGTTCTCTTCTGTTAGACAGCGCAACAGTTCTCCATATATAGACACTAACTCATTGTTTTCTGACAGGTTCTCCTCATCCCAGCTAGTGAGCCATGTTATCCTAAGGTAGTTAGAGAGTACATAATCCCCAGTAGGTAGGGACTATAGTCCCTTTCAGCAGGAGGTATCTAGACAGAGATCTTATATTCCTCACGGGGGAAATGTAATAAGAGGCAAGGTCATGTGGCTGGAGCAGCTGGGCATGGCGTATCAGTTGAGGAGACTTACTGATCGCAGGCACAGAACAGCAGCACCTAAGCCTGACATGGGATCAAGCCAAGGACTTGGTACCAATCTTCTGATACAGAACACACCAAACCTGGTACCTAGATATCAATCTTCTGGCACAAGATCATGTGGGACACCTGGATCAACTGTCAAAAAAGACACAAATGGGCCGGGGATTTAGCTCAATGGTTCCGCCACCTGCCTCGCAAGCACAAGGTCCCAAGTTCGATCTCCAGTAGCAAAAAAAAAAAAAAAAAAAAAGACACAAGAGGATAGTAGCAATTGACTTTGGAGCTACTGATGCCCTCTTGTTCTTGCATTGGTCCATTCTGCTTGCAGGACATATCTTCTGTTTTCCTTCAAAGCACCCTTTTCTCCCTGAGCACTTCTTTTCTGTTTCTTAGGACACACATGATTAACTATCACATTGTTTCTCTGGTGTGGTCAAATGGGAAGGGGAACTATGGAGGGGGGAGGAGGAAAGGAAAGAAGAGAAAAGAGAAAAAAAGAATAGAAGGGAAAAATGGAAACAAAGCTTTTGTAAATAGGGGGAAAGAGTTGAAGGGAATAAAGAGAAATGGGAAAAAAATGAATTAAGATATATCATGTACAGGTACAAATTCTCTATGATGAATGTTGTCATTATGTATATCTAAATGTACCAATAAAATTAATTTTAAAAAGATTACAAAAAATCTTTGCATTAAAAAATGATTTTCTATGGAAAATAATCCTCTACTCTAGGGTTAATCCTCAGTCTTGGAAATTTTGTAAGGTTAGTAGAATGTTATGTTGTTTCATTATTACTATTGAGGTTACAGTTTCCTTTTTCCCTTCTCCATCTGTGTCTTTTTTTTTTTGTCGTGGTACAAAATACTTTTGATCCTTGATAACTTGTAACAGACATAGAGTCTCCTATCAAAGATCTGAGACTGCAGTAGAAAAGAAAATCTCTGTTGTCTGTTTATACTAATTGGAACATACTGTCTTGTTCTCTCTTCTGCAATGAGCTGCAGAAATGATAATTTTATCTGTTAATTTTTGAAAAAAAGGATTTAGTGTTTTACACAGAATAAGAAATTGGTTATCAATTTAAAATATAGCAGGTATCCTTGAGAAAATTCCCTGTCACATCTGGTTAAATTCTAAGGGAAAATTATAACAATCATTTCTAATTTTCTCAGCTCAAATTGTCTATGACAGATTCATCTGATGTGGATATTAGATTTGTAGCAGAATGGAACATGCTTAACATGAAGTCGGCTCTCCTTTTATTATAAACAGGCTCCTCGCTATAAGAATAAGAACATTTTAACCTCTTCAGAAGCTCATTATTTTGAGAAGCAGGCTTTGGCTTGGTAACTAGAACAAATTCTGGCTCATAACCAACTTTGTCTCTTTCCAGAAAACTTAGATTCACAGAATCTCAATGTGGAAGATCCATTGGGGATCATGCAGTTATGTTGATTTTCAACCTTGAGTGTGGTATAAAACCACCAAGCTCCTGGGCCCCACTGTAACAGGAAAACAATGGACAATAATAACAAAAACAATAGCACACCCTCAAACACAAAACTTTACCTGAGAATTTCTGTGCTTTCTTCCATTGTGATAACGTCTTGTCATCTATGCTACATTTATGTTTGTGATAAACTAGTAGTTACTGACAGCCACTGCTGGTTCCAGCTTCAAATGACTGATATGACACAGTGGTTTACACAGTGGTGGTATTGATTGATATGACTAGTGGTGGTAATCTCAGGGTGATGACCCACATCTCTTCACTCTGATGTGTTCTTCAGTATCTTAGCCCCCGAGGCACCAAGCAGATGCTCAGTTGTCCCTGGAGTACTCTAAGCTTTCTATTTATGTCTGTATTCTGGGAGGACTTCATATAAGTGAGTTAGCCTTAGGCATAAATTAGACAGGCTTCATTAATGCTTAAAAAGTCACAAGGGTTACATTTAGTAAAACAGAAATTTTATTTATTTATTTATTTATTTATTTATTTATTTATTG
>NW_004624774.1:18501283-18552613 GCF_000247695.1 Heterocephalus glaber | reverse complement strand
AAATAATTTAATAAAAAATAAATAAATAAATAAAAAGATTATAGTGACTATTTATGGAAAATGATAGCAAACAAATACAATTTGTCATCCAAAGTTGAAAAGCCTTCCCATCCTTAGCTCCATTTAATGTCTCACTAATTTATGTACGAGATTTCTAAATTATAGTTTTCTTGATCTCATAAAAACTCAGATTCTTCCACTTTGGCCTAAACTCGCTGAGGGCATCTTTGACTCACTTCCTACTAGCCCTGTGACAAGGCAGATATCTAGCCACACCGAGAGTGCTTTCTCAAGTTGCTTCCAACACTGGATTCCCAGGAGTATCTCTGCACCAAAGCAAGGGTATTTTCACCCAAAGAGGAAGGGACTACTTCTCCCGCCTCTTGATGTCACATTCTGTGCCTTAGATGCCTTAGGGAATTTGCTTTTTTTGCTAGACATCTATAGTTTTTTTTCTCCTTAAGCTCCACATTTGAAGTCCTGGCTTGCAAAGAGCACTATCTGAAGTAGAAAGCTCTGTGTCTTCTCTATTTCCTCTCTAGTCTTCAATGAGAAACGCTCCTACAAATGGAATAATGGATGTCTATGCAGAAGCTCCTCAGAAGTGCTTGGATGGCCTTAATCCTTACCTCAGGCTCAGTTCAGGACTCTCCCTACATGGCTGCACAATGATTCTAATGAAACCTCTTTGACCAAGCAGTAAAGAGAACCTCCTGTTAGTATTCCTTTTGGAGCTATTGTATATTCCTCTACTATTTTCAGTATATACAGTTCCTGAACAAGGGAAAGCTCTCCATATGTATGCTTTTGTGATTTTTAGCATACCACTATGTGAGCACAGGAAAGCCTGAAGGTGCATCCCAAGTGTATACAAAGTACTTCCTTAAACAACTTTCCATTAAATGTACTAAATTTTCCACGATATCAAATACTAACAAATTCTTAATTCAATATTATATCAGTTGGTTCAGTCAATCAACTGATTTAATATCATCTATGGGAATCTTTGGTTCACTGATAATCCTTTCTACAAAGAATATACTGCCGTACTACTTTTGATTGCATTTGCTAATACTGTACATCCTAAACTATTTCTAATTCCATTTGATGTCACATCTGGTAATGTTTCAGTTTTGTGAGTTTTATCTCTGAATCAACTTTAATAGAAAATGACAGTGTTCTAAAGCATTAGCAATAACTTGGTTCTGGCACCCTAATTATTTCTGTATTTCAGTAATACACACTTTTATTTAACTACAATGAGAATGGGAATTCTGGGAATGTTGACAGAATGATTTACATAGGGATTTCTTAATATTTGCATCATACAACTTCTAACTATGTGCTACTCAAATATGTTAGAAGAAATAGAGATGGAATATCCTAGTGTGGAACAATTGGAAACAAGGTGGCTTACCTGAAATAAAGGCTAACAAAAAGACCTTAAAAGTAGAGGCATCTGTTTACCACTAAGGTCAGGCTCTACAAATAGCAGTGGCTGCAATTGCAGCATGTTTGTTTTAACATAAACTAGATAGTATGATATGATAAAGTAGATATTATTCATAAGGTTTAAAAGGAAGAAAAAAAAGCTCATAAAGGACTACCTTTGTGAATTGCTATGGACTTGGATGTTTGCCACCCAAAGATCCATGTGTTGGAAGTTGAGTCCCCATGATGGCAGTGTGGGAGTGGGTGAGATCTTTAAGAGATAGGGCCTAGTGGGAAGTCTCAAGACTGCCCCTCCCCCTCGCTCTGTCTTCCTAGCTCACCTGTGATCTTTCTTCCCACAAACTTCTCTCATTATGATGCCATTCACTGTGAAATGGTGAGGTTGCAGGGACCCTTTCCGGAGCTGATGCTCTGCAGTTTGGACTTTCAGCCTCCAAACTGTGAGCTAAATAATCCTCTTTTCTTTTTAAGTATCCAGCCTCAGGTATTTGATTATAGTAGCAAACTCAAACTAATACATCAGTTATCGATAGAATTCAAATTCAGGCATCATCTCTTCTAATATAGCTCATAGTGACTGTTAGAAGCTTTGAATCACTGTGTACTTAATTGCTAGGAACCAAAGGAAACAAACCAGTGCTCACTAGGTCTCCTGACAATGACAGAACTCATAAACGGCTTGAAGGTTCACAGTTTTAGAAGAGTCAGCACTGTAGGGTTGCAAACTGCATCTAGATACATGCAAAGGAGATAAACTATAACCATTTTTAGTCTTACATAACTAGACACAGAGGCACCAAACCTACAAATTTCATTAAGGTGCTGCCTGGGTGTCTATAACTATCAAATTCCTATTGGCATCTCCATTAAAGAGGGAGGAGAAGATGGGGAGGGAAGTGAAAGAAGGACACAGTATTAACCCTGAAAAGTATGCCAGGTATTTGTACATAATGTTTTTTACACTTTGATGATTTAGCAGGTACAATAGGAAAGACCAATGTCCAACTTTGCCTGCATATATATCCAGACTTATTTATCACCACTCAGACCTCAAAATCTACATTCAATGAAGATTAAATTGTTTTTCATTTTCTACAATGCCATGCTACTTTTCATTTTAGAGTTTGCACATGACATTTCCTCTACTTGAGTCATAATCTCTACCTCACTCCTCTATCTTTGCCTGCCTACCTCTTACAAATCCTTTAGGTTTCATATTATATGTTCCTTCCTGTGGGAAACTTTCCTTGACCTTCAAAGTCACATTTGCAATACTATTTCCCCTTTCCCTAGCATTCCACTTATCACACATATGGCAATTGCTGGTTTAATAGTCCAGTCAGTGCTTACAAATGAGCACACTGTACTTCTTACTATGAACTTTGGCATCATTGATAAGATAAAGATAATAATACTGGCAAGAATATCAAATGAGTTTTGGAAGACTGTTAAGTTCTATACGTATGGGTAATATGAAAGTAAATATTATTATGTGTTGTCTCAGGGAAATTGTCTAGTTAAGAATTTCCAGCAAAGACTAGAATGGTGATATATTAGCTGCCTTTTTTGTTTAGAATTACAGTATTCTTAGGAACATATAGAAAATTAAAATTCAAACGAATTATAACTGCCTATTATGGTACTCTTTGCTCACATATATACACACACAAAAGCAAATGGAATAAATGAAACACTCAAAATCTGACATTATGTTTATGAACTCATTAGTTGTTTAAAAGACATTATTTCATGAATGCTTGTAGTTGTGCTTAAAAAATTTACCTTTCATACTCATTTTGACTTTGAGATAGTCACACAGTGCCAGGTCCAAAGAATAAGGTTGATGAAGACACACCGTAATGTTTTACGAGACTGCCTTCCCATTGGATGTCATGCGGTAGTAGCATTCACCTTAGTTTTGATTGCACTGCATAAAGACATCCAAGAAAGAGGACTTTCAGAACTGCTTCAGAAAATGTTAAGATGCTGGGATAAGTGTGTTTGAAGTGAGGGAAAGTACTATTTTAGGGGGATTAATGGCAATGTAGTTTTTACCATTATAAATTATTGTTAATTAAAACATTCACCATATATTTTGTTTACACTTCATATTGAGCTATTCGCTACAAAATTTTTCCTGTGTCCACTGGTATCAGAAATAATTCTAATTATAGGATACTTCATATTTCACTGTGTATCCTTTACTGATCTCTCTCTCTCTTTCTCTCCCTCCCCTTCTCTTTCTCTCTCTCCCTTTTCTCTTTCTCTCCCCCTCTCTTTCTCTGTCTCCTCTTTTTCCTGTCATAGAATATTAATGATAGCCAGCTGTGATTTATTAGCTATCATGGGCAGTGTTTCTTAAGTGTATCATTAACATGAGTTAATTGCCAGTGCCATAACCCTGCCATAATCCTTGTCACACTGTTTTCCATTTAAACACTTGCTATTTTGCCCAATCTTCATTCATCACTGATCTCCATCTAAAGACCAAAGAAGTACAGTGCTGTCTACTGTTCTCTATTTATAGTAGTGCTTTGATTCAGCACATTCAGTCTGAAGTTTGGCTTTAGAAATATCAAATATGTTATGCACTGTCATGCATTTATTTTTACATACTCTCTTTCAAGTTTTAACAATCAACCAGATTACATAATATACCCATTACTAGGCTGAAATAATTCACTTTCACATGACAAATGAGGAATCACCCAAATCTGTAGTTTGTATTTTACAGTTTATAGCGTATGTATCACAAAAGCATGTCTACATAGCATTTTGTCCTCTGACAACTCCAAATATCACAGTAAATTATGTTCATGATGATAAACTTGAAGTTTAAAGATTGTCAGTATTACCTGAAAGTCCATGTAATTTTAGTATTGAATGCATTTGTTAAGCCATTTTGAAATGTAATCTGTGTGTTGTATTGATATTCTATGTAACTATTTTTAGCTGTTAATTGTCATTAGTCTCTTTATCCAAAGAGTGATATATATTCTAGCATTTGCCCTTTTCTCATTTGGATTTTTCTGTATGGGAATAAATGAGTCATTTCAGAATCAAGGGAAAAACATAAAGCATAGATATAAAAGTTATTTCTCTCCAATTATCACCAAGGAGAGTATGATATTTAATTTTCCAGTAACTACACCTTTAATAGTGACAAATATGAACATTGCTTACATTTGCTTTAAATAGAATTTCTACCTTTATATACTTGATTGCCAATCATATTCTCTGCTTTCTTCCTTTGGAAGAATTGATATTCAAGATGTTCATGATCTTGATTCAGGAAACACAGGACTTGGCCTTGAATTTTTTGGTTTTTAAATAAGTGCTTATTTTAGTAAACCTCCCATAAATCTATCGTTTTTGTTGTTCTATTTTATTATTAAGTTATCACCACTCAGTGTAAATTAGATCTCCAAAATTTGTTCTTTTTTTTTTTGTACCAGGGATTGAACTTGGGACCTTGCACTTGCGAGGCAGGTGGCGGATGTTCATCTTTGCATTCCCTTCACCCCTGCCACTCACTGTCCCCCAGCTGCTAGAACTATCATTCTTTCTTCTAGGAGTTTTATGGTCTCATACCTTTCATTTGAGTCTTCAACCTATTTTGTTAATTTTTACAAATAGCGTGAAACAAGAGTCCAATTTCATTCTTTTGCATGGGGATATATAGTTTTCCCAATATCATTTATTGAAGAGACTTTCCTTTCCCCATTGTACTGTTCTTGGCAACCTTGTCAAAGATTATGCAGGTGATTCCTCACTTAAAATGTTTTGTTTTATGGTTTTTCACCTTTGTGATGGTGTAAAAGTTACATGCATCAAATAGAAATTATATTTTCAATTTTGAGCTTTTCCTGAGCTAATGATATACAGTATGATAGCTTCTTGGGATCATGAGCAGCAGCTGCAAGCTGCAGCTCTTAGGGAGCTACACAATCAAGAGGGGAACCAACCAGTACCCCTCACTGTACCCTGATGCTAAGCTATGGTGTTTGGTAGGTTAGGTGTATTAAATGTATTTTCAGTTTATGATATATTTAACACATTGTGGGGTTTTCAGGAAGTAACACCATTGTAACTTGAGCAGCATCTGTGTATACATGGCTTTATTTCTGGTTGTTTATTCTATTTCACTAGTCCATATGCTTGTTTTTATGCTATAAAATCTATTCTTTAATCTAAATGGTATTAAATATCCAGGATTGAATGAAAACCAGCAACTCCCACTGACTAATCCGAGAAGAGATATGCATCTTTTTTTTTTGAGATGGAGCAGAGCAATGACTACTGAGTTACACCCCCACCACCAGCATCACAACATTGTCTTTAGATTTGGTTTTTAAAATACATTTTAAAATCCCAAAGCTGTTGATTGAGATTAAAAGAAATTAAGCAGGACCAAAATGAATTGTTTGGCTTATTTTCATTCAAAGAATATTGTGTCTTTTCTAGTAACAGAATGTGGTTAAAATTAAATGTAATCTTTGTGTCAATTGGACTAGGTTAAGGATGCTCTAATAGTATCTTAGTTACATTCTTGTTGTTAGAACACAATGTCTGACACTCACAAGTTAAAGGAGAGGTTTATTTGGTACATCATTTGTAGAGGTTTCAGTCCATAGTTATCTGGCTCTAAGGTAGGGCAGCATGGCAGAGGGGCATCACTGTGGAGAAGAAACAGCTCACGATGTGACACCAACAAACAGCACAGGGGGTCAGGGGAGGATGAGGGATATGTACCCTCCAAGCCATGCCCACGGTGACCCACCTCTTCCCACCAGGCTTCATTTTTCAACATCACACCCAGCTATAAACCCATCAGTGGACTAATCCTGTATCACACACTTATGATCCACTCACCTTCCAAAAGTCCCACCTGTGAGCACATGAGTGTAGTTAACCCACAGCCAGCCTTCACCACCAGTCTTAGGTCCCTCCTGCCCCAGGTGCCCCCTGTGGTGATCCAGCCCACTTCTCCAAGCTTTCCCCACCCAGGCACCACTTGTGGGGGACCTAAACCTGCTACTTTGTTCTCCCTGACCTGAGGGGAGCCGGAGGGCTCTTGCCTCTAGTAGGCAGAGGAGCCCCTAGCTTATGGTTCATCTTACCTTTATTCACCCTAACACGAGTACAAGCAGTCAAGGTAACACAAGATTCATCTGCTTTTCAATATCCATTAGTACATGCTCAGGCAAATAACTTTAACTCAGCTGTTTTAACTTTTCCTTAGAACCTGCAATATGCCATCACCCTTGAGTGCAGCCTTTCTCCTTTGTGCTCACAGAGGAGGCCAATTAGGCCTAGATTCTCCTCTGGTCTCCCACACACGAGTCTTTGGGGGGACATCTAGATATAAGCCATTACAGACTGCCTACAAAATATTATTTCTGGATGGCTCTATGAGGGTGTTTCTGGAAGATATCAGCATTTGAAACAATGAACTGAAAAACTAAGAGCTGTCCATCAACTAACTGTGGAGGGCCCAGATAGAACTGTTGAGCATCTAGAGGTGGAGGAAGAATGCATTCAAATATTCTTCTGGAGATAGGACATCCATCTTCTGCTCTTGGACATTAGACCTCCACATTCTCAGGTTTTTGGACTTGGGGATTTATACTAGGACCCCCTTCCCAGGTTCTTAGGCCTTCAACTCTGAGAATTATACCTTTGGGTCCCCTAGCACTTAGACCTTTATAAGTGGTTTAAATTATACTACCAGCTTCCCTAGTTCTTTAGTTTAGAGATGGAAGCTCATAAGACTTTCCAGTTTCCATAATTGCATGATCCAATTCTCATAAAATTATCTATCCATCCATCCTATTCTTTTTGTTCCTGTAAAGATCCCTATCTAGTGCAACAAGTTTTGCTTTAAACAGAAAATTTGAAAAATAAAATAATAATATAGGAAAATATAAAATCACTTGCAATCTTTCTTGACTTACTGAAATAACCTTTATTAATATTTTGGATGGTACCTTTTCAAACATCTCTTTTACATCCCCATAGTGCTGGATAGTTCTTTCTTTGTAGTAATAGTCATCATGCTTGAAATATTAGTTTAATGTTTGTTTTTCCCTAGGGACTATAGTCTTTCAAAAACAGGGCTATCCTTGTCTTATTCACTTCCATGTTGTATGAGACTGTCTTGAGATCACGGGCAGTAGTAGCAAGCTGCAGCTCCCAGGGAGCTACACAATCAAGAAATCTCCAACCAAATCTCTTCATTGTACTCTGATGCTAAGCTAGGATGATTAGCAGACACCAGAGTGTGTAGAGTAGTGACTGTTTTATAACAGGCAGTCTGCAAATTTTGGCCATGGAAAGATGACTGTTTTCTATGCATTCATCTATACACATATCATGAATATTATATATTTGCTTATATTTTTACTTCCAAAAATAGGACTATACAGTACATACAGCATGCATTTCAAATAAAAATTCACTTCATGCATAATTTATAATATTATCTCTGGTAATACACTTGACATTTCACTTCTACTTAGAAAAAATGTACTTAATAAATCTTCAAGGAAATACTTCACAACTTAGAACATGTCTCTATCCAGACTACACTTACACAATAAAAGATTAATAGAGCCAAAACATTTATCTAAAAATTTAGCAGAAAACATTTATCTAAAATATTGAAAATGCTGTAGAGACTTCTCCAAATTTATAGTAGGGTACCACATCTTTTTAATTTGTGACAATTTCTCACTAGAGAAGCAGCTCAATTATAATGTTCCCATGAGAATAAACTAGTTGTTTTTTCTTTTCAAAAGGAGGTGGAGAACTGGGAAAGAAGAAATCACTACCCTTTCCAGAGGAGCAGGAGTCTCCTAAGAAATTTTAAACCAGTGTATAATCATAATGGGGCAGGTGCTTTACTGTGGAAAAAAAATGAAAGGAACTCCATCCCTTGCCAATATTTCTCAGAAGATTTGAAAGACGAGTACAACTAAAATATTAAGTGAGATGCCTTATATTCACTCTATAATTTCTCATAAAATTACTAATAAGCTCGTTCATCAACAAATATCATTTCTGTATAACCCTCTTCATTCATATATTTTTAAATTATAATATATAAGAAAGCATTCTTCTAGGCATATGCTAATTGTTGTCATCTTCTTTACTTTCAAAAGTTTGTATTGGTTTTTTTTCTTACTTATCTGGCCATGTTTTCCTGTATTTTTAGTGGTCGGGATTTCTTTTCTTCGCTCTGTTAATATGGGTGGTCTTCTTTTATTTTCTTATGCTATAAGCTCTCTTCAGCCAGTCTCATATTCTTTTATAGTATCTACTGTAGAAATCTTCACAAGTATGTGTCTAATATCCCCTTCCATTGTCTGAAGTTTCTGTCATTTAACTTACTTTTCTCTCTTTCCCATGCTAGGCTTTCCCATAATTCATAATGCTAGGCTATTATCTGCAATGACTTGATGTCCTGCATGGTCTGTTTGACATCTGTCTCACACATCTCCCGTGATCTCCATCATCCCACCTCAGCCACTCATTTTCATGTTCACTCCTTGAAACTCAATCAATAGAAAATATTCTACCTTCAAAATGGCCAATTCAAGTATTCTGTGCTATGCTCAAATATTCCTTTTTTTCCAATTTCTTCTTAATTATACTCTTGCCACAATTTTTAAAGCTTCATAGATCTCCAATCCTTTTACCTTTTACATGTCAATCCTTTGAATCTACTTCCTGTTTATATAAATTAGTTACTCATTGGGGGTGCCCAATCATCTGACAGAGGGTATGACAGAGGATAAAAGAATAATATACAAAGAACAAAGAATAAAGAACAAATGACAATTTGCTACTGGGGTGCCAGGATTCAAGCTTAGCTCTTCCTGGCTAAGACCACCTGATCTGAGCTCTTCTTGGCTAAGACTATGATCCTCGGACTTTTCAGTATTTATTGATTACACAATATAGCAAGGGGTGTAATGCCAGATGTAGGGAACAGCAGGACTAAGGCACTAATGAGCCAGGCTTGTAAAAAGGGAGGAACAATGCTTTCTTGTGAAGGACAGGTCATAGTTAACAAGGTACCTGTGTTATCTCACAGATCATAGCTAACAGCCACCTGTGTTATCTTTAGCTAATGTTTGATCTGGGAGAATGGCTGCACAAGAGTTGTAAATCCTCAGTTGTAGTGTCATCTTGCTATACAAAGGTCACAGTCTCATCAATCATTGAGATCTCAACTTGACCATTGGCATAGGGAATTTTGTCTCCATATGACAGCCAATGGCTCTGCTAGCAAGTCACTTAGGCCTTGTATTGACTCATAATTTTAATCAGTAGCTGAATTACAACCAATTCAATAATATTTAAAGCCTGCTGAGTGTAGTTTCAAGCTGGTCTCCTGCAGTTACTATCCTTTAATACCACAATATTCTCTTCCCAATATCCTAAACTATTTTATCCAATTGTTCATCTGTCCTACTTCCTGGAATGTTACTAACCCTAACAGAATCTATTTGTCTGCCTTTACCAAATTCACTCAGCCTGTTACAGTCTGGTGAAGACAATCTTACACTATGCAGGGTAATGTTGCCATACATTCATGTCTGTTGGCCTTAATATTCCTATGCTCTATGAAAATATTTATGTTATTTAGTCAACTCTCTAATTCTTCACCATGATTATGGCAAAATATTTCCTATTATCTTCAAAGTCTGATAATTGCAGTCTTTTGCCTCATAGAACTTACAACTTGTTGGAGAGGAAATCCCTTAAATAACTATGCTAATAATTAATTTTTATGACAAGTGAAATGATAAAAATAGAGTACAATAAAATTGTATAACAGAGGGATCTGACTTTCATTTAAAGTAAGATAAATAGGAGTCATTCAGGAGAAGATTTATACAGTATATGTAGACAGAGTTTAGCCAAGAGCATGGATAAGAGTATGTCATGTCTATGGAGATTAGAAATGGTTGATATATTAAGAGAACAGAAAAACAAGTGTAAGATGTGGTTAGTTGTCTTTGTTAATCATGCTAAAGCTATGGGCTGTTTTTCTAATAACAGAGAAATATTTTATGCAATGGAGTATATTTTTGGATTTGTTTAAAATTGCAACACTAAACTAAACTAAAACATAATTCTGACATTTTAAGAAGGTTATTCAATATTGGGAGTCATCATGTTGAAATAGGTGGAGAGAAGCCTGAATGAATAGTATTAAGGAGAGAGTATGAGAACATGAATTATTAAGAACATGTTAATTTTTTTTTTTTTTTTGGTACTGGGGATCGAACTTGGATCCTTGAGCTTGTGAGGCAGGCGCTGGAACCACTGAGCTAAATCCCCGGCCCCCAGAACATGTTAACTTTTCTAATCAGGTTCTGAAGGGGAAGAAAAAGATGATGTTACTCCACAAAGATATGAGGTTATGTTGGGGCATTCATTTTGGACACACCTGAATATTATTGTAGAGAGAGTAAGAGTAAAGGAAAGAAAGATGTATTTGCAAAGATGCAGAGAAACTGAAGAAATGGGATTTCTGTCAGGACACACACTGTGGTTAGGTGTCGTACACTCAACACTTGAAAAGATTCCTCCTTGTACCAAGAGGGAATATATGAAGAGAGTGGCACGTGTAATAAGTTGCATAGTTTAGTTTGAAGAAGAGGCTGAGTAGGGGACTAGGGAGAATGTAGCATAAAAACTAAACCTCAGGGCCGGGGATTTAGCTCAGTGGTTCCGCCGCCTGTACCATAAGCACAAGGACGAGTTCGGTCCCCAGTGCCAAAAAAAAAAAAACCCCCAAAAAAACAAACTAAGCCTCAGAAAATGGATAAAGATGTTCTAACTGGGTTCATAGAAACCTAGATGCAAGACACATTTCAAGAGGAATCTATTTTACTTTGTGATCAGGCCATTATAAACACAAACTAGAGAAACTTCAAGGTTTCAAACCTAAAGGTGTGTGAGTTGGTGATACTAAATTTGGAAATAAAAGGGCTGGTGCTCTGGTTCAGTCTTAAAGGTGATACTTTATCCTGCCATGAAGCAGGGAAGAAGAGGGGGGTTGCTGAAGTGGAGAAACTGATCAATATCCAGATGCTACCAAGCTGCCTCCATTCGGTGGCTTATTTTTCTTAAAGGTTCCAGAATGTCAAGATTATGCACATGCAAGTATAAGCTCAACTTATTATCAATTGTTGTTTCTTAGCAGAAAAAGAAGAGAGTAATAATGGCTAGCATTGATGAAAGTGTAGGAAAATCAGCACTCGTAATCAGAGAATGAATCAGAAAAATTTTGTGCAATATGCCATTAAGTATTAAAATTATTTCCTTGTGATAAATTCAAACTTTAGAAATTTATTTCAGAGAATGAATTGTGCAAAGTTTAGGTATGATAATGATCATAACAGTTATTTATTATAATAAAATACTGGAGAAAATCTACATATCCATTAATTGAGTAAGAGTTACATTTATTTTATTTTATTTATTATATATTTATATTTTAAAATTCCACAAATTAAAAAAATAAAACCAGATATAAACCTGTGTGCATCAACTTAGAAAAACATTCACAATAAGGCAAAAATAAGTGATCAAATTATATGTATAATACATATGGTTGCATGTATAAAAAATTATTTACTCATAGATAATGAAAGTTGGAAAAGAGACATAATCACAGATAAAAATGTTATGTTAGTCAGTTGCCTGTTGCTGTGACAAAAGACCTGAATAAAACAAGTTAATGGAGGAAAGGTTTATTTTGCCTCATGGTTTCAAAGCTCCAAACCACGATGAGTTGGCTTCATTGCTTTTAGGCCTATGTTATGGCAGAAGGATGCAACACAGGAAAGCTGCTAACCTCATGGCAGCCTGGAAGCAGAAAGTGTATAATATTAGCAGGCTTCCTCCTACTTCCATTTTTTTTTTCCATCTGGGCCCCCACCCAATTGGATGTGACCCATACTCAAGGTCTCTTCGTTCAGTTTGCCATCTTACATGGAATCATCCAATTATCTCTGGAAACATCCTCACAGGCAAACACACACACACATACACACACACACACACACACACATATAATATTTTCTAAGAAAAAGGTTAGTTTTAAGCTTAAAAATCCAGCTAAATAACTTGGGATAATACATACCAATGTTCCCTTCCAAATGCATGCATAATGGATAATGGGTTATCTATTTAAAAAAGGAAGAGGAAATTGAAATTTTGGAGGCAGAAGGGATAAATGAAAAGTCATTTTATGCTTAGGACACCAGAGGTTTTTTTTTTCTCAGTGTGATACTATGCTAAAATGTTCTTGGAAGACTTGAAAGTGTTAATACACCTCTCTAAATACCCAACACAAAGTATGATACAGCAAGATAAAATGGTCCTTCAAAGTTGAATAGATGCTGAGAAAAATCTAATTAGTGTAGCCTTCTCCAGAGTTGAGAGTTAGAACCTATTTTCTTTAGAGTGATCATTGATCATTCTTTTAGGACTTCAAGTCTCTCCATGATGGACGGTGCTGCTTAGTTTAGGACTCACAGGATCTCAGTACATAATGTACAAATGGAAGTACTTTTTGGTACAAAGATTCATGGAAATGAATGATAATAAATAAATAAATATGATCAAGAGGGCAGTCAAAGCATCAGACATTTTAAGAAACTGAATCTGACGAAATAATAATAGTAATGATTATAGTAATAGTAAAAGTAAAATAAAAGTTGTTATAAGGCAAGGCAAACATGTAGGTAGAGTCTACTAAAACTGATATCAAAGAGTGATACCTGAAAAATGATGTCTTAATTTGGATGGCTATGCCAAATACCACATACTATATAGTTTAAGCAATAAACCTTTCTTTCTCATGTTTCTGAGGCTAGAAGTCTGAGATCAGGGTGCCAGTATGGTTGGGTTCTTGGTGAAGGGTCTCCTCCTGGTTATGTTCTTACATGTATACCTTGATGCATGCCTTCCGAGAGATAGTGTATGTATTCTTTCTTTTATTTTTGATTTTTTTTCTTTTTAAAGGTAGTGAGGTTTTATATTTATTATAGGTGGAAAAGGAAATATGCTCAGCAGAGTGAGTGCAGGCCAGATACAGATAGGAAATAAAAGTACACCATGCAGAGTAAGAGTGGGCCACTGAGAAAGAGAGGTCACAGTGGCCACGAGGTTAATGGCCAACATTAATGGCTCCCACTCCCCCCCATTCTTCAGGCTGAAGTCAGATTATTCTCTTTTTTATAAGAGCATAAATCAGATTATTGGGGTTCCACGTTTGTGAACTAACCTAAATCTAATTACTTCTCAAGGCCTAACCTCTAAATGCCATCACACTGGGAATTAGGATTTCAACATGAAAATTGGAGGGGGGTGGTGCATATAAACATTCAGTCTATAGCAAATGCCAATATATCTTGCAAAGCAGAATGTCTTCTTAGTAGTATTATATCTGGTTACATATTAAGTGATGCCATTATCATAACTTAAAAAATGGATTAATTAAAGTTGGATAGTCAGCATGAATGCCTAGAAAAAAGGAAGAAAATTTGGCAATATCTACTCAGCATATAGAGTGAAGGGGAAGATGCTTGAGCCCTTAGACTGTTCTTTGGCATGTGACCTTACTTTGGAGGCTGATAAAACAAATTACTATAGAATGATGTTAGTAGGCATTTAAGCATTACAACTCCTCTCTTCTCCTCTCAACCATCACCACCACCCTTTCTCTCATTCCACATTCACTAAATAGCTTTTGATTGTAATAATGCTTTCCCATGCAGATTTCCTACAGGGAAGAATGTGCTGCACTTGCAGACTTGAACAGTTCATGTGATTGCTAAATTTCTCTTCTTAGCTAGCAGGCTGTCATTATCATCCATACATGCCAACTTTTATGAACTTGTCTGGTGTATGTTGGATATATAGAAGCTAAAATATTGTAGGAATGCTAATCAGATAATGGGCAATTCCCTGACAACTCATTCATAGAATTTTCTTCCTTTCTGTCTTTCTCTTCATTTCAAACTCTGGACACTCAGGGGTGATTTAAACCTTTATGTGGATATTCCATTCAGCATTCTGGCCTCTGTTTTTTACATGCACATAGTTTATTAGCTTTCGTTTTACTTCACATCAGGCACCTGCTACCACGGCCACACATTAGATCTTGTCACCAACTAAAACTGGTTTACACTATAAATCAGTGATTCAATTGTCTTCTTCTTGGACTACAACCTTCCCTCTTTCTAGCTGGCTAGTTCATTTCTCTCATGTCAACTGCCTCTGAAGTTTCTTTAAGGAATCAGAGCAATATAAGGTTTCTCATAGATTTTTGTTGTTATTTTCTAAAGATTATTACTCACTCATCTTTCTTTTGTGGTAAACTATACCTAACATAAATTTTACCATTTTAACTGTTTTTAAGCATATAGTTCATTCAATATATTCACATTGCTATGCAACCATCCATCTCCAGAACTCTTTTCATTTTGTAAAACTCAATCCCCATACCTAATAAACAACAACTCCCGATTTCTCCCACCCTGCATTGCCTAGCAACAGCCATTTTGTTTTCTATCTTTGCATTTGACTAGCCTAGATATTTTGTATACATGGAATCATATGTATTTGTCTTTTGTGACTAGCTTATTTCAAAATCTCCTCAGGCTCATTCATGTTGTACTATGTGTCAGAATTTCCATTGTCTATATTTACCATAATTTGCTTATCCATTCATTTTCTGATGAACATTTATATTATTTCACCTTTTGAATATTGTGAATAATACTGCTATAAATATGGATGTATTAACTTATATTTCTTGTTTTGAAACTGAGAGCTCTATAAGTAACTTAATTATGAACCAAACGTACTAAAATGACTCCTCAAATATTTGCTTTTATCTTCTATGTTTATTTTTTCTGAAAATGGGAGCAATAATTCAGGCATAATTTTGGATGGTGCTTCCTTACTAAGCTATTTTATATTTGTAAAGTGATGTTCACTGATTAGGTACGCTGTCAATGAATGTGAGTACTCTATTCATGCTGATTAGTTAACCCATGTTTATTGGACACCAAATATATATAAGGTAATACTTCAAGAAGATTCAAACTAATAATATGGTTTCAAAAAAGTATTTCTAATGTTTAAATGGTCAATTCTCCTTTCCTTTAGGTATGCAGGAGTGTTTTACTTTCTTACTCTCCTCCTTTTAGGAGAAGCCAAGAGACGAGTGATAAATGGATTGCAAGGTGTGTGTGTGTGTGTGTGTGTGTGTGTGTGTGTGTGTGTTAGGCTGAGCAATATGGATTTACATCTATGCCAAAGCTCTCTCTTCCTCTCCTCATCAACTAAGGAGGCCACTTGTTCCAGATGGTATAGCTATAGAATAAGAACTGCTAACAAATAATCACTGTGGAGCCACATGGAAGACATTTGCCTTGGAGACTTGCCCAGAACCTCAGCAGACATTTTGTAAGCAGGAAACAAACCGCTGAGATTTGTGAGGTCATTTGCTTCTGCAACTTAACATAGCTTATCCCGACTAATATAATTGTGAATTATTTAAGTAAATTGTGGGTTTATACACAGTCATTAACTACACTTTTAGAAAAAGAATGAGGTTGATATGTGCTGATATAGAAAAATACTTCCAATATATTAACTTTAAAAAGTAAGATACACAAAGATTAAAACTAGACCTATATCTCTAACCATGCACTAAACTAAAAACAAAATGGATTAAAGATCTAAATATTAAAACAGAAACGCTGAACCGGCTGGAACACAGATTAGGTAGAACTCTTGAAGACATTGGTGTAGGAAAAGATTTTATGAACAAAACCTCAGTTGCCTGTGAACTTGCACAATCAACAAGTGGGATCTCTTACTAAAATGCTTCTGCACAGCAAGAGAAACCACCAGCAGTATGAAGAGACAAGCCACAATGTGGGAAAACATTTTCACCAGCGGTTCCTCAGACAAAGGTCTACTATCTCGAATCTATAAAGAACTTAAAAAAATCAGACCTCCCAAATTTAAAGACCCAATCCAAAAATGGGCATCTGAAATGAACAGACATTTCTCAGACAAAGAAGTAGAAATAGCAAATAAATACATGAAAAAATGTTCAACATCACTGGTCATTCGAGAGTTGCAAATGAAAACAACACTGAGATTTCTACCTCACCTCAGTAAGAATGGCTGCTATCATGAAATCAACCAATAACAAATGCTGGCAGGGCTGTGGGGAAAGAGGAACCCTGCTCCACTGCTGGTGGGAGTGTCGACTGGTGCAAGGACTGTGGAAATCAGTATGGAGATACCTCAAAGAACTAGGACTGGAAGTCCCATTTGACCCAACTATTCCCCTGCTGGGTATCTTCTCAAAAGAATTAAAAGTATCATACCACAGTGATATATGTGCACCTATGTTCATAGCAGCACAATTCGTGATAGCTAAAATTTGGAAGCAACCCAATTGCCCACCATGGATAAAGAAAATGTGGTTTTTTTTTTTATAAAATGGAGTATTACTCAGCCATAAAGAATGAGAAAGTAGAGACATTTATAGCTAAATGGATGCACATTGAGGCAATACTCTTAAGTGAAATAAATAGGACGCACATGTGTAAATACCAAATAGTTTCTCTGGTGTGAGAAACTGAAAGTGTAAATAAAGACTAAAAGCTATAATAGATAATGTTAAATAGGAAGAAAAGGTTCAAGGGAGAAGGGGAAGTGAGAAGGGTAGGGGAAAAGAAAGGAATGGAATTAATATGAGAAAAAGAAAAAAATGGAAACAAAATCTTTGTAGATAGGGAGGGGTGGAGGGGTTGAAGGGAGGACAGGGAAATGGGGAAAAAATAAGAACCAAGAGAGATTATGTAAAGGTGCAAATTTCCAATGATGAATGTCATTATATTGTATACCTTAAATGTACCAATAAAATTAATTTTTAAAAAATAAGATACAGAATAGAATGCATAGCATGTTCCTATTTGTGTAAAATGCAAGTTAACACATATGCATTGAAAATCTGTCCAGATGTATAAACACGTAGTAAGAGTGGCTGTCTCTGGGAGGAGGAAAGGAGGACACATAGATGAGATTGTGAAGCATTCTTCACTGTTTAATTCTTTCAAACATGTGCATATCTGGAAAGAACGAGAGAGAGAGAGAGAGAGAAAGAAAGAAAGAAAGAGAAAAAAGAAAAAGAAAGAAAGAATAAATCCAGGAGTCAAGCAATCAGAAGAAAAAGGATAAATTTGAGAACTCAAGTAGATCCATAAGGGCAAGATATTTTGTCTCTTGTTCATTGATAGTAGGTTTTGACTGATTAAATAAAAATATCAATCCTTGTCTTGCAATTTGCATATGTTTGGAAACAGGTGATATCTTTCATATGTAATACAATTTCAGCAAATTAATTCCTTTATTTTTGTTTTGGCATATGCATACATTTAGCTTAGGTAACCTTACTGAGAATATGTTTGAAAAAATAAAATCACAATTTGGAAATATTGATTCAAACCCAATAATTTTGAGTTTACCAGGGATTAAATAACTGAGAATTAAAAGTTTTTATGAATTTTAGCAACCTACAAAATGTAAGATATATTAGAATTTATAAACCACTTTTAAAAAAATAATTTTGGCTTTTAGTTATGATAAAATGTACAGAAAGTTATTCCTGAATTTTGTTTAAAAATATCCAAATGGCAGCACTTATTTGTTTCAAGTTTCTATGTATTTTTCCATACAGATCTGTTTTGATCCTTACTCTTGTGATTTGTTGGAATTTTGCACTAATAAAAATAGCATTATTTATAGGAATTCTTTTTCCTGAGAATTTTGAAGAGCAAGAAAGATTTTCTAACCATGTAAACTAATGGCAGGCTTATTATGTTTCATAGAACAATTTCTAATTTTTCAAACACGTTAGAGGAGAACAAACACTATGGTATGCCTGGGAGGAACTCTTTATATATAAGCAGCTCAGTTCTGTCTCCAAATAAAAGTTAAGGAAGTGCTGAGAGTACTCAGGTAACTCTATGAGACAGAGGGGATTACCTTTCTTCTTTGGAGCCCAAAGTAACACTGTGACCCAGAAACAGATATGAGAGTCCTCCTCCAGTTAACAGAACTCTGCCTCCCAGCAACTATGCTATGGGCATATGTGCAGGAAAAAGCCTATTGGATTCTACTGATGATTAGGTTTGCCAGTAGCTGTTTCCTGGGCTGAAATCCAGATGCTTTAACATTGTATGTTACTACTTGAAACTCAGCCTCCCAGCTATTGTCCAGAAAATTTGTCACTTATGCCTGGTGTAGTGCATTACCTCTCACTGTTTTCTAGACTGCTCGCATACTATGCATCTAGCATTCTTGCACCTTTTGTGGACACTAGGACAAAAACTTTTCCCCTTGCCCTTCCACTTTCATATTTATTGCTGCTTCCCTAGTACCTGACTTCATATCTTTTTTCTTGTCTTTGGCATCACTTTCCGATAATAATTTGTACTCATCCCTGTGGTTGCTTCTGACTGCATAGGGTAAATACTTCATCTCAGTCTCTCACACCTCCATAGTATTTGCAGGCAACAACTTGCAGCATACCCCAATCCCTTAAGTGGAATATAGACAGGTAAATAGGCTATTTCAAGAGAATGCATCCAGTAAGTTATAGAATTAGTCACCTCCACTACAGTGATGATCTATGACAATCAAGTTGTCATTGTACGCATCAGTATTATATATTTTCCCTCAAAAGTTGAAATTATCAAAATTCAACAATTGAATTATTTTCTATTGCAACAGCTCTGCTTGAAATCTAATTGCTTTCATAGAATTTTAAAATGATTTTTATTTTTATTTTACTCATATTGATAATTATTTTATAAATAGATCACATCTTAATTATAGTGACATTAGATAGTTGATTTTTTTAATTGTCATTTTTATGTGTGAAGGAGAAAGGCTTTTAGGATCTCAGTCAGTTATTTCAGCCAAATTCTCCATTATATAATCCCTCCTGTTACAGAAGCTTTAGGAGTCAAATATACCATCTTCATGCTCCTAGAAACTTTTATTCAGACATGTGACCAGTACTGTTCATGAAAACTTTTTTCTTGACAAGTATGGGGATGTTGGAGAATCAGTCATGGTGCTTTATTTGAAAGATTTATCTTTAAAAAGGTAGCAAATTCTTCTCATTCTCCATTTTCATCTAAACTGATTTCTCCAGACTTATAAAGAGAAGTTTCAGAATGGTTTGGGGGAGATTAGAAGAGTGTATAATAATAAATGTCTATTTCAATAATGACAAAACTTCCCTTTCATTAAGAAATATAATCAGCCTGATACCAAGTACCTTCTGGTTCTCCTAGAGTACTACATTAGAGGCTCATGTCTGATTACTATAGATGTCACAATGGACACTCAGCAAGGCAATATCAGACCAGTGTTGGTTAGGGGAAGTCAGTATAGTTGAACTAATACATAGTTAAGTTTATTTCAGTGTAACCACATTTTTATGAGCTTATTGAGCAATCACAAGAGTGTCTCAGAGAATGTCCAATATTATTACAAATCTTGTATTCACTCTTTTCCAGAACCTCATTCATAGAAACCAAAAGCTTTTCCTCAGAAGAAGAATTATTACTTAGCAAAGTGGATGTGCCTATGCTCAAATACCCCAGGGACTTCTGTTTTTGTGGTTCCTTAAGTGGAATTTCCACAAGGTTTAGAGGGCATTCTGCCTCTGGCAGAGCCTGAAGATGGCCCTTCACCGCATCTCTACTCCCTTTCTCCTCCATAGACTAGAGAGTCAAACAGACACAGCCTGTTTGACTAAGATTGTAGACCCTGGATGGCACAGTCCAAGGAGACAGTTACATTATGTATCCTTGTTCCCTTTCTGGACATGCCCCAATCACAAGACTGTCACACTAAGTTCAGCTTAGGCCACATGGCCCACATGGCACTGGTTTCCCTGCCTTCTCTTCCTATTTGTCCTACACTATGAATAAAGAGCTTGCTGGACTCCAGGCAGCCATAAGTTCATCAGGCTATGGTCCCACATGGTCCCAGCTATAAAGCATAATTTGGTATGTATCTTTCTTTCTTGTTATTCTTCAATTTTCTTCATCTCCCACGGCTCTCCCTGGCTTCAGACACTATGCTGTGTGGGTCACGGCAGCATTCCAATCAACTAAAGAAATTTTGAGCCCTGTTTGATTCACTGGGTCCTAAAAAACAAATAGCAGAGGCTACCTGCAGTGGTTCCAGTCAAAGCTTGAAGCCATTTGGGACATATTGTGAATAAATCAAAAAAGCACATCCATATTATCTCTTACTTCCAAAACCCAATGAGGTGTATCAAGTGTTGTTTCTGTCTTTAATGGTACGGGGTGCAAGATACAGTAACTTGTCCTTCATATTGGAGAGGTCATTTCTGTGTGCTTCAGGTGGATGAAAGGGCCATCAAAAGTCCATCACTAGGGCTGGGGATTTAAGTCAGTGCTTTCACCACCTGCTGCACAAGCGAAAGGACCCGAGTTCAATCCCCGGTACCAAAAAAAAAAAAAGTCCATCACTGATACTTTATATTTCTGGATATTATCAACATGGTACAATAATGCAATTGACTAGCATGATGCCCTATGAAATAAAGTACCCCATGTACCAAATTGTGGCATAGAGTTCAAGAGCTGTAATCATGAGACAAAAATACTACTGTTCCTGCCAAGAGAAAGTAAACTTCTGTTTTTTGAAATAGCATCTGTCAGGTGAATAGATGCAAACTAAAAATTTTACTTTCTCTATTAAAGAAATTATATATGGAGTGACCTTTGTAGTTTGAAATACAGACTAAATGTGTGATAATCAATTGAGCACAAGTGTTAAAACATTTTATGAGTCTTAGAGAAATTGTGCTTAGGTCAAAAATTTTGCTTACACCTTTTAAGTCTTCCAATGAGGCATTTAATTTTACATCTTCTCCCTACCTCTCAGTCTCCTCCCTAGTGTATGACCTTGGTTTTGATTTATTGTTCTGGCAGAGAAGGGAAGTTCTGAGAGGTCTACTTAGTTCTTCCTACCATAATAGGTATGGTAATCATATGATTAATCATCAAAACGAAGATATTTTTGATAGTAACAAAGGAGTAGTAGTAATAATTATGCTGGGAAAAATACAGATATAAACTGTTACACCAAGGGCCAGGAATCCAGTGTGGGAGTTTTGGTCATTTTCTGAGTTTACCTGTACTTACAAAACATTGAAGAATCAGGAAATAACATTTACATAGGTTCATAAGCCCAAGGGGCTTCCCTGTGTCAGAACTCTATTTATTACCTCCTTAAGTCTCTGCTCTAAAAAGTGAATCAAACTGATAATCCATCTTCAACTTCTGGAATTAGTGTCAACTCAAAGGCTTTGTCCAATAATCCCTTAAAGGTCTGGGTATTTCTTTTTTCTCATTGCACAAATACTCTATTAAATGACTACAAACTCCTTTGTGGAAATTTAGAAAGAAAATCATAATGCATATCTATTATCACAGGATACTTCTACAGTGTAAATACATCTAGCCTTCTCTCAGTGCTCTGGTGATATCTGTGTATGGACCTACATCTGAGAATTAGGTGAAGAGCTTTAACTCTGTTGTGGTAGCTAAAAGCAGGCTCTCCAAGTCTAGAGGTCTGTTGCTGTTATATTAAATAAGACCTGCATGAGCTGGTCTCTAGGGGTTCTAATTAGAGGCCTGAGGACATTCGAGTTTAGGGGTAGTAAAGTACCTGTACTCAAATGCCCTGCCCCCTGTTGATAACTTCCTCAGATTAAGCCATGACAAGGTCTTCTGGGAAAGCAGGAACAGCTTTATCCAGAAAAGAAGTTGGTACCTTTTGAATCATTCAATTCTTTCCAAATATCCCTATATGAGTTCTACTCTTTTTCAGAAACTACATAAATTTTCATAGAAGAGTCCTAGAAAAGCTGTGGATTCAGTTAACACATTCATTAATGTGTTGGATTAAATTTTGAGTTTTGATTTTGGACATTTTAATGCAGTCACTTAAGAGAGAAAATATTTTGTGTTTCTTTACTTGTTTTTAAAGTAAGTCTGGCTGGGGATTTAGCTCAGTGGTTCCAGCGCCTGCCTCGCAAGTGCAAGGTCCTGAGTTCAATCATTGGTACCAAAAAAACCAGTAAATCTATTGCGATTCACTAACTTCAAGCTGTCTGATAATAAATGAAGCACACAGTTTTCCTTGATCTCCTCTTCCTAGAGTGAAAAGGGATGCTAATAAAATTATCCTGGGATATAAAACATAAAATATTAGAGAAATTGTACATACAATCACTGTATACATGCTCTATTTTCTTATGTCATTAATCATCAGGCTGCCCAAAGTCTTATCTTGGATCAGTAGTCATTGTAGGTGACCAGAGATGATAATTTGAGTAAATTTGACTATCTTGACAGTGTAGCATACTGTAATAGCATGATTTTATTGTATTTAAGCCTGAAGGTTTCAGATAATTAATCCCAGATTCTTGCATTACTACAAAAGTGTGTTCTCAGAAGTCTCCAACACTCATCCATCTTGCCAATATCTTACCACAGTTCTTGGTATCAAATGATTCTTCATAAAGAGTGTTGGACTATCTGGATTCCCAACAAGTAACTACCTCATAGCATGGCATCTTCTTGAGTGTCTGGAAAATGTGATGTGGGACCATTTCATTCAGTGAAACCAACATTAGGTCTATAAGGGAGACTGCACAATAGCTCTTTCAGTTATAATTTTTATATTTATTTATTATCATGTAGAATCTTCAGAGTTAATTGTGTATTTTTAGAGCTAAGCCCTCTTTTTAATCACTGGGAACAAATGAACAATTCTGGTATATATGAACAGACCATAACAATGCCAATGGAACAGCAAATGTGATAAAAAACAAAAACAAAAAGAATCATTTTCATGTAGTGGAGGAAAAGGGAACCAGGGCCAATCCTCTAGCTCTAGGACAGAATTTGGTCTCATTGATAAGTGAAGAATTACTTTTATGTGAACTGTAACTTTTAGTTCTATTATTCTGAGTGTGTAAAATGCCAGCAAGGACATATATTTAAATAATTATGTGTCACAAAATGTTAGAGAAGAATACTTAATATAGTTAATTAAAAATTTGTATGCTTATACAGTTTAAGGGTTTTTTTTGTTTTGTTTTGTTTGGCTTTTGTTTTTGCTTTTCTGGCTAGCAAGAGCGTGGGATAAAGAGAGATGGGCCTACTCCCAGCCTGAGCTACTGTGGTAATATTTTCTGATGAGCAAAATTACCAGACAGAAGACAGTTATTTTCATCTCTGAAGTGTATCTAGGCTTTCACTGTCTCATTTTCTTTCCATGCCTTTGGCAGGAGTTATTTTACTTGCTAATATTTACGTTTACAATCTTTGAGGTGTTTTTTGCTTTTGTTTTTGTTTTTCCTGCTAGCAAGAGAAGTGGGTAAAGGGAGAAGACCTATTGGGCTTATTCCATGCCTTGGCAGAGGAAATTTGCGTAGGTGTAGTTTAGGAAATCATTGTGTCATCAGGGTAAAAGATTCCAAAAAGAGGAGCTTGACCAAGAATTGACCAAGAACTGGTAACACAGGGAGTTACCAGTTTGGTGGCTGTAGATCAGTATGGCTGTGGTTTTGGTGATCACTATAATTTAATATGCCAAGTTGAATTTTAGGCTTTTGCCATCATAGAAATCTCTATTATTTGCAACAAGGTTCTCATTTCTTATATGATTGCAAGAGGTTTTGCTTTGTGAATAGGAATGTGACCCATGGCCCAAATGTTGCGCTCCAGAAAAATAATATTTTCATATTACCACTTTGAACTGTCCTTTAAAATTGCTTAAATGACCCATCTTACTACTTTTGATATCAAATAATGGTGGCTTTCTTTTGGATCTGTCAGACAATAAATGTGCCCTAGAAAAGATACTTTAAAAAATATGCTGAAGAAAAGAAATATTTAAAAGCAGCTCTCTTTTAAATATTTACTACTGTGTGACTTAACAGCAAACATATTTCACTTAAATATGTGTGACTTAAAGGCAAACATATTTCACCCTTTACCATGTTTGCTTTTTGTGCATATGTGACTCTTGGATTTGTTTAACAACAATGAAAAACAATTTTATAAAGTCAGGAAAGCATAGATTTGTCCTTTAGAAGTAATTTTTATTGAATTTTTCAAATCTATTACAATTATACTTATCAAATGAATCTGCAATTTGATGTTTCTTTATTTAGGATCCAGTTTTCTCAATTGGAAATTTGAGCTTTGATCTCTATCTATAAATTACTCAACATAGGCCTCTCAACATGTATAATTTTATAAGAAATTATTATATTTCATTCTGGAATGGATTTTCCCAGGGCTTCTTTAGTAGCTTGTACTTTAATGTACAGTAATTTAAAAACTTCCCAATTTGATCAATTCTTTTTAAATTTGAATGAGAGTCTGCTTTTCCTCATGTACTCAGATAACACTATTGATTCATAGTCAGTGGGAGAGGGACTTTGAGTAGATTTTGCAATAATGATCATATTAGTCCATCCAGACCCAGACACACTCACCCAACTCTCCCCAGGATTAAAGATGTTCCTCCCTATCTAATGTACAGGTCTAGACTTTAGCTATGCAACAGAGTAAAACCTAGAACTTTGCACTGGGGCTGCTCCTAGCCTGGATCACTGTGGTACTATCTTCTGATTACAAGAAGTAACTAAGTGCAGACAATTATTTTCACCTCTGAAGAATATCTAGGCTTTCACTATTTTCTCTTTTCATGTCCACAGACTGGAATTCTTTTATTTGCTAATATTTCCGAGCTTAGGTTGAGTTTTAAGGACATTACTCCAAGAGAAGCAAGAATAGAAAATCAATACCATATTGATCGCCAGTGAAAATGGCTATAAATAACTTCAGTTACCTCTTTGTAGTTTAAGGACCATTGTTCTTCTCCACTTATGGATCTCTCAGTTTTTATAATGAAAATGTTAAGATTGAATCAAAGACCTAGAAAAAATCTTCATGCTTTTCAAGTGTATAAACTTGCAAATAGTGTGCTTTAAAAAAAATCTTTCAGTTTTGAACTAAAATTGTTTATTTTCCTCTTTAGTTTTTGAACAAGGAAAAGTGTCACTTTTTTGGGTCACATCTAATAAAAAGTGGTTATGCTTAGCCTGATATAATTTAAAGTAAAAATATATACCTGTCCATACTATTTTCACTTAATTTCAATATATTAAAAAGTGTTTATTTTATGAAAAAAACAAGATTTCATACTAATAATAACAATAGTTAATACACTGTGTATCATTATCTTCAAAGTAGTCCCTCATTACATGATATGACTGAAAAGATTCTTACAAAAAAGAAACAGATAACACAATACTTTCTTTTCATGATAATATATTTATTTTACATCTGACATTTCTTTCAGACACTAAACATAAATTTTTAAATTTTACAGAAATCACAGAGAAATAAGTTATGTTTTAAGCATTTTGGAGCTTAAGAAAATGTATTCATTAGTTATAGGAATGGAGAATGGGAGGGAGGTGGGAGGAGATGAGGTTGGAAGAGTCTGCTTGACTTGGTCAGTTCTGGAGAGATATGATTCTGCAGATAGAGGGCAACTCTTTAGGGCTCCACAAATTGCAGGCTCAGGGCATTGATTCTGATTCCACCTTTGGGAAGGCTGATTTTGAAAGGAACTGGAATCTTGCTGTCATTTTGATACTGAGTCACTTAGGACACTTTGGTAGCAAGCAACAGAAATGACCTCAGCTAATGTAAATGAAAGAAACAATGCATTGGAAGGACATGGATATTTCCATAATCCAGAAAATACTGATGGCCCGGGCGCTTCAGAAGGCTCAGGAACTAGATCAGCTTTGGCAATAACTTTGCACTGAAATCCAGACTCAGAAATGAAACTGCATCAAATATTTTCCATCCCTTCCTTCTTTTGAGATTCCAATTCTGGGAGAGAGAGTACAGCTGATTTAGCAACTGTCCTGGGCCTAAGGTTGGAAAGACATGTTGACATACCACTCTGCCTATAGTCTTGGAAGATGGGGAAAGGTCTCAGAGAGAATCTAGCAAATTAGCTCTTACTAGATGAAGGGTAGAAAAATCACAGCAGCTATCCCCTTCAGGTAGTATTCTTATCCAGACATTTCAGGTTTTGGGTTATAGATCATTCTCCTCCTTCCTTAGCTGTGTACTTTTTTTTTAGTACCAGGGATCAAACTTGGGACCTTGCACTTGTGAGGCATGTGTTAGAACCCGGCCCAAGCTTTGTACTCTTGACACTATTCAGCCCTTTCCTAATCCTTTCCATTATAGACTAACCTCGTAGAAAGCATATAAAAACTCTAGTTAAGTTCCTCTAGTGCATTGAGGAGCTCTTACTTTGATTGGGCTATGCCTTTTGGTTTAGTTTGAGCATAGGTTCTGCTGTGTTCTTGAGATACAATCTCCTCAGTGGTAGTGACGAGAAACTTTTCTTATCTCTTGGATCTGAGTTGGGTTGGTACTTGCTTTGTTTCTTTCTCTCATTCTGACCAGAGGTTTGGTTGCTTTCCTTAACATCCAACGTGTGCCTGATGTCCTGTTCCCTACCTCTGAACTTTCCTGAGGTGCTATACCTCATTGATTCTGGATTTCTTAGCACCATGCTTCTTCTAGGAGCATAATTTTAATATTCCTGGTGGGATGCTGCTGATGCCAACTGATTGCCACTTTTTTTTTCTCTTTTTTAAAATTAGAAACATTTCTTTATACTGTCCTACTCATCCAGTATTTCCACTTAATTGTATCCTTTAAATTTGTTTTGGTAAATACTGAACACATATAAAATCCTAATGATATTATATGTAAGATTTAAAGAAATGTAAAATAATAATCTCCAATGTACCTACCACCTAATTTAAGAAACAGGATGCACTATAACTGCCTTACTGGTTAAAATAGGTTCATTTAACCTTTGAAGGAAAATTATGTTAAAGTCTCATCTCTAACACTACCTGTGTGATAGATTACTACTCGTATCTGAGCCTAAAATCTTCTAAGTTAGATGACAACATAATCAGCACTTTATAGATATAAATGTACTTTCTGTATCTGATGGTTCTCAGTGTCTCTAGAACCCTGCTTCTCCTCTTATGCCTGCTCCCCATGGCCAGCCTGACTACTCTCACAGGTAGGATGCTCTATGGTAGATGAATCAGAAATTCTTAAGTCCTTCTCAACTGAATACAGAATTGATCTTAGAGTAGAGCTCAGCAGGTACTGAGGGGCCTTGACTGTAAGGAAGAAGAATATACATATGGTTTGCACTATGAGGATTTATAATCCACACTGCTAAGTTACAAGATTACACAGAGGACTAAATGTATCATAGCAGAACACTACTCATCCATATTTAAGCGCTTAAGCATTGACGCCATTTAATATCCCTCCAATCTCAACACCAGTGGTTATTCTAGCCAATGTAGTTATCTTCTTTGTTGGTCAGTTACATTTCTACTTATATAATTTGTTATGTTAGATGTTTATTATTTTTTCAAATATCTTCCTTCACACTAGACAGAGCTTTTTGTAGACTGCTATTTTTTATTTATTTATTTATTTTTTGGTACCAGGGATCGAACTCAGGTCCTTGCACTTGTGAGGCAGGCGGAGGAACCACTGAGCTAAATCCCCAGCCCGACAGAGCTTTTTAAATGTAAGGCTTTTTCTTGCTTTTATCTTATCTTCTTCTACTCAGCACCATGACTAGCACACAGCAGGTGTTCAATAAATGTTAGTTTCATAGAAGGTACAGAGGCAAGCTTAAGTTCATATGGCCTTTCTTAAAAAACTTGGATTTAAAAAATAGAATTTAAATATTACCTGTGCAATGAATCCAGCTAAGATTGCTGGTTTGATTCTTAAATAGAGCCAATAATCAAACTTGAACATATGATTTATAGAAAGATACACTGGTGTCGTCAGATTGTCTTTTGGTATAAAATCAGCCTGTCTCTGAACTTCTGTCTGGTAAGATATTCCATCATTTTCTCCTCCCTGATTCTAATGCTCTGTTTCAGGCTGGCCTTGTCTGTGAGTAGGCAGAGGGAGTAATTCATATGCAGCCTGAAACAGGGAGCAGGGGCTCTGACTGCAGCTGCAGCCCCCAAATGGCCCCACGTTCTCCACCCCCAGTGCTCTCACATTCTGAGTGTTGGGAATGTTCTAGAAATGTTGGCAGACAAGAATCATACCCATAAATTGGTTCATTTTGGCTTAAATGGATGTGTCCAAGTGAATTGCCACCCACATCTAAAATTCCCTGGTTTTTATAGTTTTTTCAAAAAAAGAAATCTCATTCTGCCAATAATAAAAATTACTGAAAATTTCAACAATTGTGACATTGTCTTATAAAGATCACTAAGAGACTTTTTAAATTTGATTTAGAAGAAAGTCTATAATTATATACAATGTTGCTTTCAATTAGGAAAAAATAGAATATAATACATCAGATTCTAAGGAGGACATAATAAGCACTTTAACAGTTACTATGTGGGGGTTGACTCTAGTGGCTGAGATGCTCAGAATATTGAAAGAGAAGTATTTCTCTGTGTGGGTGGTGGGTGGGAAGGACTGTCTCATATGCAAGTAGTGAAGCAGCAAATGTTTGTGATTGCAAAGCAGGAGAAGACATTGGTGAAGCTTATAAACCTTTTAGATGTTGCATGCATTAAAAGCAAGGGTCAGTTACTTAGAGCTCACAGTCTAATATTGGCTTACTTACAAGTGCTAAGCAACCTACTGTCTAGCTCTTACCAGTCCAGACTAGAACTGACCAGACACAGACTGGTAGTATATGTTAACTTTTGGTTCCACCAGTCCTATAGCACTCAACTCAGAGTTTCTTAATTTAGACTTCAACTAGGTTTGGCTTTCTGTAAGGAAAAAGAAGCCATTAGCCATTATGATGGATAAATCCCAAATTTTGTCTTTTTTTGGTTCAAGGCAGTCTTGCTATGTAATTCAGGCTGGCCTTGAACTCACTATGTAGCCCAGGCTGGCTTTGAACTTGCAGATCTTCCTGCTTTAACCCCCCGAGGGCTGGGATTACAGGCATGTGCCACCACACCCAGCTTGTCATTCTTAAAAATGATGGATTTCTAGGTATTTTACCCATTTTATTTTATTTATTTTATTTAATTTTTCTTCTATTTTCATTTCTTGTGTATTTAAAGGACCTAAGTGAAAAATGGTTTTTTTGCAGATGGTGGTGGTGGTGAATATTGGTATAATCATATTCAAAAGCAATTTGAATTCTGTAAATTTTTTGTGGTTGTTTTTGAGATAGAGTCTCGCTATGTAGCCCAGGCTGGCCTTGAACTCATGGCAATACTCCTGCCTCAGCCTCCTGAGTGCTGGGATTACAGGTGTGCACCTGAATCTGTAAATTATTATTTTTTCCAATTCTGGGGATTGAACTCGGGACTTTGAACTTATGAGGCAGGTGTGGCACCAGTGAGCTAAATCCCCAGCCTGTAAATCATTTTTAAGTAAGGATAATTTTATAAGTGTAGCAGAGGAAGAATAATATGAAAATTAAACTGTCACATAAAAATATTAATCAATTACCAACCTTTAAATATAAGGAATAGCTCAAATTTTTAAATATAAAAATGAAGGTGGGGAAGTCACATATTCATGGACACAATGAGGACACTTTCAAAGTTTTATTTTAGGGGCTCAGGAAAGGTTTGTCTGAAATAAAACTCTTATGTACTGCCTTAGTCCGTTTTCTATTTCTATAACAAAATACTTACAATTGGGTAATTTATACAGAAATGTGTTTCTTTTGGCACACAGTTCTGGAAGCTGGAGGAATCCAAGAGCACAGTGCTGGTGCCCGTGTGGCTTCTGATGGGGTCTTTGTGCTGCTCCAATTCATGGCAGAAGGCAAGGTGTATATAAAAGCAAGATAACACAAGGGTGGATCTACTTTATATCATCCTGTTTTTGAAGTAACTAATCCAGCCCCATGAGAGCAAGAACATTTACACGAGAAAAAACTTAAAACATTCATGAGGGCTCTGCACCCCTGACCCAAACTTTACCACAAAGCCTCATTTCCCAACACTCACACATTGAGAAATTAGGGTTTCTTTACTAGAACTTTTGGAGGACACCCTTAAATCAGCATATCCACCTTTTACTATCTTCTCCACTGGAAATTCCTATTGGAGAGACTGTTGGGGGCAAAACACACAGGGTTGTGTCCAACAAGTATGATAGAAGTTGCACATATCCCTAGGAGAGGTAATGCATTATATTTTAAAATTAATTTTATTGGTACATTTTAGCTATACAATATAATGACATTCATCATTGGAAATTTGTACCTTTACATAATCTCTCTTGGTTCTTATTCCCCCCGCCCCCCGCCCTCCATTCAACCCCTCCATCCCTCCCTATTTACAAAGACTTTTGTTTCCATTTTTTTCATTTTCTCATGTTCCATTCCCTTCTATCCTTTCCCCTACCCCTCCCACTTCCCATTCCCCTTTGCCCCTTTTCTTCCTATTTCACATTATCTGTTATACCTTTTAGTCCTTATTTACACTTTCAATTTCTCACACTAGAGAAACTATTTGGTATTTACACGTGTGTCCTATTTATTTCATTTGAGTGTGGCCTCAATGTGCTTCTATTTAGCTATAAATGTCTCTAATTTCTTATTCTTTATGGCTGAGTAGTACTCCATTTTATTAAAAAAAACGCATTTTCTTTATCCAGTCTCCAGTTGATGGGCATTTGGGCTGTTTCCAAGTTTTAGCTATTACAAACTGTGCTGCTATGAACATAGGTGCACATAAATCACTGTGGTATGATTCTTTTAATTCTTTTGGGAAGATACCCGGCAGGGGAATAGCTAGGTCATGCATTATATTTTTATTAATGAGAATTGTTTTATTTAACACCTAAATGAATGGGAATTAAAATGAGAATGAAGAGATCATTTTGGAGCATGGACCAGTGCCATGGAGTATGAGAGCACTGGGCTGGGGTAGGCAAGATGGGAAGTATTCCAGTGGATTAGGGAAAGTGTGTGTAAGGACAGTAGGAACAACGGTTATAGAGAACAGGGAAGAGAAGATATTTTATTTCAACCACACTTTTTTCTCCAGGATGAAACTTTTAGTTTTCTAAAATTAGGACAAGGATAATATTTTATAATATTTAGTTATGTTAGCCAGTTTTCTGTCATTAAAATGATGTTAATAAACATTTTTAGAGGTTTTAGCCCATGGTCTGTTGGCACCGTTGTTTTGGGTCTTCAACAGCACATCATGAAGAGGGTGTATGGTAGAGCAAAGCCACTCCCCTCGTGATCAGGAAGCAAAAAATAGGAAGAGAGAGAGACGGTTCCCATGGTCCACTTCTAGGATTATGACCAGAAGATTTCTCAGTGGGCCTCACATCTTTAAATTCCCATCATCTCCCAACAGTACCAAGCTTGGAGACCAGAACTTGAACAAATGGGCCTTTGGAGGGCAGTCCAGAGTCTAACTATATCAATACTTCTTTTAAACACAATATAATTTAAAGTGGTAAGAACACAAGTTTTAGAGTATCTAGTTTTAAACCACTATCCACCTCATGGAAGTTGCACTCTCTGTGCCTAACAGGACCCAATATTATCTTTAGTGGATGTATATGTTGGTTGCCTACCAAGCATTCAGTTCTCTTGTCTTTTTCCTAAGAAAATTCCAGATTTCTCAGCTAGTAGCAGTTTGGGAAGAGTTAAAACCAATCAGGCTCTAAAAGTTGGCTTTCACAGGTTCAGGCCAATCACTTCATTCTGTGAGCATATGATCCAATTTCAGCTAAAGCTGTATAAAGTGACATTTTGACGCAGGGTAGGGAGAAGTTTGGCAATATATGCTAATTCTGTTAAGACATGTACTGTAAGATCTGTTTCTTGCAAACAAAACATTGCTGGCCAATGCACAAATTTCATGGTCTGGTATATGAGTTTGAGTAACATTTCTCTGTTAGTTCTAAAATATTAACAGTCTACCAAATACCCATTGTACCATTATTAATTATGGGACTAAGTTTTAGGGCTGTAAAGATAAATACGACTGGATCCCTGGCTTTAAGGTGTTCAAAAACTACTATCTAGTTTGTTTCCAATAATTTCTTGGATATCATTAGGAAACTATAAGAGGCTGGCTTATTTCATCTGGGATAAACTTAGGTTATCTGGAATTGAAAAGGTCAATTTGTGAATAATTACTAATTATGATGGTACTTGAGTATATTAACTATAATAAATAAACCTATTAGCTGGGTGCAGTGGTGTATGCCTGTAATTCCAGCACTGGGGAAGCTGAGGCAGGAGAATCACAGTGAGTTCAAGGACAACCTGGGCTACATAGTGAATTCAAGGCCAGCTTGAACTATGTAGTGAGACCTTGTCTCAAAAATCAAAACAAACAAAAAAGCCAATTAATCATGACTTTAGAAACTGACAAGTAGTATATAGTGAATGTTAGATAGCTGGCTTTTCTCTTTTTCACAAAATTCTAACAACTGTTAGGGTTACTCTTGATATCATTTAAAAATATAAATACTTTACTTTTATGTGATTCAAACAATAGTCTGAAAAGTATAGCACAACTTCTTTTTTTTCCATTAAGTTTATTGGTACATTTTAGGTGTACAGTACAGTTACATACATTCATCATTGGGATCTTGTACATGATGTATCTTGGTTCTTATTTTTTCCCCATTCCCCTCCACCCTTCCCTATTCACAAAGACTTTGTTTCCATTTTTTCCTTTTCTCATATTTTTTCTTTTCCTTTCTTTTCTTTCCACTACCCCTCTCACTTCCCCTACTACTTTAGACCTTTTCTTCCTATTTCACTATATCAATTATACATTTTGATCCTTATTTACACTTTTAGTTTTTCACACCCAAGAAACTATTCAGTATTTACACATGAAATAAATAGGACTATTTATTTCACTTAAGAGTATTGCCTCAATGTAGCACAACTTTAATATGTCATAGTAGAGTAAATTTAATATAGATTAAAAGAATCTGCAGATCTTTTATATTACCCAGAAGCTTTTTTTTTTTCCTTTCAAGACTTCCAGTTAAGTTTCTGCTGTGGCTCCCAGTATTTTCTGAGTGGGAGAATGCTATTTTTAGAGCCAAAAATTCTGTTGCTATTTTTGGGCATTTTCTTAAGGATAGTAATTACTCATCAGTAAATACTACTTAAAATTCAGGTGGATTTTGTAGTGATTTAGGTTTGCTCCTTAATAGTTTTGGGAACATTAGCTGGAGTGTTATTATGATTCCATTTAAGATTAGAGAGTTTAATATATATCACTCCATATACTAGCTTCACATGGAAATGGAATTGTGTACTATAACAATTATTTGCCTGCAAGGACCCGAGTTCGATCCCCAGTACCAAAAAAAAAAAAAAAAGAATTATTTGCCTAATATAACTTTGCAAATTGATCATAGGAATTTACCTGTGTTATGGCATTACTTGCAATAGAAGCACTGAAGTACACTGATTCACTACTAAATGGAAGCACTGAAGTACACTGATTCATCACTAAAGTATTTTGATATCTTCAAAACTTTATGATAGAGAATGCACCATTAAGGATTCTAAAAAAAATGATGATTGATATAGTAACTAGATTGGTTTCAAGAACGCCAAACCCAGGACAGAAAATCATGTTCCCTATTGTTTTAGGGCAATCCACTTCAGCCAGAGGATGTACTACTCTCTTCAGGAATCACAAGTGATAAATATTGGCGTATTTAAGTGAAAATTTAATAAAGAAATTCTCCTAAATTGCATCTGGTTTGACTTTCACAGGCAGAAATTGATCAGTAATGAGTCTATGGAAATGAATAGTTTCTCTTCAAGATAGCAAAAAAATTCATGTCTTAAGGAATACTGTATCTTTTCTATAAATGTCAATTTATAAAAAAGGTATCAAGATAAAGAACAAAAACATGTTATTCCTTATTACTACTTTGATTTCTCATTTAATCCATTGCTGATGAATAATAAAATGTTACGTTTGTCCAATAGTTTGTGCTAACTTTTTTTTTTTTTTTGATACTGGGGATTGAACTCGGGACCTTGTGTTGCAAGGCAGGCAGCAGCAGCACCACTGAGCTAAATCCCTGGTTCACTTCTTTTTTGTTTTTTGTTTTTTGGTACTGGGCATCGAACTCAGGTCCTTGCGCTTGTGAGGCAGGTGGCAGAACCACCGAGCTAAATCCCCGGCCCCACTTCTTTTTTAATCTATTGGTTGATTGAAAAGTGTAATTGCTCCCCAAATTTCACAATTTTTTCCACAATCCATAGAATAAAATATTAGATGTGAAAAACTTTACATGAAAAATATGAAGCAGAGAGGTCATTATGAAGAAAAGACAAGTTGGCCAGGAACTATTACAAAGGAAAGGACTTTTTCCCCCATTTCATATGGTTGCCTTCTTTCCTCTTTGTCTATTTGTGCTGTATCACCTTGAGGTTAATTTCAATGATACATGGTTCTGTCTCCTGTTCTTCCTCCTCTTCATACTAAGTCATTGTCCTTCTATGCAGAATTCAAGTAATTTAAACCCTCTGAGAACAGATCAAGTCCTTGAGCTTCTATGATTAAAAATGAAGGTGGGGCCTGGGATTTAGCTCAGTGTTTTTGCCACCTGCTGCACAAGCACAAGGACCCGAGTTCAATCCCCAGTACCAAAAAAAAGAAATGAAGATCACTTCCAATCTGGAAAGATGGTGTATACCTATCTTTCCTGCTCCTCTCCAACTAAGCACAACAATAATCCCTAGAAATAATTCAAAAGAAATCAGAAGAGATCTATGAAATGTTATTAAAAGGAGACAATGTAGTTTAAGACCTTGGTTCTCTAGAACAGTGTACCATGGGAGGGTCTCTTATGGACATACAACAGAGGAAAGCCGTACAGACCTACGTTGCCTTTCAACCTAGCAATAGAAGGCAGGTCAAGCAGGTTTAATCTTTTCCCTGGATCACACTAGAGTCCTCTGGACAATATCAGTGAGCTTGACATATTCTGGAAGTGGGTTACTGGGACCTCCCCTGGAAATAAGTGAACTGAGGAGGCAGGCTTCTTTGTTGGGTCTGAGTCTCCTCCTTTCCATTGAGACATAGAGGTAGGCAGGCAGAGCTAGAAGAGACCCCGAAGGTTGGTTGGGTAATCCTGTTTGTCTCCACAGGACTGAGACAGGAGACACCAGAGCTGCAAGTGGGAGTGGGGTCAGACTATAAGTGGTAGTTTTAGAGATAAATTAATAATAATGTTACATAATTTCTTCCTGAAAATATACGAGGACACTTCCTGACTTATTTTATAAGGCCAGTATTAACCCTGATAACAAAACCAAAGACAGTGCCAAACACAAAAGATAGACAAACAAACAAATAGGACAAAAACTGTAGACATAAGTGCAAAAATTCCCATAAAATATTAGCAAGCCAATTCCAACAATGTATTTAAATATTATATACTATGACCAAGTGGGATTTATTCCAGGTATGCAAGGCTGGTTAAATATATATATATATATATATATTTTTTTTTTTGGTACTGGGGATCGAACTCAGGACCTTGTGCTTTTGAGGCAGGCACCGGAACCACTGAGCTAAATCCCCGGCCCAAGGCTGGTTAAATATTTAAAAATCAATCAATATAATAGATATATCAAGTTAAAGAAAAATCATAGGATCATATCAATTGATGCAGAAAAAGCAATTGATAAATTCTAACATGTTTATGATAAAAACTTTCAGAAAATTAGGAGGTGAAGTACCGGAACTTGATAATAAACACTGACCAAAAACACCACTACTAACATTATACTTAATGGGAACAAGGCAAAAATGTCTACTCTTACCACTCCTGATCAAAACAATACTGTAAGTTCTAACCACTGCAATAAAGCACACAAAAAAATACAAGGCATATTGTTTAAACATAATAATAAAATTTTCTCCATTGGCAGACAGCATGTCTGTCTACACAGAAAATATCAACCATGTATCTGGAAAAAAAATAAACAACAACAACTGTAATAACAAAACCCTTCCCACAATATATGAATTTGTATGAGAATTCAGTAAGATACCAGGTTACACGATTAACAACACACAAAAAATCAATCATTTCTGTATACTAACAATGAATATGTAGTCTCCAAAATTAAAAACCAAATACAATTTATAGTTGCTCCAAAGAAAATTAAATACTTAAGATATACATTGTCTTACTCTATTTTGTATTCTTATAATAAATTATAAACTCTTATAATAAAATATCTAAGGCTGGCTAATGTATAAAGTAAAGAGATTTATTTGGCTCACAAGTCTGGTTGTTGGAGAATCCAAACAGTATGGTTCTAAATAAATGGAGAGAGACATACTATAATGCTTAGATTAAAAGACTCAATTCAGTAAAGACAGCAATGGTCCCCAAATTGATCTATGGGCTTTGTGCAGTTTTTATCAAAATTCTGGCAAGAAGTTTTATATACTGACAAACTTATTTTTCAAATATGTATGAAAAAGCACATGCCTTAAAATATCTTTAAAAACAACAAAGAAAGAATAAATTTGGAAGATTGCTTCTTATATTAAGGCTTACTATACAGTTACAATAATCAAGAATGTTATTGACAGAGGGATAGACACGTTAGTCAATGGAACAGCACACAGAACAGAAAAATGAACACACAAAAACATGCTCAATTACTTTTTGACAAAGGAGCAAAACAGATTCAAAGGGAGGATAGTATATTTTTTTAACACAGGGTCTGGTACACTTGAAAAAGCAATTGAATAAGAAAAAAATCCAATCAAAACTGCATACCCTATAAAAATAACTCTCACTGTATCACTGAATAAGTGTAGAATTATAAAACTTTAAAAATTTTTAGGAAAAAAACAGTATGAAATCTTCAGGATCTTGAGATAGGCAAAAAATTCTTAAGTTTCACATCAAAGCTTGATACATACAAGGAAAAACAGGTAAATTGGACTTAATGAAAATTTAAAAACTTTTGCTGTAAAAAGCCCCTGTTATGAAAATTAGAAAACAATGTAGCGATCTGGAGAAAATATTTTCAAACCACATATTTGATACAGGACTGGTAGCAAGAATTTATAAAGAATGATAGGGCTAGGGATATGCCTCAGTGATAGAGTGCTTTATCTAGCATGTGCAAGGCTCTGGGTTCAACCTCCAGCACTGAAAAAGAAAAAGAATCTCAATAGCATAAAACCAAATAATACAACTAGAAAATAGGCCAAATATGTGAACAGGTACTGCACTAAAGAGGATATAGTGACAGCAACTGATCCCATGAAAAGATGTTAAAAATTAGAGAAATGCAAATTAAAACAGCCATGAGCTATTATTACACAACTATCAGAATGGCTAAAATTAAAAATAGTGAAAACATAAAAAGCTGGTGAGGATATGAAGAAACTATATCAGTCATTGCTGATGAGAATATAAAATGGTTTTATATACTCTGGAAAACAGTTTGGCAGCGTCTTAGTTGCTTTTTCATTGCTGGGACAAAATACCTGATATCCACAAGTTAAAGGAGAAAAGTTTATTTTAGCTCACAGTTTGCAGAAGTTTCAGTCTATAGGCAGCTGCTCCAAGGCAGGGTGCTATGGCAGAAAAAAACAAAACAAAATAAAACAAAACACTTCATGGTATGGCAGACAGGAAACAGCAACCTTCCTTCTGCTTTCCCTTTTCATTCCACCTAGGCTCCAGGCCTATTGGTTGGTGCCACTGACACCCTGGGTGGATCTTCCATTTTCAGTAAATAAATTTAGCCACACCCAGAGCTATGCTAAACCAATTAGTAAACTAATCTGGTATCACATACCATGATCCAATTACTCCCAAAAGCCCCATCTATGAGTGTATGAGGCTTTGGGGGGACATCTAAATATAAGCTAGTATCTTAAAATAAAATAAAACATCAAACTATCATATGTCTCAGGAATTACACTCCCAGACTCTTATCCAAGAAAAAAAAAATCTCACATTCACACAACAACCTGTGGACAATGTTCAGAGTAGTTTAGTAATAAAATCTAAAAACTGGAATCAGCTCATCTATCTTTCTACAGGTGAATGGTTAAATAAACTGGTGAATATATACTATGAAATACTACTTACTGATGAAAAGGAACAGCCTATTGAAACAGGCAACAAATTGGATAAACAGCTAGGAAATTACGTGGAGAAAAAAAGTCAATCCTAAAAGGTTAAATACTGTGTGTGACTCCATTTATAAAACATTTTTTGAAATAAGAGTACTTTATAAATGGAGAACAGATCAGTGGTTGCCAGAGGTGATTAAAGAAATAAAGACATTAGTATTTTTAAAATACCTATTAATATTTTATAGTTGATACAAATTGCATGGGCATTGTAAATTTAATTACCATTTTGACTTTTAGCAGTCTTTCCAAAATGGATGCAGTAATCTTTAAATTCTTGGCAGTTAATTATACAAATATTAAATGGTAGTATCTTCATCAGAGGACCGTTTCACTAATAAGGAAAAAATTTTTAAAAAGCTTTATTTTCAGGATTTTTGTTCTGTAAAAGGGTATTATAGGAAGGAACATTTTATTATTCCTGATAAAGAGTAAAGGGAGCTGGGGATTTAGCTCAGTGGTTCCGCCAGCTGCCTCGCAAGTGCAAGGACCTGAGTTCGATCCCTGGTACCAAAAATCCAAAAAGAAAAAAAACCAAGAGTAAAAGGAAAAAAGTTAATCTTGATGAAGACCAATATCCAGAAGTTTTTCTAGCATCTAACACCTAGAAATAGTAAGACTAAAACAGTGATGTGCTATGGAGCTCATTGTTAAATAATGAGGAATTTTGCAAGATGTTTGATGTCACATTAGTAGCTTGAAGTTGGCCATGGTAAGAACACTCACATAATGGAAAATACCAAATTCTCCAAAGCATAGCTCTATCTGCCTGCTGCTCCCAGTACTCATTGTTAAAACATTTACTATTGTTACCCTGTATATTCACATATTGGAGGAATTAAGTGGCCTATTACATTTGTGATTTTGAGATGTGAAACTGAGGAAGGTATTGCCTACATGTATCAGTTGGTGCGCACTAGAGAAACAGATTTAATATTATTTTCATTTTAATATATTTAATATAATATAATTATGGATTTACAAGGTAGACTTACAATGGCCACCTTCAGGGCCAGGTGTGGATGGGTGCAAAGGGCTGTCTGTGCGTTGAATAGCTGAAAGATCTAGTCGAAGGTCTACAGCTCACTGTAGAGTCTTGTGTGAATCTGCATGTGGAAGCCAAAGAGCCTGAGCTGTAAGGCTGAAAAGTCTGCACTGGAAGCCAGGAGACAGATGTCCGTGGCAAAGGTGAAGATTGGAGTTCCTCCGAAGAAACAGAAACAAGCCTTCTTCTTTCCCCTGTTTACTCTATTCAGGCTACAAGCCTGTTGCTTGGTGCCACTCACATCCAGGGTGTGTCTTTCATCTTCAGTAAATCCATTCAATCACATCCAGAACTATGCTAAGCCAATCAGTTGGGCATTTCTTACTCAAGCTGACACAACAGTTAATTATCACACTACATTAAAATGTTATTAGTTGGTTTGCTATGATAATCACCAGAATGTTGTTGGAGAGAGGAACTATCTAGAAAGACTGTCTGATAGTGAGCTATGAGTTAGAAAAGTACAAAAACTGATCACAAAGTCTCAACATGGTTGGTTTGTTTGATCTTTACAACAATTGTATGAAGTAGATTTTGTTATTATTTTCATTTTACAGGTATGGCAACTGAGGTACAAATGATTTTGTTACCTCGTCCAAGTCACAAACCCAATGGTGAAACTGATCAATAAACTTGTCTTCTATCTCTATCTTCAAAAAACCTTCTACTGTACTGTGTTTCAGAAAGCAAAGTGCATTAAAATGGCATGCAGGCTAAGTTGATTTGGATTATGTTTTAGTCTATTTTGTGCTGCTGTAACATAGGGCTTGAGATTGTAGAATTTATAAAGATCAGAGATTTATTTCTTATGTTTCTGCAGCCTGAGAAGTCTAAGCTTGAGTGGCTGGCATCTGGTAAGGGCTTGCTTTCTGCATCATCCAAGGCAGAAGGCAAAAAAGTATGCACACATGAGAAAAGAATGGGGCTGAAAAGATTTTTTTATCAGCAACCCATCCCCATGATAACTAATCTACACCATAAACAATGGCATTAATTCATTTATGAGGGCGCCCTCATAACATAATCACTTCTTTACAACATCAACCTCTCCACATTGTTGCACTGGGGATTAAGTTTCCAACACATGAACTTTGGGGGACACATTCAAACCATAGCAGATCAGGAAATTTGGGTTGGAGAAGGGTGTAGAGAATGAACTGCTACTCCAACAACAGGTAATGTGTTCCTAAGCAACTAGGGAATAAAAAGATGGAACCAGATACCTAAGTAGGGAATTGGCCAGAACAAAAAATAGGAATATGGACAGCTACAGACAGACAGGAACTATGCTAAAAGTAATGCTGCTAATAGAATGAGAGAGGTGAGGTGAGAGGGAGGGAGGGATGGACAGAAGGGGAGAGAGGGAGAGAGAGAAAGAGAGGGAGAGAGAGAGGTAGAGAGAGAGAGGAGAGAGGGAGAGAGGGGGAGAGTGGGAGAGGGGGAGAGGGGGAGAGGGAGGGGGAGAGAGAGAGAGAGAGAGAGAGAAAATAAGAAGGAGTTTTGAGTGCCAGTTCATCCTCAGGGAGTTGCTTTCATTTTAGGCAGTGCTTTAGGATTCTATTAGCCAGTGCCCCATCAAGAAAACAGAAATCACTGTAGGTATTTCAAATATAGGTGGTTTCATGAATTTTTTAAAAAATATAAGACTTAGAGAAAAGGTAGGAAAAGTGGTATCTAGAAATCTAGAAAGTATAAGAAGCTGTTCCTATTTCTAAGCTTGAAGATAACTAGAATGCTAACTCTGAGAGTCACCTTACCAATTCATATCCTTCTAGATAATTGGATGGACCCCGCCCCCCCGCCCTGGCAGCTAGAACAGAAAAAATTGGTAATGAGGTCAGAGAGAGAAAGTATCCTGGGAGTTTGTTCCAGTGTAGGTTCTTGAGACCCATGGTGTGGATGATTTGAACCAAAGGGTGTTCTTAGAAATAGCTCAGGTTCTGGAAATGAGATTCAAATGGAATTAAATTCAAGACATTTAGACCTTACATAGCTTCCAAAGGCAGAGGGGCATTTATTTCTTGTGCCGAACTTCTAGTAACTTTACCAAGCCACTCATCATAATCTGATCTGAGACTATATGAAGCTCTTTAGAATGGGCTCCAAAGTAATCTAGGAATCTGCAGTTTGTAAGAAGAGATAAAATTAAAGGTAAAAAAATTCCATGTACTCCACCAGAAAACAAAACTTTACTCTGAAAAGGATGTGGATCTAGCAGGCTTTTTGGAGGTTAATATGATTGAAATTTTGTTGCATATGGGGAGATACAGAGTCGATGTAACTAAATATGAGTGTGTGAATTTGTGCTTTGGAGGTGACTGTGGAAGAGAGACAATATACAAAACAAATACACCCCCAAATAAATATACTTCCAAACAAGACAACCATCTATGTATTGTATAATATATCCACGTACATGCTATATACATTACATACTCTCATATAAACTATGTAGTATCTAAATTTGTGGATTTAACACATTTAGGTTGTAGACTAACTAGATAGTTAGTTCTGTATAACTTCTACATCCCAAAATAGCTCTTAGTTCAGGCTAGCTCAACAGTATGGTGACAGCCTTGCACCACATTAAAGAATCTATAAAACATAATCTATTTGCAGACAGTAGAGACACATATGGGAAACCAGTATAACTGAGACCACAGTGAAGAAATCATAAAGGAGAAAAATATTCTGAGGCAAGAAGAAGGCAAAAATTAGAACTTTAGTGTGATAGGAATGTTTACATCATGCTAGGCCATTTAGAAATACATTTTGTTTTTTGAGATCATGGGTTTGGTACCCTACTAGGAATTTATTTTAGTCATGTCCATGAGGCTTGAGACCTGGAACACGTTTAAATTGGCTCTCACACTTTCACTTAAGATTTTTTGAGCTGTTAGGCTCTGCACTGTTCTATTTACATATGAAAGCTCTGTTTTAAATAAGGGGAAGTGACTGGAAAGGGAAAAGTAAAAAAAATAACCCAGAAATCTTGGGATCTTAATATACTTGGAAGTTTTTAGCTCCTTGACACCTGTTCCACCATGTGCCCCCTCAAAGAGGGCATGATGTTCTATGCAAAGGAGAACTGATGTGGCACTTGGTAAAAGTAAACACAGTAAGGAAGTTGGTTAACAGTTTTCTCCTTCTCTTTGCACAACATATCACAATCTTTCTTTGGAAGACACCCCAGATAGGTAGGGCCAAATGATCAACATGAACTAGAATGACAGGGCAACTTCACTTGACATTTGATAACCTTTATTTAGTCTACTGGCTTTCAGAAAAGAAAAAACAATGGCCCCATAGCAAATCTAATAATAACACATATACACATTAATTAAAGTATCTTCTTTATCCAACACCTCCTTTATTCTATCATCCCAATTTGGTCCTAGTCACTATGCTATGCACACAATATTCCATTATCCTCCTAACTGGCTGCCCCTATAGTTTAATCTCTTCATAGAAGCCGGAGAAATCTTCAGATATAAATCAGGTTATATCATGCTCCTAAACTGTCCAGTGGCTTTCCTTTATATTCCTCATTTTTATAATGGACTTACAAAAGTACCCAGTTACTGAAATTCTGAAAATCAAATAAGACACATAAGATATTTCACACAGTGGCCGCATATATGTTAGACTAACCTAACTATACATTCCAAAATTAGCCCAACAATTTTCATGGAGTGTGCTAAATAGACAAACAGAAACTTAATTTACACAACATATTTTCTATACTTTGCTTCAAAGAAATCAAAAGAATCAAGATAGTTTATTTAAAATACCTATGTCATAACAAGATAAAAATAAAATGGCAGGAGAATTAGAGTATATAACACAAGATTATACCAGAGTTGGTTAACTAAAATGCATGTCATCAGGTACATGGATTACCTAGAGACAGGCTACAAAGTTGGCTCTAGGCTTCCTAGCAATTAGTATAAGCAAAAATAATAATTAAATGACCTTCTCAGAAGAAGTACAAATGGCCAGTAAATATATGAAAAATGTTCAATATCACTGGAAATTAGAGAAATGCAAATTAAAACTACTTTAAGATACCATCTTACCCCAGAAAGAATGGTTATCATAAAAAAATCTAATAGTGGGCCAGGGATTTAGCTCAGTGGTTTGGCCACCTGAGTCACAAGTGCAAGGTCCCGAGTTTGATCCCCGGTACCAAAAAAATTTAAAAACCCAAAAACCTAATAGTAACAAATGCTGGCGAGGATGTGGGGAAAAAGGAACTCTTCTACACTGTTGAAGGGAATGTAAACTAATTCAACCACTATGGAAATCACTGTGGAGATTCTTCAAAAAACTAAAAATAGAAATTCCATTTAACCCAGAGAACTTCCTTCTATGTATCTCCCTAAAAGAGTTAAAATTGTCATATTACAGTGACATAGGCACACACGTTTATAGCAGCACAATTTATAATAGCAATATCTTGGAAACAGTGTATATGTCAACCAACAAGTGAATGGATAAGGAAAATGTGGTATTTATACACTCTGGTGTTTAGTACCACTCTGCCATAAAGAAAGATAAACTTGAGGAATTCGTAGGTAAATAGATGCAACTTGAGAACATGATGTTAAATGAAATAAGTCAGACACACAAGTTTAAATATCACATAGTTTTTCTTATATGAGAAACTGAAAAAAATACATGCAAATAGGAGCAAAATGGAAGATAGAAAAACAGGAAGTGGGGAGAGGTTCAGATGGTTCCCCAATTTACCTATCTATTATTTCAAAAATATTTTAATTTATATGCTAATTTGTTTCATTTATACTACTAGTTTATTTGTCCACTGAAAAGAAAGTTTTATGCTGATATCTGTTTCTTCTTTATAAGTTAAATCTTTTTTGTTGATGTCTTATACTCTGAGTAACTACTCTAAGATATACAGTATACTGTTGTTATTGTTATTATTTTGTTATGAAATTTTATTTTTTCATAAAATAAAAGAAGAAAAAATTACCTATGACAACTGTAAGATTAAAACAAATAAGCTATTTAAAAGGGACATATTCTTTCTGGTATTGCAACTTAAAAGAAATTTGCTCTTTGGATTCTCATGTCAAAGATATGATGTGATATTGCAAATAGTATCCTCAAAATGTATTCCTCCACTATTTAAAATGATGAGTTTTGTAGGGATGCTTCTTATGTTCCTTAATAGAAGCAGTAATTACATAAAGGCAGCATAATAAAGCAAATCTACTGAAGGAGTGTTTTATTGGGGCAGTGGAGACACAAAATCAGGTAGGCCATATATATCCAAATAAATCTAACCATAAATTTGAGAGTACAGTATCTGTAGAAATAAAAGGGAAAAATATTTTTTAGAAAAAAAAATTGTTTTTCACTTAGGTTTTTCGTAAGTTTAATGTGATATGCCATTTTAAAATTATATGCTCAAACATTTATTTTCTAAGTAATGGCAGTAGATTAACATTAAGCCTCATCAAGACATGTTAGAACAAATGCTAATTCAAACAATGCAATTTCTTACTGAATCCTCAAGGATATAGTAGTTGAAAAAGATACCTGTAGTTGTAAGCAGTTAAAAGTTAAGAAATATTTACTAAAATATTTAATAACTATATGTATACATATGTGGTGGAAAAAATTAATTATATATCTGATCCAAGTGTATATAAATAATGTACTCTGGGTATGGTGGCATATGCCTGTAATCTGGCAGGTTGAGACAAAAAGATCACAAGTTCAACCACAGCCAGGGCAACTTAATGACTTAGTGAGACCCTGTTTCAAAAGGGGGGTGGGGTGGAATCTAACTCAATGTGAAAGCTCTGGGTTCAATTTCATGTCACAGGAAGAAAAAAAATTTTTTTTGGCTTAAAGAACTTGTCATTCTTTGGAATAAGAATTGATTAAAATTTTTCTATTGAACATGGTAATTCTCTGATGTTGTTACCTGAGGGTACTATAATCTTGAAACGTGTTTAGGAAAAGTCTTATAGAGATTTTCCTTTGGCTTGCCCTTTTATATTGCTCTCCCATATATTACACTTGAAATTGCTCAAATTTAGCTTGGTTGGTATAAGTCACTGATTTAAGATCCTTCTTTTTCCTCCCTTCTTTCTTTTCTTCTTTTGCCTAAACAGGTTCAACCTAGCAGAGTTAATTTATATAAGTAATCCCTTAGTTCGATAGTACATTCCAGGGTCTTATTATTCACCTCTCCTACCACATCATAAAAAGCAGTGTAAATAAAAAAAATGTGGAGCCATGCCAATTTGTATATAAATCCTAGCTCTGTCACTTATTAGTTGAGTGACCTGAACATTTTGCTTAAACTCCGAGCCTTACTTTTCTCATCTATGAAAATGATACCTACCTATGATCATTAAATGATTTTATCTAGAAAATTCCTGACATTCTTTAGCTAGACATTCAGTAGTTGTTAGTATTAACATTTACCATAATACCATTTACCATTTACCATAATACAAGGCTTCTAGGCAATAATAATTTAATTATTCTAAGTGCCAGATGTGGCATTTGTACATATTAGTTCTTATCTCAGCAACTGGGGTTAGATTCTACCCCCTTTAAAAAATCTAAAACCATTCTTTTTGACTTGTGGTAGGTAGAGTAATAATCCCCCCAAGATGTCCACATTTTAATCCACAGAAACTGAATGTATTCTCTCACATAGTAAGGGGAACTTTGCATTAAATTAAGGATTTTGAGATGGACAGATTATCCTGGATTATCCTGGTGGGCTCAATGTAAGCACAAGCATCCTGATATGTACAAGAGGGAGGTAGGAGGCTCAGAATCAGGAGAGATATGATGACAGAAGTAGAATTTCGAATGGTGTGATGCTGGCTCTGAAGACAGAAATAGGAATGCAGCCTCTAGAAGCTGGAAAATACAGGCAAATGAATTTTCCCTTAAATCCTCCAAGAAGAACACAACATTGCCAGCGCCTGGATTTTAGATCAATAAGAACCATTTTGGACTTCTGACCTTGGACCTACAAAATAATAAATTTGTACTTTAGGCCACCAAGTTTGGTATAATTTGTTACAGGATACGAAAGATACTCACTGCAACTAAACTAGGGTTACTTTTGGGCCTTTCAGTGGACTGAGCTAGAAAATAGCTGTGAATTCATGATGACACTTCCAATTCAAATTCAAGATTATAGGCTGTTTAGCTGATTTCTCTTTTCATTTGTATCAATATCAGGGATAGCAGAGTTAGAATACACCATAATTATGTATTTTGTTTTACTTAGTATATAACATTTATTATCATGTAATCATACAAATTGGATTTTATGATATCTGGAAAAGAATTCTAAAGCCAGCTTCCTTATTTCATCCTTGATTATGATTCTATAGAGTAGCATGTTCAACACTACTGATAGATTTCCAGTGAGGTATTAATTCTGATTTAAAGACATACAAGAGAAAGCTGAGAACTGGATCTCTGGTTTATAGTCCAAATATTCCAAAACTGTATTGTCTTTAACATTCCAAAAGCAGAATTTCTTTGATTAGGAGCTTGCAAAAACAAATTTCTCCCCATCACCAAGTAGCCAAATATCTACAATAACTTTTTAACAGAAAATTTATTCCATTGCAAAGAGACTGGTTGATTTTTATTTGATGCCTGGGTCAGCAGGATCAGAAGAGTATAATTTGTGTAAAAGAAATGGGATACAGGACTATATTGGCTGTTATTATGAATACAAATTGACAAATATACACTAATGTATATTAAGGTAATCATTCTAGAAAGCAGCAAATATTGACATTTGGTTGAGATTTGTTCTCAGTTAGATCAGGTCACCCAAACTGGCAGAAGACAAAGCATTAAGTCACAGTCCAAATGGTTAGGTCTGCAATTGGCAGGGTTTCAGCAAGAAGATGAGGTAGAACTGCCTGGAGGCAGGAGGCAGCTGTACTGAAATACAAAGAGTATGACCAGCTTTGTCAATTAGGAGAACACAGGCCTGAAGCCAGAGAGCCCCACGACAATGAGATAGAGATTATATTAGAGTGAAGCTGAAGAGATGAAACAAAGTTAAACTAAGGCTATAAATTCAAGTGTTCACGTGGACCCAAAGTCAGATCACTCCAGGAAAGGATACTCAGGAGGCACAGAGGAGAGCTGAAATAAAAGCCAGGAATGAAGCCTAGGAATCAGGATTTTTCAGTTGTAAACAACAGAAATATACTCTGAGTATTGTAAGCAAAACAGAATTTAGTGAAAGGCAGTTGTGTGGAGGGTTTCACAGAATTGACAGAAGCTAAAAGATGTGGTCTAGGAGGAATCTAAAAAGTTCCAGAGTCAGAGAAGTAGGATAATAGCCACTGTTTTGTGGCAGGAACTCTGTGGTCAGAGTGCTGCTTTTGGGATGGTGTGCCCTTCTAACTTTTTAGTTTCCAGGTTCCTCTGTTGAAGATTCAAATCTAGGGAGAAAGTATCCTATTAACAGTGTTTGGGCATTGTGATCCCCACTGATCCTCTCTAATAACACTTTACAGAAAAGCAGGGACTGTGGTCACTGAATGGAGTGAGATGGAGAAAATTCAACTAGAAGAAATCCAAGTGCTACTAGGAAATGATAAACAGACAATAGATAGTCATTATCCCATAAATGTCCATATATACTTGGTAAAAATGAAGAATAACAGGACCTGAATAAAATTCAATAAAAAAATGCTTTACCTTAGGACCATAAATCCAGTTCTAAGTCTTAGACTCTTTTTTTTTTTTTTGGTACCGGATGAACTCAGGACCTTGTGCTTGTGAGGCAGGAGACAGCACCACTGAACTAAATCCCCAGCCCAAAGTCTTAGACTTTTAAAGCTAGAGAATAGCTTGATACTTAACATTTTCAACTTTTGATTACTGTTTATGTTGGATTAGAAAACATAGATTCCCAGGGGTCAGACAGTATTTAACAACAGCTATTTAGTGCTTACTACATACTAGTGTGGTAAATACATTACGGACACATTATTGCATTTATTCTTTTTTATATCAAATATGTCTTTTGATATATTACTGTCCCATTTTGTAGATGACTACTTAAAAGCTTGTGCAAGGAAGATATACAGAAGGACACTGAAAAGTGGCATAATCTTAATTATAGCTGTGAAATAGAACTAATAGAAGTGAGGGCTCTAACTAAAGTTTTCTCTTGAATCAATTTTAACTTCTGTTGACTCTGCGATTTTGTTTAGTCAGACATGGAATCAATACTATAATAGGATTAAGTTGGAGGATGATGACATGTCAGGAATTCAGCAGCTGGTGAAGAGAATGATGCAGTTATGACTAAGCATGATCAAATATGAAAAACTAAAAAAACATAATTAGACAAAGAGGCTGACTTTCTGGTTTACTGTCCAAAGGGCACATGAAGGTCAGACATGGCTTAGACAAGCTTTGGCCCCAGTGTAGTTCTATCCAGCAAAAGGACAGAGTAACCCAGTAATCCTAGTCAGTGGGTAATGACTGAAGTTTAGTAGTCTGAAAGTAATTCATCATAGTAGGACATTATCCAGAGAAGCAAAATCTAGTCAGACCTGGAACTAGTGAAAAAATTTCCAAACCAAGCTTAAAGTTTATACCTTCTCTACAGTGGTTTGGAAAGGATACAATTTCAATTAGAGAGGTAATCAAAGGAGAATCCAGTATTACAGCTTGGGAGACATTAGAGAGACAGGTAAGTGGCAGAGCTTGAGTTCCACCTGTAAGCCAGGGCTCATACTCGGCATTCTACATCTTCAGCCAGAAGATTTCATGATTCTTATGGATGGGGACTGACAAGATACTCAGTCATGTTCATGTTTGTATTTGGCTCATGAATTTAGATGGGTCTTGAGGTTAATATAGGGAGATATAATTATGGGGAGCAGAAGAAGAAAGGGGAGGTAAAATGGAATAGGGACTAATTGCTGTGACCATTAGAGTCACATATTACCCAGAATTTAAGCTATTTTGAAACCATTAAGAAAAAATAACAGCCTTAGCTAACTTCCATTTATCACAAAACAACATTCTTTGGATGGCCAATCTTGCATAAAAGCTGCCAAAATTCAGATTTGCAAATGGAAAAAACCAAAAATTAAAATTGACTAGCTAGAGATTTGGTCACTAATTTTGGCAAGGCATTTTTACCCTTTCATCACATTTGTAGCTTTTCTCTAGAGTTTTCTTTATTGAAGTTCTTTCTTTTAAGGATGTATTCTTTTCCTCGATGAGTTTTTAATATTGCTGTCCACAAGATACTTTCTCTTAATAACAACATGTCTAACTTTTACCTTCTCTTTTTTTATAGATAATTTACTTTCTAAATGGACAGTATTCCTTCTAGGGGTGCTATGGACTGAATTTTGTCTTCCCAAAATGTACATGTTGAAACCTTAAACCATAATGTGATGGCATTTAGAAGAGGGGCCTTTGGGAAGTAATTAGGTTTAAGTGACACATGAACTCAAGCCCTCATAATGGAATTAAGATGAGGATGAGAGAGATCACTCTGTCTCTCCATCTGCAGACACTGACTAGAAATGATGCGAGGACATAGAGATAATAACAATCTGAAATCCAGAATAAAGCCCTCCCTAGAACCTGACCTTACTGCCACTCTGATTTGGGACTTCCAGCGGCCAGAACTGTGAGAAAATATTTCTATTGCTTAAGCAACTTATTCTATTACATTTTGTTATAGCAGTCTGTCTTAGTTCACTTTCTGTTTTTGTGATAGACTACCTGAGACTGGGTTATTTATAAAGATCAGAGGTTTATTTTGACTCAACAGTTCTAGATTCTGGGAAGATCAAGATCAGTACCTGAATATGGTGAGTGCCTTACATGGTTTCAACTCACAGCAGAAATTGGAAGGGCAAGAGGGCATATACAAGAGAGCATAATGGACTTGCGTTATAACAACTTGCTCTCAAGGTAGCTCTTCCTGTCACACCAGAGAGAACTCACTCTTGCAATGAGGGCTCTGTTTCCATGACCCAAACACCTCCCATCAGGCAACACTTCCCAACACTGTCAGACTAGGAATTAAGGTTCCAACATGTGAACTTTTGAGGAACACATTCAAACTATGGCACATCTTGAATTAAGACGTCCTCACCACCCAGCCTTCCTACCATTTGCTCTGCCATGCAAGGACTGAAACTTCTAAAAGGTATTGTGGATCCCAGGCTCCTAGGGCAGAGAAGTTCAGCCGGTCCCAGCACCAGGAAGGAAGCTCCCCGCCTCCATCCCAGGCTCCTAGGGCCAAGGTGAGCCGGTCCCAGAACCGGGAAGGAAGCTCCCAGCCTCCATCCCAGGCTCCTAGGGCCGAGGTGAGCTGGTCCCAGAACCGGGAAGGAAGCTCCCAGCCTCCATCCCAGGCTCCTAGGGC
>NW_004624774.1:18456999-18498173 GCF_000247695.1 Heterocephalus glaber | reverse complement strand
AAGGGAAGGGGAAAAAAAATAAGAACCAAGAGAGTCATGCAATGGTATAAGATCCCAATGATGAATGTAACTGTATTTTATAACTAAAATGTACCAATAAACTTAATGGGGGAAAAAAAAAAGAAGTCCTAAAAGTGGGATTTACTTAGCATTTCTAGAGATCATTATTACAAACTATAACAGAGGCTGAGGAAAGTTTTGTGATTCTTGTACATTCATTTTTCTACTCACAAAATACTTACAAGCATCCTCCTAACGATGGTACAAACCAGTGTCTTGACTCTTTCTACCTGGACTCACATAAAAATCTGAAAGTAAGTTTGCTAAGAGATAGCTTTCCAAAAACCTGCTGAATGTGATTAGCTTTCTTCCAGAATCCTTCCTGTCTCTCCCAGTGACTGCAGGCTTCATTGGGGAAGAAGTTAGTAAAACGTGTTTCTCTGCTCATGGCTTCTGGCTACTTTTATAATGTCTTATTTTGTATCCTTCCTCCTTCTACTTGGCCATTTACCTTTTCTTAATTATTTAATATTGAAATAATAATAACATTAAAATAGATATTACAGATAGATAGTGTTGGGATGGAATATTAAAATATTATAGATAGATAATATTGAAAAAGAAAAAAGTATAGAATGCCACAGGCCTTAACCTATGTCAACCAGTAAATCACCCTGTCACAATTACTATTACAGTTAAAAGTATGTGGAAGAAGAAAATGAATGCTTCATCTGTTCTTATTTTGAAAAGTTTTAGCAAATATCTAATAATTTTCTGCTTAAAATCCTAATCAAACTGCCCATTTCCTTCTTCCTCTCACTTAAAGTCTCATTGATTACTGAGAAGGGGAAATGGCTATTTTTACTTTTCATAAAATCTACATACCATTGTTTCCCAAACAAAGCAAAACATTTGTAGAACATGAAGAGAAAGCTTTTGTCAAAAGAGAAATTTATCCAATGCAAACATCCAGTATGTTATAAAAGACTGTGACTGCATGAACACGTAAGATTTATGCTAAACTGGCACTGCGAAAAATAATAGAATATAAACACTCGAAGACTAACAATGCTAGGAAATGGGGTAACACAACGAATGAACTGTATTTATGATACAGCATATGGAAAAAATCTGAACTGTCTGCTTATGTTGAGACATTGTGCTATAAAACAACGAGTTTTAGTCAAAATGCCTATAGCTTGGCGTTTCCTTCATTCATATAAACTGTTTTCACATGATCTATTTTTTTCTTACAATAGAATGACTGAAAATTTCATTGCTTCCTACCTATGTTACTTGCCAATTTTTATCTATAGGAGTTTCTAGGACAAATTTTAATCAAAATCTTTATTAAAATGTTAAAAATATAAACATATTCATTTCTAATTTTAAAATGATTTTATCATATTTTTATATTTCTTTAATGTTTACCAAAACTTAGAAGTGTTGGTATCCTTTACTTAAAGTGTATTTTTTTTTTTTTTTTTTTGTACCGGGGATCGAATTTGGGACCTTGTGCTTGCAAGGCAGGTGGCAGAACCACCGAACTAAATAAATCCCTGGCCCTATTTTCTTCTTCTTTTTTTGGGGGTAGTGAGTACAAAATGCTTTGGTGGGAATTGAGGACAATATTTAAACGTTCGTGAATTTTATGAAAGTGTTTTCTATATTGCAGACGTTTCTTCTCCATTTAGCGAGACTGGCTTAATTTTGTGTCCTGGATGGTACTGGGTCCTGGGACAGATCACAGACTCTGAGGGATGTCATCTGATTAGGCACAGTTGCTCTAACATTGAGCAATATCCCCAGACCCCTTAGCTGCTTTTTACCATTACTCTTCCAAAGCTGGTAAACCAGTCACTTCTTGACCTTCTCCTTTGGGAAACAGCATGAGGAGAGTGGTAAAAGATTCAGTCATACTACAAAATACAAAGAGAAAGAGCATCTTTCCTTACTAACTTCCCCTCTGAAGGGAACACACAATCCTGGCAAGGCAGGGAGGAAATATAAAATCAATCCTTAATTATTTTAAAATGCATTTTTTTCACTGGAGCTTTTTAAGAGAAGTAAGGAAAAATATATCAAACACTCAAATCTCTTTTAACAGTGAGTGTATCAACAAAATAAAAATTATACAAAAATGAGTATCTTTAAGCAGTGCTAGGCATGAAATTTTCTTGGTGCACACCATAATGTCTAACTTTTGAAAGAACTTCAGGTATAAGAATAACAATTTAAATAATTATACCTTTAGAGTCCTCTATAATGCCTTCATGGCGCATCAGTTTTCACAGAGGTCTTCCAAAATGACATTTCTCCATCCCAGTTATCAACTAGAGGAGGAAGGAATGTAATATTCTGCTTTCTATGTGGGCTGAGTGGAGTCAGAAAATATCAATTCCATTAAACTCTATAACTTAATGACTTGAGCCATGTTTAGCCTCTTAAAATTCCAGGAGGTTCATTCGAAAAATTGGGATACTACCTACTACACTATATAGATTACCTCACCTCACACTGGCGTTCTTCACAGACAGCAAACGAGATGCAAATCGGTGCTACAATTAGTTTTTCTAAGCACTTGAAACCCTGATATAGCACAGTGGTCAGAAAAAAGTAGGAGAAAATGTCAACTAGTGATGTCATCCTTCCAGACCCGGCCCTAAGATTCCCTGGTGCCTGGAGTGCACCTGAGCAAGAAAGCGTGGGCACCTTGACTTGGGGCAAACGGCGCCCTTAAGGCTTTGTGCTTACTGAATTTTTAGTAGCTCTTTTAACACACCGAAACGTTGTCTTCCAGCTCTCTCCGTAGACTCACAGACTCACCCAGAGAAACATACTTGCATTTACACCTCAAGAGCCGCTCGAGGGAAGGCGGGGACGAGGCGTGGCTTAGCTTTTATAGGCCGTGCCAGCCAGCTAGCGCGCTGCCTCCCTTCCTATTGGCGATCCAACCAATCCAAGCAGGTTAGTGTAATCTTCGGCTCTGCTCGGCTCTTTTCGTGGACTCGGGCAGCGCTGGGGCCACCGCCGCAGCTGCCGCTAGAGCGACGCTTTCCTTTTTAATTTTTTTCCATGTGTTCACTTCCGGGTCCAGCGCCGATCCGGATGCTCGAGGCCGAAGGATGTTTGACCTCCGGATAACTGAGGCGCCGCTGTGCATTCATTCCCGGCTGCATCGGTGGCGACAGCAGCGGCCCCGGCGGCGACTCTCTGGCCAGCGGCGGCGGTAGAAGGCCCCGGAAGCAGAGTGGAGACTGAGTTCGGGCTGGCGCGCTTCTCTCCCGTCTCGCCTTCTCGGCCTGTTCGCTCCCTCGCGCGACTGCTCCCCTCCTCGGCCGCCGCGGGCGGGATGCGCCGCTGCCCCGCCGCTGACTGACTGACTGACGGACGGGCGGGACGGACCCGCCGGGCCGCGCCTCTGAGGTGAGCGCCCTCCGCGGGGCTCGGCGGCCCGGCCCGCGCTGGTCTGCGCGCTGCTCCCGCAGGCTGCGTGGGCCGGGGCGGCGGGAGGGCCGGCGGGCCGGGGCCGCTGTTCGCGGCGCGTGGGGCCCGGGAGGGGCGGCCCGCGGCCCTCGGCCCTCGGCCCTCGGCCCTCGAGGGTGTGCCCCGTACCCTCTGAGCGCGGCCTGGGCGGCGCGGCGGGGCTGCCGGGCGGCGCCGGGCTCGGCTTCCAGTCCGGCGCTTGTTCTGAGGGGCCGAGGGTTCGCCTCGGAACTTAACCGGGGCTGTGATCACAGGCGTCAGTTACTGTGCTGGCTGCTGTTACGAGCTGCTGCCGGGTTGTTTAGCCCAGGTGCTGGGCGAGGGGCACCGAGAGTCGGTGTTTCGGTCTGCAGCCTCCACGGTTTTGTCAGCAGTGCGGTGATGGAGGGGTGTGCTCGTGTGGTAAGGGTAGTTAGGCCTGTGTTGCGACCATTCCAGTTTTCCCACCTCACGTGTCAGGGAAGGAAGGAAAGTTAATGGGTGAGTGAGTGTGTGTGTTTGTGTGTGTGTGTGTGTGTGTGTGTGTGTGTGTGTGTGACAGCTACTATTGCTGTACTGTGCAGATTAGTTTTAACTCTGTTGTAATGAGTACACAGGCTGTTCAGTCAGCGGCCCCTTTAAACCTTGTTAGAAAATCTACTTAATTTTTAATAAATTAAGAAAACAAGTCTTTTATTTCTTTTATTCTTGCAGTTTTTGTGATTATGAGTGACATTTGATCATAGCGATAATTGAACTGTAAGATGGAATATTTTGAAATTAAAAACATTCAGTTTTTAAAACCATGTTTCTTTGAAGGAAATTGGCTTTCCTTATATATGACTACATGGTGGAAGAAAAATATCACGCAGATTAAAAGCATAATTCAGAATTAGACGTGAGACTGGTTCAAGAAAATTTCCACCAAAAAATTATTATTGGCACCTTTTTTTTTTAAAAAAAGAGATGTACTTATAGTGTTTTGTAATTATTTCTAAATTTTGCTTCAACTGTATCCTGAGCTAAATTATCTTCATTTTTTGTGTATGTTATCCTTAATAGTTGCACAAAAGATGAAAATTGTATGTATAGGAATTGGAAGAAAGGTGTCAAATACATTATATGGCTTTGGTATAAATTCTTAATAGAATGGATAGATAACTTTTGCTTTAAGTGAATTTGCATTTCTGAATCTGCAGTAGGTAGTACTTAATAGAATAGGGCACAGAAAGGTTCATTTTGATGTTGATATAGATGAGACTTTGGGGGGGGGATCTTGAGGAATGATTATTCTTACTGATTTATCATGCTCATTGACCTCTTCTGCCATTTGTCAACTTAAAAATTAATGAAATTATGTAATTATTGACATTTTTATTATTAGCTTGTAAGCATTAACACTATTTTAACAAACATGAAAATCATTTATTCCTTAAAAGTAAAGTGCTGGGATGGAATGAAGAAATAATTTATTTCAACCAGTGCCTTTTCTATATGTAATTTATCTTTGCCATGTGGAGATATTGGAAAAGTGGGCAGAATATAAAGATGAATGAGACTCAGTAGCTGCCTTGAAGGGTGAAGCAGGCATGCGCAGAAATAATTGCAACACCAAATTCTTGTGGATTTTAGTAGAGATGCATGGAAGCATGAAGTGTGTGTGTGTGTGTAAGATAGTAATTTTTGACTAAGGAATTGTGAATGAGTACAGAGCTGGTAACACTCCATCTGAGTCTTAAAATATTTTAATAGCCAAAATGGGATCTGAGGGCAATACTTTTCTAGTCGAAGGGAGTACTCTGAGCACAGGCATGTGGTTGGATATTACAGGACCTGTTGAGCTGGACATAAGGATGCTGTACCAGGAGGTCCTTGTGGAAGAGGAAGCTGTGAAAGTAGGTGGAGATCAGGCCTTGGAAGTCCAGAATGCCTTGGCTTGAAAAATGGGTCAGTTTGAGGTGCGAAGGTCCAAACGTGTATGTTCTTTGCTGACGTTAGGTAATCAAACAGGAATAGCAAGTTTAAGGAAACAAATTTTATCAAAAATAGTCAACTTGCCGTCTTTTATGTTACTGAAAAGTAGAAAAGTATATGAACTAAAACAGTTTAAATATGGCTTTGTTATATTTTTGTACTTGCTTTTGAATGTGGGTGTGCCGGGTAATCTGGTAATTGGTTTTACATGAAATGAATCCAGACTGTAAAAATGTGACTCAGGAACAAATGGGACGCTCTCCAATAATTTCTTTGTGTTCCCTCTGATCCATCCTGCAATCTCCTCTGTACTGGGTATACACCATTATTATGGTGTAGTTTTTGCTTCATATTTTTCCCCCCCAGAATGGGATAAGTGGTAGTTTCCTTTCAAAGGGCTTCCCCTAACAATGTATTAAACTAAGTAAAAAGAATACTGAAATGTAAAATAAAACAAATGAAAGGTCATGGGATAGTTCTATTACTGTTAATACATTTGAGGGTGAGATTTGTTGTGATAAAGTGAAATGTAAAGACTTTCTAATAAAGAGCATTCACTGTAACAGTGGAATGATAACATGAGACATGTCCACAGTTCCAGATAAATATGTGTGAGGATTTTGGTTATGTTAAATGACAGATGACCCTAAAATAATTTAACCCCTAGCTTAATCATTATCAAAGAATTGCTCAGAAAACTACTACCCTCACAACTTCAGTTTCTGAGTACATGAAGAATCTTAAAGGAAGTTTTTTTTCTTCTAATTATTTCCCACTTAGCATTCAGAATTGTAACTGAATTTGTGTTACATTGAACTTTCTCAAAACCGCAGAATCTGTTATAATCTACTCTGTACAGAGACTATAAATGATAATTTTAGGACAACTGTGAATTAGATGGTGTGACTCCCATTTTTGAGAGCAAGAAATATTCTTCTGGCGTGTAACATGTTGAAGATACTTATCTTGGGCGTAGGACAATATGTATTTGAATCAGCTTTTTCTTTTGTCTTACTTTATAGTCTTAAACCCAGTCTCCCCCCAACTTTCCATCTTTCTGTTGTTTCTCAAGCACTTAGCACACAGTGGTATTATTTGATCCTGTTTATATGTGTGTGTGTGTCTATTCAAGATGTCATTTCTTCAGAAGTAGAAGTTTTTTGGGTATCTTTTTTTCTAATTGTAGAGATTCTATAGTACAGACACTGTGGCACTTGTATTTTAAGCTGTCTCAGCATTACCTCTGTCCTGACCTATGGGACAGAATCATACTTGAAATTTTTAATGTGTAGAAATCAAGTATATATGATCCATTAATGTGAAGTGACTTTGGCACAGTCCCGAGCTAACTCAGAAAATGTGGAATAAAGGAGTTATATGTGGGGATAGATAATTTTTAGAGACACATTGGAAGCTGTTTTAGACTTTTTCTAGTCACTTTCTCAAGGGTGGAATTTAGAAACTCTGAATGTTGGAATTCCCTCCTATTATGGAAGCTAAGGCAGGTATGTACTGATCAGTTTTTTGACTATAGTAAGTGATCAGTTTTATTGTTCTCCTCTACGCCCTGCTTATCATCTTAGAATTTTTTTTGGTACCCGGGATCGAACTCTGGTCCTTGTGTTTGCACAGTAGGCAGCAAAACCACTGAGGTAAATCCCCAGCCCAACATCTTAGAATTTTTGCCAAAGAACTTGAAGTGTTTATGTTTGGGGGATCAGATAAACTTTTTGTCATTTTCTTTAAGAATGATATATCAGTTACAATTAATGAAAATATGGCTAATTCATCCCCACTTTAAAAATAACTTTTAATGGAATACTTTTTTCTTAAATTTTAAATCTTTGTCTATAGTGTTAATGTTATATTTGAAGTTGTATTCAAATTAGTTTATTTATTTAGATGATTTTGTGTTACCTGGAAATACTTTCTTTAGCTGATAGCAACACACATGCACGCATACACATGTGTGTACATACACACAGAGAGTGAAAGAGAAATATTTCTGCTATTATGTTCTTCATCAAACTTCAGAAAATACATATAAAGTCCCAAGGTATGATGCTGTATAAGATTTTCCTGCACTTCAAAAGTTGCTGATATGCATGAATTACTAGAGAGTTGATTTGTGGGTAGAAAAACCAGATTATTGGGAAGGGCCTATCACAGAATGTCTTTTTTTGTTTTTTCCCTCTGGTACTGGGGATCAAACTCAGGACCTTGTATTTGCGAGGCAGGCGCGGTGCCACTGAGTTAAATCTATGGCCCCAGAATGTCTTTTATATTGACCTCTCCTTTACCCACTCATGACATTAAATGATACTCTTCATTCTGTGGAATTAACTGACTAATGCCCGTGTTACATTGAGTGATAGTAGACTGTTTTCTACCTTGCTCTTGAACGTTTTTCCCACTAGTTATTGTGCCCAAGAATCATTTGTGTTTGTACTTGACAAACTGTTAATGGCAGTTATACTTGATGTTGTATTTACATAATTCAATAAAGTATTATTCAGTTAACTCTGAAGACAAAAAGGCATATTTGTATAAGAACCAGCAGACTACTTTCAAGACATAAGAATGGCTTAAATTCAGTTACAATTAAGTAGGTGAGGGTGAGATGATCTTTTTTTTGCGGGGGTGGTGGTGAGATTGTCTTAAGTGATTGAAAGCAAAAAGCCCCAAACAATCTAAAAAAGATTCTGTAATAAGATTGCTTTTCAGGTATTTGTGTAATTTCTTTCCATGGTTAAGAAACTGGAAATATTTAAGAAGCTAGAAAATTTTTGCAAGAAAAATAAAGCAGCACTCTCATCAGTAGACTCATACCTTGACCTTGCAGTATGAGATTGCTTTGTGAATGTATCTTATTTTGTTCTAGTTTCTATGTTCAGGATGGGTAGTTTTGCTTTTTTGGTGGTGGTTTTATTTTTGTTATTTATTTTTATTTTTTTGAGACCTTGTGTATTCCAGGCTGTCCATGAACTCTCCATCCTCTGGCTTGGCCTTTCTTGAATGCTGAGATTACAGGTATGCACTACTAGGGCTGGCTTACGGTATGGAGATTTTCAAAACAATTTCCTTTTTAATCTAATTTAAGAACTTGATTAACAGTTGTATATTAAAGAGGAGTCTCCTAAAATATTATCTTTCCTAGCTTGCTTTTTCAGTTATTTTTTATTAGTACATGTTTGCATTACATAATGATTACATTTGTTGTGTGCTGTTGGTACACGTGCCTAACAGATCTCAATACTTTTTTCATCCCCTTTCCCTCCCCTTCCTTCTCCTCCCTCTATCTCTTGATCCCCTTACCATTTGAAAAAGATCTCTCTACTTCCCATTTTTTATCTTTTATTTTGCTCTTTACTTTTTAGGTTTCTCTTATAGGATAAATGATGCCAGTTTTTTAATTGACTAATTTTGAGTCTGTAAAATAAGTTATCTAAGAGTATATACATTTTTCCCATTAAACTCATAAAGCTAATTTCAGGTAAAAAATTTGTATGTATTTAAATTTGTTTCTAGTTGCTCCCTTCCCTCCTTGTTAAAAATTTGCCCATAGCTTTGGTCTCAATAGATTACTTTGATTCTTATACCAAGAGGAGAAAGCGCATTGAGGATATTACACTTTGTTAGACAGATTTTGAATTAAGGAGTCTAAGTGTGATGAGAGGAAAGGATGGCTTTTACCTATTTTGAGAGTAGGAAAAAAGATAGTGGGGAGATAGGGAAACATGGGAGAATCACAGAATTTTAGAATAGAAATGAGTCAGGAAGTTTAAAAGAGATGCTCAAGTTGCACACATGAATGGCAACACTTTTATCCTAATTACTAGTGTACTGTACTTTTGGACCAAGAAGTGGGAGGCCATAAAAGGATTTGTCTACACTGCAGATTTGCTCGGGACTATGCTTAGTCAGCCAACCATTTTAATACAGATATCTGTTTTATTAGGCTTTGGAAAAATTTGAGCTCTCTCTCTCTTCCCTCTTTCTCTCTCTGTAAAACAAACAAGCAAACATTTTTCATTTTCCCTTGAGTGAAAAACAATAGAAACACATTAAATAATCTCAAACCTGGCCTGCTTAGTCAAAAGAGCAGCAGAATGAGTGTTTAGAACAATTTATATACTTATGTTTTTAAGAAAATCATCTTAAACATTTTTTTACTCTCAATGTATGTAAAGAAAAGGAATTTATTAGTGACAGTGAACCTATGGCACACGTGCCACAATGGGCTTTTGGTATCATTAAAAGCTCTAAAAGGTTTGCCATCACTGGAGTATATGTATATATACATATATATTATAGATACATGTATGTACGGTTATACATACATAATATGTTAATGACATAAATGGAGGATGTGAAATGATTATGTTTATGCTTTTTATACTTCTCTGTATTTGGGTTTTCAACAATGCATTATTACTCCCATCAAAAATAATAATTTATTTTGTGGAAAGTAATTAGAATCTTAGGGGTGGGGAGAATGTTTCTACCACCTTAGATTTTTGCCATACAATTCTACTTTCATTGTGTATCACCTTCAATAAAATGTCTCAAATGCATTGATACTTTGTAATTTTCTTTATTTTAAAGACTGAATTTATTAAAATTATTTACCTTAAACATTTAAGGTGATATTGGCCATATGATACCTTTTGGTACAAATTTACTTTGTAAAAATAATGAACTTCTGGATATTTTCAAGTTACTAATTGTGTTATCTGTTTTTCAAATGTGTTTGGTTTTAACTTCAGGTAGTGTACTAGACAGTGTATTAGTGATATATTAAGAGTTAAAATTCTGTCCAGAATATCTTTTAGTGAAAAGAGAAGTGAAAATTTTGTCTTACACCAAGTTTGTATCATGTTTATTTTTTATTTCTGTGAAATACTTACTCTAGCAATGAACTGGATTTTTAAGTGGCAGTCAAATATATTATGTAATGTAATGGAGAGAAGAGAGAAACTTCACAGCATTCCACTGATCTTATGGAGTGCAAATACATGGCTTCAGATCTTTTTAATAAAATTCTAATTTAGGGTGCGAAAGTAACCTGGCATCATTTTGTAGGTGAAGCTAGTAGGTATCCATTGTAGGTTGCATTTGAAAAACCTGATATTTATAGGTGTGAATTTTTATAAAATATTATTTTTGTATGTTTATGCCAGGGAACAGAAAACAGTATGACTTCATGACTTCTCTTACCCCAAATATGAAAATTTAAAGATGTGAAATCTTGTGATAACACCTTTCATTTAAGGAAATGGTAGATTGTTTACTTAGTTCTTTTCATGTAATACCTCATGTAATATAGGTATTAGGATATGTTGTGTCTAATGTAGTTAGACAGTCTCATATAATTGAGATTCTGCAAGGTAAAGTATCAAAATGTAATCAGTTTTTTAAAATCATACTTCTGAATATTTTCTGATATTCTATAGAAGATTGATTTCCTGGAATGTGTATTATATGTTTGCTTATTATTGAAGCAAACCTTGCTAACGTACTAATGAAAAAAAAATCTTGAGTATTTGAGAATGAGAATATCAAATAAATGAAAATGAATTTTACTATAGTAACTTGTTTAAAAAGTTCAAATAAAAAATTAGGTTTTTTTCCTATGATAAGAAGTAAAGGAGAGAAGAAAAATGGACAGTTTTAACAATAGTCGTTGCATTTTTGACTGTAAGGTGGAGAATGCCAGTGCTTTCATAGATGAGAAAAGAAAACGATTTGTAGAGAATGCTGTTTGTACCAATGGTTCTTAGCCCAAATTTCTGTTGAGATGTTAAAAAAAAAAAAGGACATGTTGGAATCTTACCCATGCAATGACATATTTTAGGATTTCTATAAAGCTATCATAGTTTGATACAGAAATGAAAATAACTGATTTCCCTTTTCCTTTATATGTACCTCTTAGCTCTTAGCTCTTTTTTAAAAAAATGACTTCCATTTTTAATCTGTCTTTTAAAATTTGGCATGAGGTGTAAAGATGACACAAAAAGAATCTATAGAAAATATTAGCCAGAAGACAGGTAAAAAAATGACTTCTTATAGCTTTATACCTACCATACTAAGAGGCCATTATATTTATTGCATAATAGCAATTTTTGGTAAGTGTAGCACCAAGTTGGAACATTTTAAAGTTTGTTAAAGGGAAATTTATCAATAAATTAAATCAAGGTGTCTCTGGAAATCTTGAGACATAAGTGATAAAAACAAACATATCTTTTAAAGTTACTATACATTATAAGAAGGCAATAAATGATTCTAACACAAAACTATTCATTTTAGGCTAGAAGTATAATACTTACAACATGATTGAGTTGTTTTTTCATGGACCATCAAGACAGAAGGGACCTTAATGGTTATTTAGTAGAACTGCACTTCTTTACTCTCTCTTTTTTTTTTTTTGGTACCTGGGATCAAACTTTGGACCTTGAGCTTGTGCAGCAGGTGCTGGAACCACTGAGCTAAATCCTCTGCCTTTTACTCTCTTTTATACCATTGTTGACTAGGACCCACCTCTGTGCTTCCCTCAGTGGAAATATTTTATTACCGCAGTAGTAGTATGTTGTTGTATATTGCTTATATTGTGTATAGTCAGTAAATATATACATATAAATACACTATGATAATAGAGTTTATAGGCTTACTTTATATTTATGACAAATTGAAGTCCTTTTTTTGACTCATTTGATGTTGCTTCCTGGGTCAGGAACATCTTTATCAATTATAGCATTTTTCCTCAAACAAAATGGGAGCAGTCCATTTTATGATGAGTTCAATATTTTCAATTCATTAGATGTTCTTTTGCCTGGTGGCAAGTTTGGATTTGACAGTTCTTCTACAAATTGCAAGGGTTAGGTTTCTTTCTTTTTGTACCAGGGATTGAACGCAGGACCTTGCATTTGCACGGCACACACAATGCCACTGAGCTCAATCCCCAGCAGGGTTAGATTTCTGAAAACTGCCCTGATAAGAGGATTTGTAGTAGAGAGATTTAACATTGTATAAGATTAAGAGGACATGTTATTTGTAAACCTATGCAATTCTTTGAGAATTACTTTGGGTTCACCAAGACACCACAAAAAGAAAATCAGCACATAATAATAAGTAATGAGTAGTGTTCTATAAGACCATAACTTAGCAATAATTCTGATATCCAAAATGCTTTTGAAAATCAGAGGTTACTTTTGTATATTTGGGACAATTAATTTTTTCACAAAAGCTGTTCTGAAACATGCAGGAATAGCAAGTGTTTGAATTGCGATATGCTGTCCCAAACTTCTCTGTACTGTGCCAGCCTTCACTAGAGGTTTATTCGTACTGATCAAGACATGTTTGACTACAAGAACTTTGGGAAAGGAACTGTAATTTGCATGTACCCCTAAAATAGAAACTACTCAACATCTCACTTCTCTGAAATAAGTGTTTTATTTTAGTAAGAAGCTAGTAATTTATTAATTTAGGCTTTTCTTTTTCTTGTAAGCATTTATTTGAATCCGCATTAGTTTCTTTAATAGTTATTGCAAAGCTTTCATTCTTTCATTCTTTCACTGTTACTAACTTATTAACGCTGACTCTGTGGGTTCTGCTAAGGTCCTGGAAGGATAATATAATTAGGATGCTTAGGATGGAAAATGTTTCAGGTAATTTTGCCATAGTTGAGTATTCTTCAAGTGTCCTCTTTAGTTCTTGGGGTTATGTAATTTTATGTCTACACATAATAGCTTCATGCCAGAACACCTGCAGGCAGCCCTCTTTTTACATATCTTGGCTTCCTTTTTTTTGACAGAAGCAGGGGTGTGGTTATACTCCTGTTTTAGTTTCCTTGAACTTCCTTAATTTGATTTCAAGACTTCATTGCAGAAATCTTTGTACCTACTATGGCTTTTTTTTTCTTCAGTTCATATTCCCTATCTATACTATCACCTCTGGTCCGCTTCACCCAATAAAATTCCTCAAGAACAAAATCTTATAATCATGATATTCTATACCAGAAAGAGTTTTTGCTTGCTGGAAAGGTAACAGAAACACATCTACATGGGATGCACAGTATTTCCCTAAGAGAAACTTGTCATTGGGGAGTGATTATTATTCTGCTTGTGAGTGATGGTGTACTGTGTCTACAAACGCTTTGCTTCCCCCCCCCCCGCCCTTAAATATTGAAGGATACTGGGATAGTGAGCACTCGTTTTACATGCTTTGTCAGCTGTATGTGGTTTTTTCCCCCCTGGTGCTGGGGTCCAAACCCAGGGCCTTGTGCATGACAGGCAAACTCTCTACCACTGAACTACATCCCCAGAATATTGGGTGTGGTTTTTTTTTTTTTTTTGGTACTGGGAATCGAACTCTGGACCTTGTGCTTGTGGGACAGGTGGTGGAACCACTGAGCTAAATCCCCAGCCCTCAGCTGTGTTTTGGAATTCACTAAGACACCAAGCCCTCTAAAGTGTAGATCTTCTTGGGAGAATGTGAACCTCCTAGTTGTTCCTCTCCATATCGAAGATAAAAATTTGAACATACATGATAATGTTAAATGCACTTGCTGTGTGCTCAGAAATTACTGTAATTTTGTTGTAGTACATATACTTTATATTAGTGCTTGTTTAAACGGTGTGATGTCAAAGACTATGCTTGCCTTCTTTGCCATATATATTTACTGTGTTTGGCATATAATAGGCCTCTAATGGTCATGTATTTGTTGGAGGAATAGATTATTTCTTTTTTTTTTTTTTTTTTTTTTTGATACCGGAGATCGAACTCAGGACCTTGCGCTTTCGAAGCAGGTGGTGGCACCACTGAGCTAAATCCCCAGCCCTAGATTATTCTTTTTTATTAGGGAGAAGTGTAACATGGAAGAAGCTTGGTTAAATGCCTCCTGAGTTACCAAACTCATTCCAAACCAGTTTACTTTACATTGTCACAGTTGATGAGACAAATCTCAAACAAGTAAATTGGCCCAGATTTAAATAAAACAATAAATGTAAGCATCTGACTTAGTCACTCAGCCTTAAAAGTAGAAATAAAAAGGCAGAAATTGAAATAAAATGCATTTATTGGCTAGTCAGAAAATGGGAGAGGTTAAATGTGTTTATAGGCTAGTGAAAAAATATTCCTTTTTTTGAGCATCTCAATTACATGTTTTTAATGTTAGTTTTTCCTTTTAGTTCAACTTTTAAATTTACATACACTAAAATTCACTCTTCCCACAATCAAAATATAAAACAATTTCATCACCACCACCTCCAAATTCTGTTATGCTACCTACTCCTTTGTAGTCAGCCTTTTTGCTACTCCTAGCCCCTAACAACCACCAGTATGTTTTCTCTTCTATAATTTTGGCTCTTCCAGAGTACCATGTAAATTGAATCCTGTGATACAGCATACATAGCTTCTTGAATTTGGTTGAATTTTACATTGCTGAGTGCATTTGCAATCCATCCATATTATAGCTTGTAACAGTACTTTCTTTTTACTGTGTTCCAAGGTATGGATGTACCTCAACATATTTACCATTTACCAGTCAAAACACACTTTTCCTGTTTGTGGCAGTTATGAATAAAGCTGCCACATAATATTTCCATTTCTCATAGGTAAGTTCCTAGAATTGGAATTTGTGGGTCATAAAGCAAATGTTTGTTTAATTTTATAAAAAACTACCAGATTGTTACCTAAGCAGCTGTACTGTTTTCATATTCCACTAGCAATATAGAAAAACTTCAGTAGAAGTTCTTCTAACTTAAATGGGTTATATCGAATTACTTTAGTTTGTTACTTTGATTGCACACCAGCAGTATCATGAAATAACATTGTAATTGTGAGTATGATATTTATATTTGTATAGAACTGTCATTTAGGGAATGATTTAGGGGTAGCCTGACATTTCAGTGAATGAAATCTTCAGTGTGCTGTGGAACTATTCTTTCTTATTCAAGTAATATAGCAGTGACCTCTGTAAGAAAAATTAGGCTCTTAATCCCTGGTACTGAAATTGAGATTTTGGGTACATTTGTATAACTTCTCTGTTTCTGTCTTTAAGCCCCCATACTTCCTTTGGGCTGGACAGAAGGAAATATTATCTCTGGACAAGTAGGTGTACTTTCTGCTTGTTCTGTCACTCACATATTTCATTCTAAAATTTTGTAGTTAACTTGACTGTAATTTATGAACATACTACTAATTTATATTTTTTTCTGTGATGAGAGTTGAGAATATTAGCTTTGTAATTAAAATACACAATCATGAATACCCTCAAATGAACCTTTCAAATTTGTAACCATTGCCGACTCTAGGCTGTTATTTGTAGTTATTTATTTTTTTAAATTAGGAAATAAGCACTGTAGTTAAGAAAGAATACAACTATGGGCCAGGGATTTAGCTCAGTGGTGCCACCGCCTGCCTTGCAAGCAATTCGATCCCTGGTACCAAAAAAAAAACCAAAAAGTGAAAGAATAACTTTGTTAGGAGAATAAAATGTGATATAGTCACTGACCTTTCTGAATGTACTTTCTCATTTATTTGTATTATGGGGAATTGCCTGTTAAATTAGAAGATTGAAGCATACCCTTTGTATCAAAATATAATTTTTAGTTTTCTCAGTGTTTTCTAACCATATTCAAATCTTCTCTGGAATTCAGGGTTCTCACTGAAGATTTGTTATAAAATATGCTGTTAAACAGAGATGTCTACAGATTTATTGATGAATTATAAAGTTTTTTTGCCATTATCTGTCATATTTTTCACCTCAGTTTTTCGTCTTGTCAATTTGATTTTTAATGTAAGCTCATCAGAATTATTATAAAATAAAAGTAAACAGACTCAAGTGGCTTTTAGGGGTTTCATTATTGTTTAGTGAAGACAGTGGGCAGTTTGTGACTTTCTTTAATCATTTCTTCTGAGTTAACACTATGTTTTGGAAAGTTGAAATTATAGTGTGAATGACCTTTGGTTTATGACCTGTTATTGCATTTTCATCTCTTAGACCTATAAATTGCCACCATGTTTTTATTCTTTTATTCTTTTAATTGAAAAGATGACTATATAAATTAATGTTTCTAAATTTCATTGGTGGCCATTAGAAAAGTACAAATTAAAACAACACTAAAATTCCATCTTACCCCAGAAAGAATGGCCATTATCAAGAAATAAAATAAAACAGATGCTGGCGAGGTTGCAGGGAAGAAAGAAACCTTCATCATTGGTGGAAATGTAAACTAATACAACCACTATGGAAATCAGTATGGAGATTCCTCAAAAAATTAAAAATAGAAATTCCATTTCACCTAGCTTTTTCCCCTTATAAGTATATTTTCCTGAAAGAGTTCAAGGCATCATATTATAGTGATATGTGGATATTCATGTTTGTAGTAGCACAATTTATGATAGCTAAATCTTGGAAGCCGCCAACATATCTGTCAAAAGAGGAATAGATAAAGAAAATGTGGTACTTAAACAGTGGAGTAGTACTCTGCTATAAAGAAAGATAAATGAGTCATTTGTAGGACAGTGCGTGCACCTTGACACTGTAATGTTAAGTGGATAAATCAGACACCCAAGCTTAAATATCACATGATTTCTCTTACATGAGAAACCCGAATTATAGACAACAAAGTAAAATATAGATAATAGTAAGTAGGGAGATAGATCATTCTCAAATGAGAAGAGATCAAGAGATGGAAGGAGGGGGGAGGATGGGAAGTGGAAGAGGTTGAAAAAAAGAATTAAGATGTGTTAGGCACATGTACCAACTCCACACAACGAATGTAAACAACTATAGAATATAAACGTACTAATAAAAATTTAAAAACAAGAAAAAGTAAATTTCTAAGAATTTCTCATTCGTGGTTCATATCATAAACCTTTAGTCGGTGTTGTGTCCTATATATTATAATAATTACTGGAGCGATAGAGTTGAATAAAATGTAATCCCTGCCTTTGATATCAGATTCAAAAGCTCTACTATTTCATGTTAAATTAAGGAGTAAAAACATTGTTCCTTATCTTTCCTCAAATTTGGCAGTGAGATGTAGAGATTAGATTCCATTTCAGTTTTTTTTCTTTCATTGGATAGATCAAAGATTTTCTCCTCTGTTGTTAGTAGTCACAGATGATCCTTGCCTAGTTCCATTAATTTATTAGGAGTTGTATAATGGTGATATTTAATTATGCCTTTTCTTGTTGAATTATTACAGGGACTACTTTTAAAGAGAAAGTTCTCCCTTTTTTTTTTTTTTAATTTCAAACCTTTATTTAAAAAAATTCCTTCATTACAAGCTTAAACTCTGATGATGCCCCCCCAAAATGTTCAAATACAGACTGCAAAGAAAATTTAAAACAGTAATTTTAAAAAGTTGATTCTTATTATTTGTAGATCACATGTTTGCACGTTTATCTGCTTGCTACAATTTATTTGCAACTTCAAAATCAGTACTCTTTATGCTGTCCTACTCAATCACAGACATAACCATATGCAGAGTGGCAAAAATTTTGAGTCATTCTTGTGTGGGAACACTCTGTGTTCTAGCTGAGATTGAATAAGGTGATTCTCTGCTTTTTGTTTTACTTTTTATGGTGCATTTAATGCTTTTTTTTTGTTTTTTTGGTGATTTTTTTTTTTTGTCTAAAATGGCTCCCAAGCTTATGCTGATGTGCTGCCTAGTTTTCCTAAGCTCAAGAAGACTGTAGTAAAAGGCAAAAGTTTTATACGATCTAAGAGAAACCAGAGTATTAGCACAAGAAAATTGTAGTGTGTCTTACAGAAAAAATACATGTGTTGGGCCGCAGATTTGGCTCAGCGGTTTCGCCGCCTGCTGCGCAAGCGGAAGGATCTGAGTTCGATCCCCGGCACCGAAAAACCAAACCAAACCAAAACAAAACCAACGTGTGTTAAGAGCTCTCAGATCAGGCATAAGTTATAATACTGTAAGGTGTTTTTAAACACAGACTTATCTAAAACAATGATATATATTGATTGATCAAAATCTTGTGACCATAGAAGTTAGCAGGAACCTAAACTTGTTTTTTTTTCCTGGAAGCAGTGGTTCCGTGTTTGATTAGTTTTTGTTTGCAGTGACTGTAAAACATAACAGCTGTGAATCATGTGTTTTTAACTTTCTTACGGACCAGAATAACATATAATTTTTAATTAATATGAAGTACACCTCAGAAGTTGTTTGTCATGGAAGTAGGTAGGTAGCTTATGAAGAGGCCTGATGAGACTTTTTGGGAGGCAGGTTCATTGCTGTGTTTCTAGATGTATGTCTGGGACATGGTAAATAATAAATATTTATTGAATGAGAGTAATCCCCAAAATGGAATATGATTTTCCTTGATGGCTTGCAGTTTAAATTTTATATCATTAATTGTTGTTATAGGTACTGAGATTTTCTCATATAGATTGGTATGAATATTTCAGTAATAAAAATTTTGCATGACCTCTGGTTGATTTTTGATTCTTGTAATTTTTAAGGCAGCAGGAGATGAGGGTAATGTGTTCTCTGCGTATGCATATAATATAAATGCTTAAGAAGCTGGGCATTTTTAAATTGCGTATTTCTTCCAACTGTTGAAACATATGGTCTGTGATAAAAGCTATTACCAATGGATGTGTAAATTCACATGAGAAATTGAAAACTGAAGGGACAAAAGACATTTTGAGGAACTGTGAAATAGTCAGATATAAGTCCATTATTTTGCTTTCTCTTAGTGTAATGAAATACCTTAGGTTGGGTACTTTTATAAAAAAGAGAGGTATATTTAGTTCACAATTATTGAGTTTCAAGGGCATGATGCCAGCATTAGCTTGGCTCTAGTGAACACTGCATGGCAGATGGCATCATGGTGGGTATTCATGGCGAGAGTCAGACAAGCCAGAGCATTGGGGAGGGCTCTTTTACAGCTCACTTTTCCTAAAACTAAATCCGTTCTGAAGGCTTAGTGCCAATGACCTAATGACCTTCTACTAGGTCTCACCTCTTAAAGTCCCATCACTGCTTAACATTACCCTGGGGACCAAGCTTTCAATACTTGAACTCTTTAGGCACACTCAAATCATATCTAATTATTGGATAATGGTCAGACCTAGATAATTAGAATATTAATTTAATTAGACTTATAGTAGTATTTGTTTACTGAGGAAATTTAGTTTTTTAATTTAAAAATTGCCTTAATTATAACTGATTATAATATAATATTTTGATATTGTGTCATTTTACAGTAACTTTAAGTTTAGACATACTTGAAAACCTACAGAAATATATTTTACATTGTGACTATATGTAATGTGATACATATACTTTTTTGGGGGGGCACTGGGGATTGAACTCGGGACCTTGTGCTCCCAAGGCTTGTGGTGGCACCACTGAGCTAAATCCCCGGCCCACGTGTATATTTTTAAAGATTAACAAATCTCATTGAACATGATTTATTAAATATATGTACTCAGTTTTCTTTTCTGTTATAGACTATATCATCTCTAAAACTGCTCTTTGGGACCCATTAAATTGTTTCAATGAACAACTAATGGATCCTGATCCACAGTTTGGAGAACATTAATGAAACTAGGTGGTAATTTTTAATGTTTAGAAATTCCAGGATCTTTATACAATGTGCAAGGGACTTCAATGAAATGAAGTTTCAAAAAATAAAGTGTTATAGATGATAGTTACTAAATCTTTCTGAAACAAAAAGAGGTTTTTTTTTGTTTGTTTATTTGTTTTTTTCGGTACTGGAGATTGAACTCAGGTCCTTGCGCTTGTGGGGCAGGCGGGGGAACCACTGAGCTAAATCCCTGGCCCCCAAAAAAGTTTTTGTAGCATGTAATTACAGAAATTGATCTCCATTTTTGACATTACAGTTAATGATTTAGCTTTTAAAAATAAATACTCTTTTCTTGGACAACCACAGTTGAGTTAATGCCAGAAACCAATAACTGGGACCCTTGCTGTTAATAGAAGCATGTGATGTAACAACTAGCCATCTCATCACAAATATCCTTACCCATTTAAATTTCGGAGAAGCCTGAAGACATGTATTGTAATACAATTTTTATAGGGATTTTTTATTTAATTTATTTTATTTTATTTTATTCAATTTTTTATTTGAAATAGTGAATGAGCCATTTCATTTACTAAAGTGGACTTTTTCGTGTGAGATAACATAGCTATGGGTGATCAACACTGACAAGTAATATTTGAATATAAAATTTGACATTTTTTTGTTGTTTTTGTAATTTTGTACATGCAGAGAGCCTGTTGGATGACATGCTAAACACGAAAAGTTGCCTTTAGGAACTTTTAATATTTACTATTACAGGTGCATAATTCTATATTCCAATAGTATGTATTTTGGAAACCAGGTAGAATATTAATAATCATTTCTAAAACATTGAGCTGCTTATACTGTTTATTTGAAAACTTTATAGCTAGCTCTTGGTGGCTGTCTTGTGAGATAGGACGTAATACACTGATATAGTCCCAGTGTACTTCTGTTTTATCTAGTTGCAGTATAAAGGATGTCAGCTGGTTCTGTTAAGTCCTGAATTACTGGACTGTGCAGATTAGAGAATTTGATTTTCTACTTTATTTTTTGTTAATTAAAAAAAATTTTTTTTGGTACCAGGGATCAAACTCAGGCCCTTGCACTTGCAAGGCAGGCGGTGGCACCAGTGAGCTAAATCCCTAGCCTTGATTTTCTACTTTATGTTTGAAGATTCATCAGTGATTGTCAAATTAGAAATATGCCAGTGGCCTACATTTTTACTTATATAATCAGATCATGCCTAATTTCTGTATTTAGAATCTTATTTTTATTCTTTTAGTGGATATTGCTACATTGAAATTGAAATTGCTTATGAAAGTAAGGCACTTGATTATTCATATTCATTTATTCTCAAAGATAATTAAAGTATCTTTTTGGTGAATTTCTTTAATACAAATACTTAAATAAGTCAGTAATCAGAATGATATATAATTAAATATAAGCTATAAATATTACTATTTATGCACATTTATGTAGCTTTACGCACATTAAATGTATGTTTATTATTTTTAGTGGAAGGATTAAAGTTTCAGATTAAAGGGCAGTATCCCTAATAAAAATTAAAATATCCTCAAGCAGTGTAAAATTATTTTGTGTTTTAAAAGAATTGTGAGCAGGGCATGTTTCTGTGAAACCTCAATAGTTTTTATTTCTGTGGATGCCTTTTAAGTGTTTAAAATACATGTTTTTCATTATCTTCCTTGTATCTTTTGAATTTAAAGCTCTCTGAGGCAAATTTTCAGTTTTTACAATTGAAAGTATAGGTATAATACTAGATTCTTTAAAAAAAGTTTTAAATACTAGATTCTTCATTGTTTTTTGGAATATAAGAACAATTGGAGTATAAAAATGATCACTCTGACTCTTATACCCCATTATATTTTCATTTATTGATTACTAGAAAGCACAGAAATAAATTTGTTTTGTGTGTGAACTGAACTGTCATATTTAAACATAATGTAGTTTTATTTCTAACGTTATTTTAATTCCCTCTTAATTTTGTTGCCCTTTTTTCCAGTCCTTTTGTGGTATGTTTATTATAAATTGCTCCATACTTATGTGTTAACAAGATTGGATTTTGAATAAATAAAATATAAATGTTAGTTTTTACGATAGATTGACACAATCTGTCTGTCGGTTGATTGGTTGGTCTGTCTATTTTTCTGGTCCTGGTAATCAAACCCAGGTCTTTGTGTTTGCTAGGCAAGCTATACTGATGAACTACATCCCTAGCCTTATTTCTTAGAATGTAATTTATAAAGCAATTCGATAATGGTATACTTTTCAGTGGTTCTTAATTTTTTTTGGATCATGTGCTTTTTTAATAATCCTTTTAAAGCTATGGGTTTTCTCTGTAGAACATGATGAGGAGGATCTGTAGATTTCTGGTTAAGAGCACCACAACTATATCACTATAGTTGTACTTGTTTCTTTCTAAGTAAGCAGACAAAAATTTAAAAAAAAGTGATTTGTAGACACACTTGATATTTTCCAGTTTAATCATTTGAAATATCCTTCCAAGTTTGGACAGTGTTTTGGGTTAGTTTTAGGATGAAAGTTAACAGTTGACAGTAGAATTGATAAATTAATGCCTGTATATAGAAGAAAGAAAAATAATGCAGAAAGATAAGCAATAATCTCTTGCCTCATATTTCCAGTCTCTGATTTTTTTCAGTAGATACATTTAATAATTTATTTTAAGTAGTTGGAGTGGTTAATTTCATAATTCTAAAGAATATACATTCTCTTTTCTCTTTGACATGAGGTCAAATTTTTATATTATCTTGCTCTTTTTTTTTTTTTTTTTTGGTACCTTGGATCGAATTCTGGACTTGCTCTTTCCAGGCAGGTGCCAGGAACCACTGAGCTAAATCCCTGGCTACATTATCTTTTAATGATAAGATTCATTCTCTTACTTCTCCTTTTGTCTTTAAATGTTTGCATAGTTACTATGTTTACTTCACCTATTCCTTTACTTTGATGCTTTAAATAATGTTTTTATGTCTGTTTCTTTTTACAGTAAATTTGTATATTGTTGCTTGACTGTGACTGTGTACTATGCAAGATGCAGATCTTCTTGGCCCTATCTTCCTACCTTATCTGTTTCATTAATAGCCAAACTTTTGTGAGTTGCAGTGTTATTTTTCACACTGGTAAGGTTAATGAAATTTATATTCTTTTCTACAACAATTATGTTGGATTATTTTTGGTAACATTGATTCTGAAATTTTTATTTTTTTGAATGATCTGCTTCCCTCGGGTTTTCTGTTTTCTGGGGGTTTTTTTGAAGGCTTATTTTTCTTTCACATTAGTTATCCTTGTCACTTCATAAGTGAATGAAGGATTAGGTTAATATTTCTGGGTAAATGAAATGGTTTAGATTTCTTTTTCTATTCTCATTGGTTACATTTGGAATTGTCTGCATGGATGAAACTTTACTATAAATGTTTAGAGAGGAAGAACTAATTTATTAATATGCATATGTGTTAATTATCTTCAGTTACAGGCATGATGCTAAGTTCAGGGATCATAAAGTTACAGGTAATAGAGTCCTTGACAAATATAACAAGCAGTTATAATTCTGTACATAGTATAAGAATACCTTTGATAATCTAGCCTAATCCTATTTTATAATTCTTAATATTAGACAGATCATTTTGCTCAAGGTTACACAGCTAGTTAGTAACTAAATTGGCATTCTAAGATTTCTTGTGTCTGATCCTAGGCTCTTTCTAGAAGCAGATAGCAAGGCTCCCAAGACTTGAGAACTGGAGCAGGGTACAAAGCTTAGAATTTAGATATGAGAAAATGTTATGTTATCTTTTTATAAGCGTCAATCTTAAAATATTAGAGCTAGAGATTTCTTGTTGGGGATTTGAAGAAGCAGCCTTGTTAGAGAAGTCCACATGGCAGAACTGCAGGAAACTTTTAGAAACTGTAGGAAATCTTTAAGAAACTGAGGGTTGCTTCTATTTGACAGCCCGCAAGAAGCTGGGACTCTAATTTATATACAGGAAGAGTATGAGTTCCACTCAAACTCTGGAGTTTGGAAGAGAAATTTTCCAGTTGAGCCTCTAGATGGGAGTGAGGCCTAGCCAATGCCTTGAAGAGCCTGAGCAGTTAGTTGACTTGGCTGCCCAAGTTTCTGATCCATAGAAACTGTAAAATTGTAAATGAATGTTACTTTAAATCTCTTAAGTGCTTAGTAATTTGTTACATAGCAGTAGAAACAAATACATTTGTTCATGTTGAAGTGTATTGTATTCTTTGGCTTAGTGTCATTGTATAATAATGCTTTCCCATGTAATTTGGTAATAATTAATCCACACTTTATCTTAAAAGCTGTGATAGTCAAGGTCCACTTTTCTCTGTTGTTTTGGCATGATAGATTTGCATTGGTAATAAGAAATAATACAATGTGGTATGGTGAAATGTGTGGCACTATAAACACTGAAATTATAATTGTGACACTGTAATTTATGGTCCCTTGAGCAACATTGTGAGGTGATAATATCACATATAGCCTGTCATAACTACTCAATTTTGTTTATGTAGCATGAAAGGAGCCATAACAATATGTAAATGAATTAGCATAGCTTCATTCTTACACAACTTTATTTATAAACACTAAATTAGAAAGTCTTAAAATTTTCACCCGTTGCAAGTATTATTGTTAGTATTTTTCCAACTATTTAAAAATATAAAGGCTACTCTTAGTTTGAAGGCTGTATAAAAATTAAAAAATGAGTAGAAGTTAACCTGCCAGCTAGTTTGCTGACCCCTGGAATATACACCAGGAAAGCAATTCTAGTGTGTGTTTTCTCTCTCTCCCTTTGTCCCTCCCTCCCTCCCTCTCTCCATTTTTCTCTTTTTCTCCTCCCTTCCCCCCTCCCTTCCCCCTCCCCTTTCTTTCCCTTTTTCTTTTTCTTTTTTCCTCCTTGCCTCATTCTCTTTCTTTTCTCTCTTTATTCCCAGCTCTGTAATAGTGTTTGATATGTGCTACCACTATTTGAGACTCTTAGAAAAGAAACATTTTAATGAAGAAAATCTTAATTTGTTAAAAATAAAAAATTTGTTATTTCAGGTTTATGAAAAGTTACCTGAATGCTGAACTGAATGGAGTAAAATAGGAAATGGCTTAACTTCTTACTAACCACTATTTTATGTGATATCTATATATCTATATATATAGATATATAAATATATGTTTATATTCCCCCACCCACCCATGAATGATATCCTGTTTAGTTTCCATTGATTTCTTATTGTGTGTGTGTGTGTGTGTATATTATATATATATATATATATAGTTCAATTTTGGCAGAGGAGTAATTTTCAGGTATTAAAATGACTTGTTTAATTTTAAACTAACTTTCCTGCCCTTCTCTCCCCACTTTCCAGTTTCACCAGTTACAGACTTGGCCCTTGGCTCTGGGCCCTCTGTTTAGGAAGGGAATTGGGTTGTTTCTTGACTCTTCTTTCCTCTGTTGATTATGCTGTTGCTTGTTTCTCTAGGGTTCATGTGGGGTTGAAAAGTAACAAAGGGAAAGGACAGAAGACCTTCAGTTTTATGATATGCTTTTAAATGCTATTTCTATTGCGGGATAGTTTTGGTTCTTCAGAGGCTTCATGTGGACCTTAGGTAAAACCAACCAACCTGCAAGTGTTTCTATACATAAATATATGCATGCACAGACATTGCAAAAAAGGTGTGGCGTGTACACAACAAACTGAAAGTAATATTTATCTCTGAGAAGGGCAAGTAAGCTGAAGGGCAAGGGTATGGACATCCAGTGGGGTTTATTTATTTATTCATTCATTTGTGATACCGGGTATTGAGCCCAGATTTCTCCCATGCTAGGCAAGCACTCTATCACTAAGTTCCATCCCAGCCCTTCTAAGGCATATTTTTACTTTGATTTATATTATTTGAATTCTTATTACAGGTGGAATGTGTTTTTGGATAGTTCAGTAATTAAACATAAATGAAAGGCTATGTATTGAAAATAATATGGAAATTTTCTAAAAGAAAATTATTTCTAAATAGAAAAAGTAGAAAAGTGCTTTTGAAAAAAAACTTCTAAATTATATACCATGTATTCATTAAAATAGCTGCATTTTTAGTTAAGTTTCATGGTAGAGATATAGCGGGGGAAAACATGCACTTTGACATATTGCTGGGGACTTCCATGTAGAGAGACCAGACACAGGCCTTTTTCCCAGGAAGCAGCTTTATTCGTGCCAGCACTGACTCAGCAGATTCATATCTAAGGCTGATTGCCGAACTTGGCATGGTTGTACCCTTTTATACAATTTTTGTCTTTGCCTCCCCTATATGGGCATACACTAATATTTTACACTCTTTTTGGGTATACATTAACATTGTACAGTCTAGTTGGGTATGATATATCAGTTATATCACAACTACACCTGGTGCACAGAGGCTGATATCACTACATTGTAAGAGGTTCCTGCCTCTGACCCACCTTGAGAGGGGCCCTACCACATTCTCCCCTTGGGTGTTCGGACCCCATTCTATTTTGGGTCAGAGAGCATCGTCTTGGTTCAGAGGTTTATATTTCCATAATATCATCACATATGCAGCAGTTTTTCTTTTGACCATTTTCTCAGTGAAGCTGGAGACAGAATGTATAACCAAGAGAGCCAGGCAAGTCAGGATCAAACATGTTCCCAAGTCAAGAGTGTGATACCTATGAGGGTTTTGAATCCCCAAGCATTGAAAACCACCCTCCAAACGGTTCCCTGGGGTCCCAACCTTTCCAGGTGTGGGTGGGAACATGAGCAGTTTTCCTCGTTTGATCTGTAGTCTCTTCTGTGATCTTTGCCTCATCACCTATTTGTAGGCAGCAGTTGCTTAGGTTAAATTTCCCCAAAATCCCTCCCTTGGAAGCAAGCAGATAATCTAAGGCTAAGTGATTTTGAGTTTTTTTTTTTTTTTTTGGTACTGGTAATTGAACTCGGGTCCTTGAGCTTGCGCAGCAGGTGGCGAAACCACTGAGCTAAATCCCCAACCCAAAACTTTTTTTTTTTTTTGGTACCCGGTATCGAACTCGGGTCTTTGCGCTTGCACAGCAGGCGGTGAAACCACTGAGGTAAATCCCCGGCCCACTAGGCTAAGTGATTTTGATAGATTGCAGTGTGCATTTGGGTCTGTTGTTTGGCTAACAAGAGCTTTGGCAGATTCATTAGTTATGATTTCCACAACTGCTTGCAGTCTTATTATGTGGTTTAGCATATAAATGTGGGTGTAGTAGCCCTAGGATCCATCCTCTGCCCAGGTGGCAAGACTATAATACTGAATTATGTATTCAGGAGGCCATTCATCATCTTTCCAATTGCCAATTTGCAGGGTATGTTGTTTTCTATAGGTCCTCCTCTCCCCATACACTTGGACACCCAGATGTTCTCCCTTGGCAAGTGGGAGTAGAAAGAAAGATGGATGGACAGTTTCTAATACACAAGACCCTGACCAGTTTGGGGGAAGTACAGTATAAGTGATTCTTCCACTTATTCAATAAGTCCTTCTGAGGCTCACTATTTGATCTCTTTGTCAACATCTTCCCAGGTTCTCCTTAGATGAGAAAAGTTGGACAAGGGGTGGTTTGGTTCAAGGTAGTCAGGGAACCCCCAACATTGGGTTTTCTGGGTGGTTGACATGTTAGGCTCCCTTCACAGATGTTGAACCATCTCCCACATTGGGCAAGACAGTTATTGAGGTTTTGAGAAGCCAAACCCTTGAGGTAGAGCTGGGGTACCCTGTGCCAGAATAAGGTTCATGGGGATCTAATTCTCTAGCTTCCCATGGCCATTGGTCCCCTACATATATAACAAGAAGATACTTCAAAGTCTGGGCTACAGTCCCTGCTAGTGATAAACACTAGTTTTTGAGTGCGGCTGGGATTGGAGGGGGGCTACTTTCTATTTCCTCATAGAATGAGTGAAAAATCTGATTATATGTGGCCACTGGGACAGTAATGACCCCCTTGAAAATGTAGTATATAGTCCCAGGGTTAGTGCCTCGCCCACTTATATATATCCCAACCCGGAGACCATTTTCCTCTTTGGATCTCCTGGATTAAAGATAGTAAAATCAGTGGGATTACAGGTTCCTGATTCACAGCCAAGAGTGGGAGCCCCTTTTGGAGGAGAGCCAACTTATCTTTACCTTTCCAAGTGGGACACTAGACACAGCTTCAATGGAGGCGATAGGCCCAGTGGTCACCATAACCCAGAGCCTTGAGGATTGCTACCAGGCCATCTTTAAGCTTCCACCATCTGCCTGGGAAGTAACTTCCATCCTTGGTCTTAAACCAAGCAATCTCATGTTGTGAGTAATTAGGGTCCCATTTTGTTAACAGACTAAATGCGGCAGCCAGGGCCTTAGACTCTCCTGTTTCCCTGGTGGCCACCAGCTTAGCTTCATGGTCTGCTTTTAGGGTTTCTCCAAGTGACTGTGGTGTCTCCCCTTTGATGTCCCCGACAGTGCATGAGTGTCACCCTTTTAGGGGCCCATACAGCATCCAAGAGTTCAAGGATTTCCCTGCCATATTTTATGTTTTTTCCCTGAATTCATTTTTATATAAACTTTCTTTATATAGACCCCCATGCACATAAGGTGGTGAAGGCATACTTAGAGTCCATTTATATGCTGATGTGTATTCCTGCTGCTAGCTGAAGTGCTCGGGTTAGTGCACTGAGTTCTGTTTTCTGGGCCAAGGTCCCTTTTGGCAGACATTTTGCCTCGATGGAATTAAGGGTTACCGCGGAGTACCCTGCAAGGTGTTCTCCCTCTTTCACAAAACTGCTACTGTCTATGAAATACTCGAAGTTGGGGTCCTTGAGGGGTTGGTCCCCTAAATTTGGTCAGCTGGAGATTCCCTCATCCATGACCTAAATGTAGTCATGATCTGACTGGCCTGGCCTGACTCGCAGTAGGCTTGCTGGGTTCAGGGTCCACACCAGCTCTAAGTGAATGCATGAGTTTTCACATAACATCCCCTGATACCTGACCATCTGGGCCTTAGCCAGTATTGTCCCTCGTACTCCATTAATGTCATCACTGAGTGTGGCACTCGGACTGTTTGTCAGCTTCTCCCACTAAGAGGACTATAGCTGCAAGTGCTCAAAAACAGGGTGGCCAGCCCAGGGCAACAGAATTGAGTTGCTTGTAAAGGTATGCCACTGGTTGATGCCAGGATCCTAGCATCTTGGTTAAAACTCCCACTGCTATGCTGGTACGCTTGTGGATATACAGATAGAAAGGCTTAGTCATATCTGGAAGTCCCAGGCCTGGTGCATTGGTGAGGGGCTGTTCAATCTCTTCAAAGCCTTTTTGCTGTTCCCATTCCCATAACAGAGGTTCTCATACCCCTACTTTGTGACCTTATTAAGGGGTTTTGCCAAGACTGAGAAGTTAGGTACCCAGATCCTACAGAGACTTATGGCCCTGAGGTTCTCTTGGACTTGGTTTTGGGTTGTTGAAACTGGGATTGAAAAATTGCTTGTTTTCTCTCAGACCTGAGATGGCATCCCTGTGACAAGTGGAAACCAAGGTACTTAACTTTCTCCTGGCAAATTTGGGCCTTCTTTCTTGAAGCTCACAGAAGAGTGAGAAGTAATCGTGTCCCTTCTATGCAGCCTTTCTGTGTTTGGCTAGCCAATAGCAGGTCATCTACCTACATAACCATGTTGATCTGCAGGGAAGGTCTTCAGGTTAATGGCCAGTGGCATGCTGAAAATGGTCAGGGAATTTTTTTTTTTTTGGTACCGGGGATTGAACTCAGGTCCTTGCCGCTTACACAGCAGGCGGTGAAACCACTGAGCTAAATCCCCGGCCCTGGTCAGAGAATTTTTGAACCATTGGGGTAGCCTTGTCCAAGTCGCCTGGCTTTTGTCGCCATTTTCTGGTCCCAGTGGAAGGCAAAAATTGGCTGACTTTATGGCCAGACAGGTGCAGAAGAAGGCACCTTTGAGGTCTAGACATGTAAAAAAGGTTCCTTTGGTGGGGATGAGGCCTGAGAGAGTGTAAGGGTTTGGGAACAACTGGGTTTAAGGTAATGGTAGACCGGTTTACTGCTTACACATCTTGAACTGGCTGATAGTCATCTGTGCCCTGTTTTTGGACAGGCAGGAGAGGTGTGTTCCAAGGTAACTGGCAGCGTTGGAGGATACCATAATCTAGAAGCCTGTCCAAGTGCTTTTGGATCCCAGTCTGTGCCTTGAGAGGTATGAAATACTGTCTTTAGTGAATTGGCTCTGCCCCTGGCTATAGTGTACAATTACTGGAGGTATATTTTGGGCCAATCCAAGTGGATTGTCCTCAGTCCCAGGTACTTTGAAGGGAAGCTCTCTGGTCCCTGTTTTGGCCTTTCTATAAGACTGTAGAGTCGCCACTCTTCACCTTGGAGGGTCTTAAGAGTCATGATTTTTGCTTCTGGATTTGTAAAATTAAAGCAGCCTGTCCACGGGAGTTGAAAGTTATCTTGGCCTGAAGCTTTCCTAATTAAATCTTGACCCATTATAGCCATGGGACAGTCAGGGAGGTATAGGAATGTTTAGATGACCTCATGGCCACCTAAATTGCATTTTCGGGGCAACAGGAAAGGGCACATGTTCAATTGCCCATGGCCTCCACGATGGTGGCCTGTGAAAGGGGCCCATGGGTTGGGTCACCACAGAATGTTTAGCTCCAGTGTCCATCATAAAGTCTATAGCCACCGTACCCCCCCCCCATCATTAGAGCCATAGGCTCCTGGGGGCCTAACAAAATACAACCCAGTCTGTCCTATTCCTCTCATGTCCTCCCATGGTGGCCAGTCCTATAAAATCATCTTTTGGTGTTCTGTGTGGCTTCTGAACTGGCTGATATTGGCCCTGGACTACATGTCTTGCCTTCTCTTGTTGTGGGGGGAGACTTTTCTACCTGGTAGGGGCATTCATCCTTCCATTGTCCATATTTGCCACAGTAGGCACATTGGTCCCAGTCTAGCTGTGTTCCCAGGTAGGGGGTGCCCTTCTGTTAGCTTCCCCATTGGCTCTCCTGACTTCCGCATAGGCCTCGTCCTCTGCCTCTGGGCATGTATTTATGGGGCTGTCTAGATCGTTTCGTAGGGGCGACTGCCAACAAGCCTGCTGATACCTTGCAACTCTCCTCCCATGGAGTCCCTGATCTCAGTTGGTAAACACCTTGGTTGTAACTTCTATCAATTGGTTGGTGTTCATTCCAGCAAAACTCTTCTGTAACTTTTGACTGGTAAACTCCTTAAGCTTGGGCACATTCACTATCTATTGATTCTCAGCCACTTCTAGATCAAAGGGGGTATATGGATGGAATGTTTCGCATAGCCTTTTGTAGAATTGTCTTGGGCTTTCTCTGGCCCCCGGTGCACCTCTGACATTTTGCTCATGTTCATGGCCCTTTTTCCTCCTTCCTTTATCCTTTTTAGGAGGGCCTCCTGGTACCATGTGATTGAGGTGAGCTTTTCTTCCTTGTTCCAGTCCCACTGGGGATCCTCTCCTGGGAATTAGTTTCAGGATGTAAGCCTGGGATCCAATGTTCCAGCCAAGGCACTTTATTACAACTGTCATAGGGCAGTTGTGTAACCCGGTGGTGCTCCTCAGTGTTAAATAGGGTTAGGCAGAGTTGCTAGCAGTCAGTCCATGTGGACTGGTGCGTCTGGATCATGGACTGCACCATGTCAGTCATTGCGTGGGGTTTCTCAGTAGATAAAGGTGTGTGGTTCTTCCAATTAAGGAGGTCAGTGGTGGTGAAGGGTTGATATATTAACACTTGTTCCCCTCCTTGGATCTGCCCCGTAGGTCATAGTAAATGGGTCCTTGTGTTTCTAAAAGTGGCATCTGCGTGGCACCTTGCCGGGCCTGAGGTTTGGGCTGCTGGAGGGGTTCTCTTGATGAGCACCCACAGGGATGTGGGGAGTCAGAATGGGCAGCTCAGGGGAGGCTGCCATTGGAGGGGTCTCCGGGGAGACCTCAGACAACATTGGGAGAGAGGCAGTGCCTGGGGGCTGACTGGCTCTGGTCGAGCCTCTGCAGCAGGGGCCCAGGTGGTGGTGGCAGTGATGGATACTGTTGGACGTGTGGAAGTGGAACTTCTCATTCCCTGGATAGACTCAGTTTATTTGACTTTGGCTGACATTTGTAGGCAGCTGTTATCCTAGCCATCATCACTCTACAGTTCTCCTCAATGCAAGCTTTTGGCTAACGTGGCTGAGACAGGACAAGTCTTGCCAACAGTCAATGTAAGGAAATTGGTCAGGAGGGCCTGGGTCCCCTGCAACAACCCTGAACACTTGGCTAATTATCTCCTTATCAAGTGAGCCCCCAGCAGGCCATCCTATCCAAAATGATGGGCAATCAATTTCACAGAAGGTCCAGAGCTTTCTGGGAATCAGCTTTACCCCATAGTCACATGAATATCCCTTTTCAAAATTCTTTAACCTACACTCTAGGGGCGTCGATTTACCCTCTTTTCTCTTTCCATCCATCCCCCCCCCCCCAACTTTCACATACAATAGAGAAAGGAGGGAAGGGAAAGGGTTTTAATTGGAAGGAAGGATCTCACACTCGTTTTGTCAGTCTCTGGCACTCTCCTTGCAGAGATGTTTCAGGTGCCTCTTAGCATTCAGCGGAGCTCCTAGGGGTCTACTGTCACCCTTAGCCATATGAGGATCACTGTGGAACAGTTTGGGACTCAACAGTCGTTTGGCCCTTTGCTAGTCAGAACCTTCCTGCTGTCTGTCTCGCTCACACAAAAACACACGATGGCTTCAACCCAGCATCCAGCACCCAGTGCTTTGGGGCTGCAGTTTCTGTGAAATTACTTGGGCAACTCTGGTACTCCAGTCTGCTGCCCAGTTCCTGAGAATTGCAGCTTTAGTTTCAATGAAACCTACTCAGGAAACTCTGGGAGGTGATCAGACCCCTTCTGCCCATTAAAGGCGAGACTACCAAATCAAACCTTGGTCTTATCAAATCTGGTGGGTGGCGCTCCCTGAAATGGTTCCTGGGCTTCTGGGTTCTTTTGTGGCTCTAACCCGTGGAGGGGCCAACCTCCCCTGGATCAAATGGTCCATTGGCACTGGAGAGGTCCTAGAGACAAAGGAGGTGGAAATACACTGTCTCCGAATCCTGGCCATGATCCCCCAGAAATGCTGGATTTTCATATAGAAAGACAGGACACCAGGGCCTTTTTATTTGTGTCAGTACTGACTCAGAGGATTAGTATTCAAAGGCTGAGTGCCAAACATGGCATAGCTGTACCCTTTTATAGAATTTTTGTATTTTTGTCTCCCTTATATGGGCATACACTAACATTTTACAATCTAGTTGGGTATACATTAACATTCTACAGTCTGGTTGGATATGATTTATGTTACAGAGTTACATCAGAACGACACATGGGTGCACAGAGGCTGATATTACATTGTACAAGGTTCCTACCCCAGCACATCCGGAGGGGCACTACCACAATATAGTGTTTGATTTTGTGAGTGCATATTATTTTTAAAAATCATGTTTTGAGATATAGTTGATATATAATACAATGCATAAATTTTAAATATAGTTTATACATTCTGAAAAATGTATATACTCCCATATAATCCTCTCCCAGTTAAGGTATAGAACATGACCTTACCCCGAAAGTTCTTTTGTGCCACTTTCCAGTCAAACATCCCACTGGTTTATTTAACCATGGAACCGATTTCTATCACCACAGCTTAGAGTTTTGCTAATTCTAGAACTTCATATAACTTTGAATCATACAATATGTACTCCTTTGTTCCTGATTTCTTCACTCAGACATATTCATCATACTTTTCTGTGTGTCAACAATTAATTCCTTCTTAATGCTGACTGAATAGTGTTCTATTTTATGAATATACCAATTTGATTTTCTGTTTTCTTGTTAATGGACTCTTCAGTTGTATTTAAGTTTTAGATATTGTGAATAAGGCTGCTATAAACATTGATATACAAAAATATTTTTGCAAGCATAGTTTTAATCCCTTGAGTAGATACCTAAGAGTAGCATTTATAGATCATGGATAGAGATATATTTTATTTTTATAAGAAATTGTCAAACTTTGTTCCAAAGTCATACCATTTTATGCTTCCATCAGCAGTTAATGAGAGTGCTAATTGTTCTTCATCCTTGTCAATCTTGATATTGTCAACTTTTAATTGTTAGCCATTTTAATGGGTGTGAAATGATATTTCATTATGATTTTAATTTGTATTTCATTAAGTAATGATATTAAACCCTACTTCATATGCTTATTGGCTGTTTTTTGTGTGTTCTTTGTGGAAAGTGCCTGTTCACATCTTTAGCATATCAAAAATGGAGTTGTCTTATTTAGTTGTAATATATTTCTACACATAAATATGTCAAATAATTTCTCATTCTGTGGTGTTTGTATTTATTTTCTTAGCTATATTTCCTGAACAAGAGTTTTTAATTTTGGTTAAATTCTATATATTTTTCTTTATGATTAGTGATTTTTCTGTTTTCTAAGAAATTCTGCTTTAAGATCATAAAGCTGTTCTTTTTTTTTCATTGTTTATTGGTACATTTTTAGGTATGTAATACGATTATAATAATGACATTTATCCTTGGGAATTTGTACCTTCACATGATAAATCTTGGTTCTTATTTTTTCCCCATTCCCCTGCCTTCCCTTCAGCCTCTCCACCCCTCCCTATTTACAAAGACTTTGTTTCCATTTTTTCCTTTTTTCATATTTTTTCCTTTCCCTTCTTTCCTTTCTCCTGCCCTTCCTACTTCCCTTTTCCCTTTAGACCTCTTCTTCCTATTTCACATTATCAGTTATACATTTTGATCCTTATTTACACTTTCAGCTTCTCACACCAGAGAAACTATTTGGTATTTACACGTGTGTCCTGTTGTCCTATTTATTTCACTTAAGAGTATGGGCTCAATGTGCATCCATTTAGCTATAAATGTCTCTAGTTTATAATTCTTTATGGCTAAGTAGTACTCCATTTTATAAAAAAAACCACATCTTCTTTATCCAGTCTCCAGTTGAAGGGCAGTTGTGCTGTTTCCAAGTTTTAGCTATTACAAACTGTGCCGCTATAAAAACGGGTGTACATATATCGCTGTGGTATGATTCTTTTAATTCTTTTGGGAAGATACCTAGCAGGGGAATAGCTGGGTCAAATGGGACCTCTAATCCTAATTTTTTGAGGTATGTCCTTATTGATTTCCACAGTGGTTGCACCAGTCTGCACTCCCACCAACAATGGAGAAGGGTTGCTTTCTCTCCACACCTCCGCCAGCATTTGTTGTTGGTTGATTTCTTGATAGCAGCCATTCTTTCTAGAGTGAGGAGGAATCTCAGTGTTTTCATCTGCATCTCTTAAATGACCAGTGATATTGAATATTTTTTCATACGTTTATTTGCTGCTTGTACTTCTTTGAGAAAAGTCTGTTCATTTCAGATGCCCATTTTTGAATTGGGTCTTTAAATTTGGGGGGTTCTGATTTTTTTCAGTTCTTTATATATTCAAGATAGAAGTCCTTTGTCTGAGGACCAGCTGATAAAAATTTTTTTCCCACATTGTAGGTTGCTTCTTAGTTCTGTTGATGGTTTCTCTTGCAGTGCAGAAGCTTTTTAATAAGATGAGATCCCCGTTGTTGATTCTTTGTGCTAATTCCTGTGCTACTGAGGTTTTGTTTATAAAGTCTTTTCCTTTGCCAGTGTCTTCAAGAGTTGTATCTAACCTATCTTGCCGGAAAGTTTAGTGTTTCTGTTTTAATATTTAGATCTTTGATCCACTTAGATTTTAGTTTAGTGTATGGTAAAAGATGAGTCTCGTTTTAATCTTTCGCAGGTTGAAATCCAATTTTTCCAGCACCATTTATTAAAGAAGCTCCAGTGAGGGTGGTTGGCTCCTTCATCAAAGATGAGGTGGCTGAGTATGCCTGGAATTGTTTCTGCATCTTCTAATCTATTCCACTGATCCTCAGGTGTGTTTCTTTGCCAGTACCATGCTGTTTTTATCACAGTGGCTTTGTAGTATAGTTTCAAGTTGGGGATTGTGATACCCCCTGTCATGTCTTTGTGGCCTAGAATTGCATTTGCTATTCTAGGCCTCTTCTGGTTCTAAATGAATTTTTGGATTGTTCTCTTTAGTTCCGTGAAATAATACTGTTGGGATTTCAATCGGGATTGCAGTGAATCTATATAGCAGTTTTGGAAGTATGGCCATTTTCACTATATTGGTCCTTCCTACCCAGGAACAAGGGATGTCTTTCCATTTTCTGATACCCTCTTTGATCTCTTTTTTTCAGAGTGCTGTAGTTTTCAAGGTAGAGGTCTTTTACTTCATTAGATTTATTCCTAGATATTTCAATTTTTTGGATGCTACTGTGAAAGGAATTACTTGCCCTATTTCTCTCTCAGTGAGTCTGTTATTTGTGTACAACAAGGCTATTGATTTTGAGTGTTGACCTTGTATCCAGCTACTCTACTGAATTAAGTCTAGAAGTCTTTTAGCAGAGTTTTTTGGGGTCTTCTATGTAGAGTATCATGTCATCAGCAAATAATGACAGTTTAACTTCTTCCTTTCCTACCTTTATTCCTTTTATTTCTTTCTCTTGTGTAATTGCTGTGGCTAATGTTTCCAGAACTATATTGAACAGGAATGGTGATTTTGGACATCCTTGTCTTGTTCCTGATTTTAATGTGAAAGATTTTATTTTTTGACCATTTAGTATGATATTGGCTGTTGGTTTTTCATAGATGCCTTTTATTAGATTGAGTTAGAGACCTTCTATTCCAATTTTCTGCAGGGTTTTTATCATTTTGCATTTTTGGCTGCTTTTTTCCTGCATCTATTGAGATGATCATGTTGTTTTTGTCCTTGACTCTGTGAATATAGTGTATTTCTTTTATTGATTTATATATGTTGAACCAGCTGCTCTTTTTTATAGTTCTAATATTTGTGTGTAGATCTATAATCCATTTCAAATAATTCATTCTTGAAATGATAGTAAAATTTTGATTCACTTTTCTCTCACACAGATACGTGGTTATTCTGATGCATGTGTTAAAAACCTTTTCTTGTCACTATTGAATTGACTTGATATCTTATGAAGAAGCAATTGACTCTGTGTGTGAATCTATCTCTGGACTCTGTTGTTTCATTTCTCTACATATTTGCCTATTTTTATGGCAGTTACCTGTTGTTTTATCATATTTCTGTACTAAATCTTGAAGTTAAGTAGTATATATTTTCTGAGATTGTTTCTTTATTCTAGATTTTACATTTCCATATCAGTTTTAGGACCAGCTTATCATTTAAAAGAAGCCTACTAGCATATTGTTTCAGATTGTGTTGGTTCTATAGATCAGTTTGGAAAGAATGGACATCTTAAAGATGGGGAGTTTTCCAACTCATTTTTTACCATTTTTTTGTTTCTGTTAAATTTCTCACAGCAATATTTTGTGTTTTCAGTATGCACAGTTTTGCAAATATTTGTTAATTTTAAAATTATTTTTAATGCTATTTTGAATGCCTCCCCCAGGTTATCTTTCATGTGTTTGTGGCTAAATACATAGAAATTGATTATTGTGTATTGACCTGAATTATACCTAGTAGATTCATTTATTTTTCTAGTAACATAATTTTTTCTAAAGGTTTGATAAAGTTTTTAGCATGCACAATCATGATAACTGAGTAACAAGAGGTGTACCTTTTCTTCTCTGTTTTTCATGCCTTTTGGATGTTTTTCTGGCCTTATTGCACTGGCTAGTTATTTTTCCATACAATGTTGAGTACAAAATCTGAGAGCAAACATTCTTGTGGTTTTTCCCCCTCCAGTCTCAAGGGAAAAGGAGTTCATTGTTTCACCATTTAGAATGTCATTTATTGTAGATATTTTGTAGGGTCTCTTTGTTAGATTAAAGAAGTTATATTATTTTTCTGGATTAATGACAGGTTTTAGTCATTAGTGGATTGAATTTTGTCAAATGCAACTTCTTGTCTGTTGAAATGATCATATGGAGTTTTTTTTTAGGTTAATTTGGTAAATTGATTTCAAATCAGTCTTACATTTCTAATATTCAACTAATTATTATTTAACTTTTTAATTATATTTTGTGAAGAATTTGTGTATCTATGTTCATGAGAAATAGGGGTCTAAATTTGTTTACTTGAATGTTTTATCAGAATGTTATATTACAGTTGTGCTGACTTCATAGATTGATTACTCCTGTGTTACTGAGTTTTTCTAAGAACAGTATTTTTTCCTTGATAAAATTTACCAAGTGAAACCAAGTAAGAAACTTTACTCAGACTTGTTGATATTTTGTTTCATCTTGATTTGTTTTGTTTAGGTTATATTTAGTGTCTTGCAATAAAATTTTTAGCATCATTTGGATATGTCTTTCATTCTTGTCATTTGATAATTTGTGTATTCTCTTTATTCCTGATCATTTTTTGTTAGGAGTTACCACTTGTATTCACCTTTTTTCAAGGAATCAATTTTTGGCTTTATTTTCTGTTTAATGATCTGTTTTCCATTTAATTGATTTTACTGTCTGTCTTTGGATCTCCTTTCAGGATTATTGATACTTTCTTCTTTATCCAATCTGCTGTTGATTGTATCCAGTGAAGTATTTCATTTCACATAGGATCCTTTTTGTGTTAAGATCTCCTTTTTTGTTTTGTTTTTGTAAGGTTTGGTAGTTTTCATTTATTGAGAATTCCTGTGCTTTCACTCATTAAGACTATATTTTTCTATAAGTCTGTGGACTACTACTAATAGTTCTCTTAAGGTACTTTAAGTTATGTTTTATTTTCTTTCTACCTTGTAAAAAGAAAACCTAGATCACTAATTAAAAGCTTCATCTAAGCAAAGGCCGAGCCTCCAGGCTCCTCTGGAACTTCACAGCCCTCCCACCTCCATCCCGCCTTCCCTGAGGAGGACCCAGCCACCTGCCCCTTGGGGGCAAAGAGCATCTCATCCCTGCCCTTCGTCTTCTCTTTTTTGTCAGCCCGGGGTGGGGAATTGTGGGGTTCTCTCTAGAGAGGAGGGGGAGCTCCACTTGGGGTGCTGGTTAAAGGGCTTCCACTGAGGCTGTGTCTTGGGGCACATCTGACGTCTCCAGAGGAGGCAACCAGCTGGAGACTTCCTTGGTCCGAGGAGGAACCAAGGAAAACTCCCCTTGGAAGGGAGTAGCAGTGAGAGCTGGAGACAGTGCTGCTGTCCTCCTGATCAGTCCTCGCCTCCCCACTTGAGTCTTGGGAGTCTCTTCTGCTCTTGCCGGCCCTCTGTTTGTCCACTGTTTTGCTGCTGTTACTGAGCGTTGAGCCCCTGGTAACTGGGGTTGGAGAGGCGCTGGTTCTGCCTCCTTGGTTCATGTCTTGCACTTTCTCATCTCCACTTCAGCTTAAATTTTCACGCAGTAGACTCTTAGGTTGCCTGCTGATGTGGAGTGGACTCTGATGCTGGTCACCCATGCCTCGGAATCAGGAAGTTTAATGTGAGTCACCTTGGACAGAATGAAATGGTGAACACAGTCATGCCTGTCACCCCATCATGAGGCCAGGGAGAGGCAGACCAGAGTTGGGTGGGCTTAGGGGAAGGAGCTTGGTGCCCGTCCCCAGCCTCGTGTCCCTGCAGCCTGCCTTCCAGGCCCTGACTCGTGCCCCATTTTTCTGCCCTTCTCTGCTGTGAGCCTGAGTCAAGAGGAGCCAGCTAGCCCATTGAGACCAGCTGCCTCCAAAAGCCACCAGGGACTCCAGCTTTGTGGCCAAGGGCAAGGCGGTCAGCATCCTGCTGATAGAACTTAATAGGCATGAATGTATTTGAGAGTTGGAAGTTCTGTGAATTTGCTTGGGACGTAAAAGTGCATGAGAAGCAGAGAGCATCCCTGTAGTCCCGGAGTGCCATCTGCTTTCCTTGCACTGGGGTCTCAGTGCCTGGCCTGTTCCCAGTTTCCTCTCTGATGAGTAGGATAAGTGGTTTCTTGGCTCTCAAACAGCCTCCTCACCAAGGGTGGAGCCTATGTAGAAAAGTCCTCCATGCAGTCCTGTCCAGCCTCCCCCACTACCCATATACAAGTAGATGAGCAGGGAGAAGGGGCCTGGGGCCAATGTGTGTGCTCAAAGAAGCATGGCATCGTGTCATGTATGTGCTGCTTTTGCCCTGGCTGTTCCAGGGCCGCAGGACACGTTTCAACCAGGGTAGGCGACAGAACAGCCTTTAGGTTTCTTTAAACAGAAAACCTCTGGTCTGGGGGCCGCTGGTCATGTTGCCTTTCAGTTGTCATTCCATTGTCCCCAGGCCTCCCAACCAGGCTACAAGAAGTGCTGTTGAGAAATGAAGCTGTTTTTCCCAGTTCTTCCTTACGACCAGAAAATGGCAGCCAGCTGGCTTAGGGGCCCGTTGAGAAGGGCAGGACCAGAGCTGTGGGGCAGAGTTGTGTTTAAAGGCAGATAGAGGTCGTCATAGGAGGGCAGGCCACACCTGCCTCCTGTGACCTTGGCCCTGGCAGGCAGGTTCATCCAGTTAGCCCTAGAAATCTGGTTACTGTGACCCTTTATCCCAAATCAGGCTTAAGTCAGAAGACTGCAGGAGGAGGGTCATGGAGGCCCTGTCCTGGAGCTGGGCTGCTGGGACATGGTGAGGAGCCACAGGGGCAGGCCCAGGGCTCTGGCAGAAGGCAGTTTCTGAGCTCTCCTGCAACACCTGCCCGGCTGACCAGGTCTTCATGACCACCTTCCTCTTTTGCTCTTCCTTGACTCAATTCTGGCACATGAAGTGCAGGCTTGTGGGTCCACATACCACATATGCTGCAGCACATACATGGTGATGTGTCTGTGTCCATCTAGACCTTTGTGGCCTGGCTGAGTGTGTGTGCATGTGTGTAACGTAGTCTGTAGTTGGCAATAACCTGTATATAACGTCTGACATTTGTATGTGAGTGCACAATTAGTGCCTGTGGCAGTTTTCTGTATTTTAAATTTGTTGCATCAAATTAGTTTTATTTTAGGGAAGGAGGGAAAGAGTGGGGGAGCTTAGGAAGGACTCCTAGCAAGATCATTCTTTAGAACTGTTAGTAGCAATTTCCCAATAAGCCTTCATGATGCCCTTTTCAAATAAATGTTAATGT
>NW_004624774.1:18356733-18446129 GCF_000247695.1 Heterocephalus glaber | reverse complement strand
CCGTGTTCATAGCAGCACAGTTTGTGATAGCTAAAACTTGGAAACAGCCCAAATGCCCATCAACTGGAGACTGGATCAAGAAAATGTGGGTTTTTTTTTTTTATCAAATGGAGTACTAAGCCATAAAAAACCGAGAAATTAGAGACATTTATAGCTAAATGGATGCGCATTGAGGCGATACTCTTAAGTGAAATAAATAGGATACACATGTATAAATACAAAATAGTTTCTGTGGTGTGAGAAACAAAGTGTAAATAAGGACTAAAATGTATAATAGGTAATGTGAAATAGGAAGAAAAGTGGCAAAGGGGAAGAAAGTGGGAGTGGTATGGGAAAGGATAGAAGGGCATAGTATTAATATGAGAAAATGGAAAAATAGGAACAAAATCTTTGTATATAGGAATGGAGGGGTTGAAGGGAGGTCTGGGCAAGGGTGAAAAATAAGAACCAAGAGAGATTATGTAAAGATGCAAATTTCCAATGATGAAAGTCGTTACATTGTATACCTAAAATGTACCAATGATTAGAATGAATAATTGATAAGGCAAAATAGGAAGCAAAGGTACAAAGGGGTAAGGTAGTGGGAGGGGCAGGGGAAAGGAAAGAAGGGAAAGGAAAAGTGAGAAATGGAAAAAATGGAAATAAAGTGTTTGTAAATAGGGAAGGGTGAAGGGGTGAAGGGGGGTTAGGAATGGGGAAAAAATATTAACCTAGGTGCATTATGTAAAGGTACAATTCCCAATGAAAAATGCAATTGTGTTGTGTACTTAAAATGTACCAATAAAAGAATTTAACAACAACAAAAGAATAGTAAGTATGACAGAAAGCTGTGTTGGAAATGTTTTTTGAAATTGGATTAAAACACCTGTTAACTAGGTGCACTGTACTTGGCTTCATCTATTAATGGGAGTCCCTCCATGTACATCTCTCCCTCACTCAATACCCAGAAACACATACTTTGTGCATTTGCTTTCTTCATGTCTGTGTCATACAGATTAAAAGCTAACTCTGAGGCTGCAGGTATGTTAGATGACAAAAATGCTTTTTTATTACTGTTTAATCTTTGCTCATATTTATAACTCACTCCTAAGGTTGAATAAAGTAATGTTCAAAACAGTGATGAGGGTTTTAGAATTTAGTGCTTTGTGCTGTGACAAAAGGTAGACAAGGAACCATATACAAATCAATAAAAATGGTACTTTTAGAAGTATTTCATATAGTTTGGTTCTGTGTAATCTGTATTTAATCTTCCTTTTCATCTTGTAAATTCCTGTGTACATGTATGTCATGTACAAAATAGTTGTGAGAAGGTAATATCTTGAACTACAAATTTCATCTTTGAACTCTACACCAGAATTCTTTTTTAGACACTAGTTCCTCAAGATTGTTCTTTATCATTATTTACTGTAAGTTTACCAGAGGAAACCTACATTTTCATGCAGAAAATATATATGAAGACACATCAAATATTGAACTAATTAAAAAAAAAAGAATATGCAATATTTACTAATATTTAAAAATATTTATATAGGTTCAGTGAGTATCTGACTAGAGCTTAGCACTAACCACTTTTGTTACTTAACTAAAGGTCTACTGCTGCTGAAATTTTGCTTATCAAGTTTTATTGCCATTCATCAGCATCTGTTTGAAAGGAAACTGTGGTACTATGCAGAAAAATTACATTTATGAGAATTAATGATGGCCTGTTCTGTTTTCAGTAGCCAAGGTTGCCAGGACCAGTTGCTCTTAATAGAATCTAGATTACAAAAGTAATGCATGTAATTGAAAAAAAATTGTAAACTTAGAAAACATATGTTGTGCTGTTATTTTTATTTCATTAATTTATATATAAAAGTCTTCATATACTAATTGCTTCCAAAATCTCCATGGTATTCTCCTTGGGCTACAGATTTTGACCAGTTGGAATTTTCTGTATTACATAGGTAATGCCAAAGATTACTGTAATTCTTCTAAATCTCCATTTAGTAAATCTGTTTACCTGCTCTTTGCATATAATGAATTTTTTCAGCATTCAGAAATTTAAAATATTTTGTATGATTGAATATGTAAAACCTTTTGATTGTCTTTACTTTTTATGCTCAGAACGGCCTCCATATGTTGGGGTAATAAATATGTTTTCTTGTTTTATAGCTTATATTTAACCCTAAAAATATTTGGAATTAATTTTGTCATAAGGTAAAGTACTAATCATTTTTTCCCTCAGAGTAGATTACTAGATTGTCAGAACCAATTGTTTAATGTTATATATATATTATTTGATACACACACATATATATGTATTTTTTTTTTTTTAGGATGCGATTGAACCCAGGGACCACCAGGCTACTTCCCTAATCCATTTTTTATTTTGAGACAGGGTCTCACTAAATTTTCTAGGCTGGCCTCAAATTTCACCAACTTCCTCCTCAGCTTCCTGAATAGCTGGGAATATGGATATGTGCCACCACATATGGCAAATAACGTTTTTCCTGTTTCATTGTGTTTTTAGTATATTCTATTTTCAATGTATATTTGATATATTTACTAGATTAAATATGAGCCTTTAAAAGAGTATATTATATACTAATGAAGGTTTCAAAATGACATGGTGGTTGGCGGAAAATTTTGTATTTCCATTTTTATATAGAAGTTCTGGTTTTACATTTTATTAAACATAAATTTGACTATTGATTACTTTGTAATTAAATGAAATATTTCAACAAAACCAGAATCTTTCCTTTTTTATAAGTGGCATAATGGATTAGTATTACCTCTGAATCTAGGTGACATACCAAGTACATCACTGAATTGACATAAATGTAAATATGTTCTTGTTGTTTTTCTTTTTTTGCTTAATAATTGGAAGCACAAACCTTTGTTTTATTTAAATGTGTTGTGTATTTTTCCCCCAGAGAACAGTTTACATAATATTTAATGTGGCATTCTTTTCCTTCTTTTTCAAGGAAAAAATTTATACACAAATGAATATGTGGCAATTAAGCTGGTAAGTTTGTATTTTTAAAATTATTTCCTTTTAAAATTATTAACTTTTTAAAAATTTTGATATTATGAATAACTTGGAGTTTATTTGAGAAGGAAAAATTATATGTGTGTCTTACTTTTTCTTATTAAGGTCCTAATATCATATACCCTTCGAGTGTGTGATAATGTGTAGGATATTAATGTTTTTCCATGGCATAAAAACTCAGTCCTTTTACTTTGGCAGTATTATAGAAATTAATTTTTGAATTTTGACACAGTTTTTAATTTAGGGAAGCATTTTTATGTAGATAAAAATTAGAAAGCAGGATTCTCTTTTTGACAAATTTTAAGTATTTTGGATGAAACATGTTTTCTTAGTATTCAAGATTGCATTGTTTGAAAATATACTTCCAAATGGTTTCGGAAGTATATGAACTTTTTTTTCTGTTTATATTTCATAACTATGGTAACACTGGCTATTTATTGCTTTACTTTCAGGTATTCAGAAAGGCTTGATTTTGGGGTGTAGGATAGCAGGGAAAGCAAACTCTCATGGCACCTTTATGCAGTCCTAAATGTGCCCATTATGATGGCTATAAGGTAGAAAGTTCTTTTTTGGACGAATTTGGACCTAGGAATTATTCTTATAAGATTCACTTTGTTGTGGCAAAACTTTTCTATGTGGCTTACCAGCCAAGTTTTCTTGAGGTTTGGCATGCACGGCTTGGTTTTCTCAGTCCCCTTGCCTTTGTCAACATTGTTCCTGGTAGTATAACCTCTGTTAGTAGAGTGATGTGAAATTAATGTACAAAAGAGATGATTAGAGGAAGAGGCAAGTGCAGAAAATGGAAAACTTTTGACATGGAATGGAAAAACTCTACCAAGTTTCACTGCAACAAATGCTGTTTGATTTCACTTGAAAATAGAGATGTGCAGTAGGATTTTGGCACCATCAGAGAGACTGGCTGCCTGATATGTGACATTTGCCTGGATGAATTCACCTCAGTTGCAAGGTCTGGTCCTTAGCTTTATGATATAAAATCTGGTTAGGGTCTGTTATCAAGATGGCTATTGTTCTTAGCGTTGGAGTCATAGCAATCAATCACAAGAATCAGTTCACTAAACTGATTAAACTCAGAGATGTAAATATTTCTCAAAAAGTTAGTTTCTCATTTTTAGTGAAGTATGTTACTATTACAGGTCCAAAATGCCCAAATTAGAATAAATAATGTTTTCTTTCTATAGGCTGATCTACGTAGAATGCTAAATTAAAATTAAAATGTTCCTTATGAGCATGGTATTAGAACAAGGAGAGTAAATATATGTGAATCAGAGTGGAGAGGCCCAGGATGCAGGAACTGGATGAATGGGCATTGCTGATTTTTATATCTTTGGAATTCTTCCTTTGGGCTAGTACTAATACAGCAACTTGTGAGCACTTGCACTTGTTGGAGGAGCATGTCTTGCATGCAAGTGATATGTATCTGATAGGCTAAGGCAGATAAACTATTGTAGCAAGGCAGGAGCCACAGCTCTAGGCCAATGATGGCAAACCTTTTATAGACCAAGTGCCCAACTGCAACCCCAAACCGACTTATTTATTGGAAAGTGCCAACACTACAATTAAACCTGAAAACTGAGGTTTTAGTTTAGAAAAAACAACTCAACTTGGCTAGCATGCCAACAGAGAGGGCTCTGTGTGCCCACTGTGGGATGCGTGCCCTAGGTTCACCACCACTGCTCTAGGCTGTGACCTTTCCTTGTCAGTCTCACATCATAAAGTGGTGACCCTTAGCTCCTGTTATTTTCAGATGTGGAACTTGTTCATCCTGGGCAGATCACTGATTCCTTAGTAAATGCTTATTATGTCATTTTCCAGCCTTTTGTATACACACATTCTACTTTATAAATAAGTTTATTTTGTGCCTTATCACCATCCCTTTGTTTTTCTCCTTTTTCTTTTTTTCTAGATATTCTTCCTTTGCTTTGACTTGTCTTTTTAAAAAATGCAATGATTAGCATTACATGTAATTATTATTAGTCAGTGCACATTGGAGTAATTTTAGAGCTGTATCTCTAATACTTAGAAGTTGAAGTATGATATGTAGTCATGTTTTCCCTCAAATTTGTCCAAAATATATATTGGAAGGATGGGATAATTTTTATGTAAATCGTTTGGACCATAGTTTAGTACTGTTTGCTATTTCTGCATATTTTTTGTTTGTATCTGTTGTATCTGATTGTAATTTTGTTCAGAATATTCCATAAAAATAATCACTTAAATGCTATGTCTGTATACTTTTAGTGCTGATTTTTATACTTTGGTATAAATAAAGATGTTATTTCATGGCATCATGTTGAGAAATCAGATTTCAGTGACTTTCAACTCTATTACCTCTTACAAAGAGTTTTACATCTATCTAATGTTATCCTAGTTTAGACCAAAAGTTTCAGGATAATTTGTTAATTTAACCTCAGCTACCACCTTCATAGTTTCTGCTTATACAATAGCTAGTTGTCCATAAATAATGAAAATGGCATCCTCTGTGACTTTAGTTATATTGTGATATAATAAAATTTTATTGTTAGTAATGTACTGGAATCACATTGAAGTCACTAAATCAGATCTTGGTTTGTATTTTTTACCTAGGGGGTATTGGTGATTGGGTAAGGTATATATTTGAATTTCATTTGTAATTACATCTTAAGGTTCTGTACTTTCAGATAGATAACTGAAGAATTACAGGTAATAAAGCACTCTGTGGAAGACACTGAAGTAGTTTACATAAATTAAGAGAAAGATAAAATTTTAACTTTATTTCAGTTCCTAGATGGGGAACTTAAGTCACATAGGAAGGACTATTCAAGATTCAAACATAGTACAATTTAGTTTTAGCGATAGTCTGTTAAATACTGTATTATCCTGCCTCTTAAGAAATAAGTATATTGTTTTGTATTACAATAATCCTTATCTTGAAAGTTTTCCAATGGGATTTAAATAGTTCCTTATCTAAAGTCTTTGGTGTAATTTTATTATGATGTGTCTTGGTATATTTTTCCTTTTAGTAATTCCATTTGAGATTCTTCTTGAATCTGGTTTGTTATCCTTATCAGTTCTTGAATATTTAGTAATTATTTCTTCAATTATTGCTTATGTTCGTTTTTCTCTTCCTGTCCTCCTGAGATTATCACATGCATGTTGGGCTTCCTAACTGTATTATTCAGGTCTCTAGTCTTCTATATTTTCTATTTTTTCCTTCATAAAATATTCTGTATAATTTTTTTACTTACCTTCTACTTTTTGTTTTCTCTTTTGTTGTGTTAATCTGCTGGGAAATGGAATTTTTAATTTATTTTATTTTCAAAGTTCTGTTGGTTCTTCTGCAGATTTTGTTACTTTATTATATTACCTATTGGTTCTTCTTCCAATTTCTTATGTTGCTCTATTAGTTTTCCTTTTTCCACAGATATTTTTGCATTTAATATTATTGATAATATCTAAGAATTGTTACTGATATTTATATTGTCTTTGGGTGTATGCATGTGTGTATATGAACCTCAAAACAAGTTCATGAATAAAATTCAGACCCACACATATGAAGCATACATTATATAGTACCATTTAGTTGAAACCCAACAACAAGGTAAAACTAATCCAAAAGTAGTAAAAATTAAAAAGTGATTATCTCTGGAAGAGATGATAAAAATGTTATGTAAATTATTGGATGTGTTGGTTATAGAATGTGTAGTTGACGAAGCTAATGATCTAACGTGTAAAAACTTTTATAATCTTTAAGTTAAAACTCAGTTTAAAAACTTAAAAAGGCAATACTAAAAGTTTCATATTACCATCTTTGTTCTTTCTTACTTTTTTATTTTGTTTTGGTACTGGGGATTGAACCCAGGGCTTCATGTGTGTTAAGCACATGCTATATCACTGAGCTATATTCTCAGCTCCTCTTTACTTTTCTATGTCTTCACTTTAACCTAGAATCTTTACATCAGAAATATACAGTTCAGAGGAGAATATCAGGGAGTAGGGGAAGTAGTGTAAGAGCGGACATTTCCTTAGTCATGAATATTCAGAGCATATTTTTCTTCAGGGTCAAAGAGTCAAACAGATTTCCCTAATGCTTGATCTAATAGTTACTTACTTTATGTACAGTTATGGATGGCATAGTTTAAGATTGAAAATAAACTTAATTTTTATATTTTATATAAAGTTGCCCAGTATTATGTTATGTTATGCTATATACCAATTGATACCAAAATTTAAAACATTTGTAATTGAGGCCTAGTGATCTTTTAATAACTTAAAAATGCCTTTTAAAAAATTTGTTTCTTTGTTTTTTGATTAGGAGCCCATGAAATCCAGAGCACCACAACTACATTTGGAATACAGATTCTACAAGCAGTTAGGATCTGGAGGTAAAGTCTTAGGTTAATTTTTAAATTTGAAATGAAGTAGGTTGTTATGCTAATTATTTTTAGTTTCAAAGAATAGTATATTGTAAATTTAATGAATGAGAGTCATTTCTTAAGGCTATGCTTACATTGTCTTACTGTAGTCTTTTTTTGTAGAAAAGACAAGAGTTTTACTATAGTCAATGGTTCTTTTATTGTAAATATGACAGTTTTGGAGCTTTTTATGAGTAGAGACAATTGAGGAAAACTAGTTTGTGAATAATAAAAGAAGCATATATTCCGTATTCTTAGCCTTTCTGGGAATATTATGCTATTGAAATGTCTTATAATATTGTGGTAGGCTGAAAAATAGTCTATAAAAAATGCCCCCATATGATAATGCCTGGAACGTGTATGTTACCATATGACAAAGAGCTTGTAGGCATGGTGAAATTAAAGATTTTGATATAGCAAGGTTATTCTAGAACAGTGATGGCGAATCTTTTGGAGCTTTCATTGATACAGTCGGCTGTGGCATGTGTATCATAGGTTCGCCACCACTGTTCTAGAATATCTAGGTGAGCGCTAAATGCAATCACTAGTATCCTTGTAAGAGCAAAGCAGAGGAACAATTTGCATGCGCATAAAAAAGAGAAGACAGTGTGACCCTGAGGGAAAAATTAGATTGCTGCATTCGTATGCTAAAGAAGAGGCTTCCATGATTCTTTTCTGTAGAAAGGGAGCATGAAGGGAGTATGACCCTGGCCATGCTAGTCTGTAAAGAAATAAATTTGTGTTGGTTTAAGCCACCACATTTTTAGTAACTTGTTAGAGAAGCCTAGAAAGCTAAGAAGTGTATTTTTGCATAAACTAAGCAAGAGTGGGCACGTTGGGTCATTGTAAAACAATTCTACTGTATGTTGCTTTTTCTTCCTGGTAAAGCTTCTCTATCTTTACTTCTTCGTATTCCTATTCTAATTGTAATGATTTTACTTCTATAGTTTTCTATAGAATACATGTACTTTGTTCCTTCATATTTAATACAATGGAATTTCTTCATGTACAGTGTCTTCTTGTAAGCCTTTTTACATTCTGGTTTTTAGAGCCATCCACTTCTTTATATGGGATAGATTTTACATTTTTCTCCTAAAGGGTATAATTTACAAATGAGTAGTCATTGCAGGGACAGTAAGTTTAAAATTTTATATTAATGCATTTATCATTGTTGACTTCTCATAATGCATGCTTAAGTCTTATACAAAATGGTCTGTATTATCTTTCTGTTGCCATGACAAAAATACCTGATATAATCAACTTCAAAGAAGGAAATATTTATTTATGATCACAGATTCAGACGTTTCCGTCCTTGGTTGTTTGACTTCCCCACTCTGAGTTTGTAATGAGGCAGTACATCATGGTGGGAGTACATGGCAGAGGAGATCTGTTTACTTCTTCATAGCTGGGAAGCAGAGAGAGACAAAGGAAGGTGCTGGGGTCCCAGTATCCCCTCCAAAGGCAAGCCCCCCAATAACCTAAGTTCCTTCCAGTAGCCTGTATCTCTTAATGGTTCCCCCAGTGGCCCTACTGGATAGGGACCAAGTCTTTAAGATATGAGCAATTAGGAATATTCCAGATCTAATCTGTAGCAGGGCCTCGAGGTGGTACCAAAATTATTACTTAAATGAGATGGGGATAAAAGGAATTGTATTTGAAGCCTCAGATTACTTAGGATTAACAAGTAAGAAGTAAAAATTTTTAAAAAGAACTTATTGACACATATACTAAAATACAGGGTACTGCTGTATCTAGGGTTTCAAATACTGTCACCCAAACCTTCAGTCCTTATGATCTTCCTTTCTTTGTATGTTTAAGTTTTACTCTCTGGTTGATTCTTCTTAAAAGGTGCCAAAGGTAGCAATAGCCTTCATTTAGTGATTATAAAAACATCTCATTTGTAGATTGTTCTGACTTGTTTTAACTTTTTTGATTTTTGATTTTTTTGATTGTTTTAACTTAAAATTTACATCAAAGATAGAAACATAGAATCATGTACCTTGTAGCACTTGAATGCTGTAGAAGTACAATGTAGTACAACTATAGCATTTACAGTATAGTTCAACCAGCATTTATAGTGTAGTGTTTGTATATAAAGATGCTCCCTTGTGCTGTGGGTTGTCATTTATATTGATTGAACTGTGAATGGTGTTTGCCAGGTATGTATCAGTGGCTCTGAAACTGATAAGTGTATTTTTTGCTATTTTATATGAGTCATGTGAATTTTGGTTACTTTTTCATCAATCATGAATTTTAAAAATAGTTTTTGAGTATTAAAACAAGAGAGCTTAGTTTTTTGGGAGAACTGATTACTGCAAAATTTCATTTTGGAATTGATACCCACAATGATCATATTTTCAGAAATAGATCAGTTCAAGTAATTTAACCTGTTATACTTATAGGTTATATTTCTTTTAAATAATCTTTTTTAGTATTGTCTTTAAATATATATTTAATTAGTATCCAGAACATATACAGAGTTCCTGAAATTCAACCACACAGGTAGAAACAACACAACTAAAAATGGACAAAGGATTTGAATAGACATTTCTCCAAAGATATACAAATGGTCAGAAAACATAAAAAGATACACAGTATCACTAATCATTAGCGAAATGCCACTTAAAACACGAGATACCACTTTACAATTGTCAATGTGGCCATTAATAAAATAAAATAAAAACCAGAAAACAACAGGTGTAGTTGTGAAAAAAAATGAAACTTTTGTACATTGCTGGTGGGATTTGTGAAACACTATATCCACTGTGGAAAACTATGTGATGGTTCATTTCTCAAAAAATTAAACATAGAACTACCATTTGATCTAGAAACTCAACTGGACAGAGATAGTACATAAAAGGATTGAAAACAGACAGCAGTAGATTTGTACACCCATTTGTGTAGTATTATTTACAGTAGCCAAAAGATGTAACTCAGTATACATAGAAAAATGGATAAACAAAATGTGTTTATGCTTACAGTACAGTATTATCCAGTCTTAAAAAAGAAATTTTGAGATGTACTACAATATAAATGAGCCTCAAGGACATTACGCTAAATGGAATAAACCAGTCAGAAAAGGACAAATATATATAGTTCCACTCATATGAGGTACTTAAGAGACACAAAGTACAATGACAGTTTTGAGAGTCTTGAGGGAAGGGGAGAAATAGGGATTATTGCTTTATGAGTAAGAGTTTCACTTTGGGATATTGGACTGTCTCGAGATAGATAATGGTGATGGTTATACAACATTGTGCATTTACCTAAAGCCACTGAACTACACACTTAAAAATGTATTGTGTATGTTTTACCACAATAAAAATTTTTAAATGATATATTAGACTGTTTAGTGACCTATCTGTGGAAAATTATACAATTTTGCTGGCTTGGCCTGTTTGGGTTTTGATCCTCTTGTAAGTCTTATTTGTTTCCCTTTCATCTAGCTTCCTTGGGAATAGCCCTCATTTAAAAAATTTTTTTTTTCTCATTTCTTTTTCTTTGTTCAGTATTATATGTACAGTAGGATTGTAAAACTTGGTTGCATTGTGCATATGAGGGCCTGACCCTTACGTTACTTGGCTTTGGATTAGAATATTGTTTTATGCCATTGTCACTTTCTGTGATAGCAAAATTTATGTACTGAATAATCTTGTTGTGTCATATTCACTTACCATTCATTGAGTAAAATGAAGATCTAGATTTGGCCCTAATCAGCTTATATGTGAGCTCTCCCAGAGCAGAATATAGAGATTGACAAGAGGAAAGGAGCAAGGATAAAACTATGGGAACGATTGCATTGAGGAGGAATGAATTTGACTGTCAGTACAAAAAAAAGAGTACAAAAATGTTATATGAGAAAAATAAATAAGGAGTTAAGAGGTAGGCACTTGTAGGGTTGGCCTAACAAAAAAAACTAGGCTCCTATCATTAGTGTGTGGCTTTTCTTTTATAATTCAAGATCTTTTTAAAGGGAAGGGGTCATCAATTTACCATCCTATAAAGATAACTTCCTATTCTTTATCTCCTTTACATATGAATGTCCCTACTGAAATCAGAAATTCAATATACCTAGAATTGAGCTCTACCTTCTTTTCTTAATTTTCCAGTGATATTTTTCTCTTCCAAAAGACCTGCTTAGTCTTCTGGGTTACCTAATTTTATAGTTTCATACTTATTCAAGCAGAAACGTTAGTGTCTCCTTTGATTTTGACCTGTTGGGATAATTGAAAAGTTGTCACTTCTGTCCCTTAAGAGCTCTCCTGACATCATTCTTTCCTTTCATTCCTTATTATCACTTTTCTTTGAATTGACTTCTATTTGTGCATCCTATCTCCTTATTTCCCCCTCCTCATAGAGGTTCATCATTTAGCATAAAGTCAAAATTTCTTTCTCTTTCCACTGACCTACTATTTAGTTACATTAAACTTATTATTCCTAGAACAGATCTTATTCTTTTCACATATTTGTATTCTTTCTGGAATGTCTTTCTTTTCCTATGAATCCCTTTCTTCTTTAAGCCCCGGCAATATGTTACTTACTGCTTTACAATGCATTTTCTGACATCTGTTTTTTCTCCCCAGGAAAGAGGCTTCTTTGATCTGATTTTATTTTGAATAAATATATTTTTGTCATGTTATTTATTTATGTCTGTCCCTTCCATTTAATTTTGAGCTTGTTTAAAGAAATAATGATATATTCATCTTTTTCTCCTTCAAATTGAGCAGAATGATTTGCAATTATAGTTTCCTAGTAAAAATGACCAAAATGATAATTTTAAAATTTTTATTTTTTGTATTTCTGAGACAGGGTCTTTTAGGTAGCTTGAATGCATTATACTTCTGCCTCAGCCTCTTGAGTGATGGGCTTACAGACATGCCCCACAATGCCTGGCTGAAATGATACATATTTAAATGAGAAAAATAGACCTTCCTTTCATTGTACATGAAGTTATAAGATACAACCTCCAGATTTTCTATAGATTTATAACTTTTGTGATCCCATGTGTAAAACTTGATATTTTAATATTATATAAAATTGTTATAGTATTAATTTTGAGTTTATTTCTGAATAAATAATACTTCAAAATTTTTTATTTATTTTAATTATTTCCATTTATATTATCCTATGATTAGATACATTTAATTCTTGATTTTAGTGGTAGGAGAATTTTTAATGGAAATTGTAAACCAAGGAGAAATGCAGAATATTTTACATTAAACTGTATAATTCAGCCATCTAAAAGGCATCGCTTTCTAAAGAAAGTGATTCTTAAAATTCAGTTTTTTATTTACTTGAAAAAAGTTTTATTTGAATTATTGTTATTTCATGAAAATGCATGTAATATATTTTGAAATGCAATTTCCTTGAAGATCTGTGCTTCTGAATAATGTTTCTTTCTGTTAAATTATTTCCTTTACATCAGATAGTTAAAATAGGCCATGTTGGAAGAAACATGTAAATTAATTCATTCCTCTGAATTTATTATTTAATATCTTTATCATAGGAAATAAAATAATTTTTTCTGGCATAAATTACTTCTTATCTGTGTCAATCTTTTTGTTGCTCTAACCAGATATCTGAGGAAAACAACTTAGAGGGGGAAGAATTTGGTTTATGATTTCAGAGGTTTCCGTCCATGATTATCTGGCCCCATTGCTCTTAGGCTTATAGCGAGGCAGAAACATCCAGGCAGAAAAGCATGGCAAAGAAAGCTGTTCACCTCAAGGGAGTAAAAAACCGGAGAAAAAGAATAACAGCTATAGAGGAAGGAGCAGGGACAAGATGTATCCTGAAGGTCACACCCTCATGACCCACTCCTTTAACTAGGCCCTACCTTGTAAGTTTTCATTCCTCCCCAGGGATGACACCAAATTATTACCTCATCAATCAGTTAATCCACTGATGAAATCAGAGCCTTTATGAAAGCTCCACTTCTAAACATGTAAGATTTTTAGGGGACATTTTGTGTCTGAGCTATACATTATTCGAGGAAATAAGTACTTTTGGAACATCTCCAACTGTAGAAAGGATATTGAAAATATTGTTTGAGACCATGAATATGTTAAGTCATTGTTTCTCAAGTGTGTGGCTTTACTTTTAAGAATGTTAGAATGCTTGTTATTATTTTTTTGATTTATTTAAATTAATAGTTTTGTCGCTTAAATGGAATACTGAAATATAAAATATTTAGTAAAGTGAATTTGGGGGAAATATGAGTGAGATTGTATTTCAAATCTGTGAAATTGTATTCTCACTCATGCTTGAATTTTTACTGGAAAAAAATAGACTTCCTATGAATTAGAGATGCTAATAAACAGCCCTGAAAATTAGAATGTTGGAAATTCTTAGAAATATCTTTCATGGATTCAGAACGGGTAGCTTTTTATGATAGTCTCAAATAAAAGTAATTTTATAATAATTGGAAATGGGTTTATAGCTGAAAATTCACCAAGTATGAGATAAATAAATACATCCACAAAGTTGTTTTGGTCCAAATAGAATTATACTTAAACAATTCAGTAGCCAATACTTTAATCAGTAGACACAGGTAAAATGACTTAATTCCTCCATTATTCTTCTTTCTAAGCTTTTTTTCTGAGCTTCCTTCTAAGCTTTTCTTTTTTCCCTTTCTCTTTCTCTCTTTCTCTCTCTCTCTTCTGTCTCAGTCTCTGTCTGTCTCTCCCTCCCTCCCTCTCTCCCACTCCCTCCCCCTCCCGCTCCCCTTCCTTCTACCCCCCCCCTTCCCCTCTCCTTCTCCCTCTCCTCTCTCCCCCTCCTTTTTTTGAGACAGGGTCTTGCTATGTAGTTCAGGCTGGTCTTGAATTCAGTACGTAGTCCAGGCTGGCCTCCAACTTTCAGCAATCCTCCTGCCTCAGTCTCCCAAGTGCCGGGATTACAGACATGCACCACCATGCCCAGCTGAGCTTCTCTCTTCTCTCTTACCTCTTTTCCCTCATCTTTCCCACTTTCAAAAAAGCCTGTCTCTTTTGATCTTGCCTACCATACTTTGTTACTTTGGTAGTTTGTTTTGTTTTTACTGAGAGTCCCCCTCTGCCTAAGGCCTGTTAATTGTCCTAGCACTGTTTCATCAGTGTTAAAATCTATCCAGACTTGTCTTGAGAAATAGAATTATAATATGATGTAAGTATTTTTTCCATTCACAATTTTACTTGTCATACTGGAAGAATTTTTAAAATTTGTATTTTTTCGCTGGTTGCAAAAATAGTATATATTCTTCATAAAAATTTGTAAAAGTCCAAGAAATACAAAAGTGAAATTAGAAATGACCTATAACCAACTAGTGATCTCTGTTAGCTTTTTAGAGTTTCATTTATGTCTGCTCTATTCATATGTATATTTACAAACTTATAAAAAATACTTTGAAAGTAATACAAGGTTGCAAAAACAATAAAAAATTTAATCAGAATTACTGACCTTTACAATTATTTCTAAAGATACTTAAAAGCTGTATTGTATTCCACAGAATATGTATTACACAATTTATGTAATTAGTCCAGGGTTGATAGGTATTTAGATAATTGCCAGTTCTTCTTTTCAACTTTAAGGTGCAACACAGTTTGAAAATAGCTATGTGCATACTTTTCCTTACTTTAAAAAGTACTTCATATTCTTAGCAACATTTTAAGTCACAATTTGTCACCCTTGATTGATTATTTAAATTATGTATACATATTTGTTTGCCATTATACCAAGACTTAAAAAGTGGTAGTTCCTTAAAAGTCACTTGCAGTGTAGAATTAGAAGCCCTATTAAGAATTTTTCTTAATTGTTTTCATTTAACTTGAATTGATCAGTTACCCATTCATGATTTTCTAACTGCATACAGTGGTCATTTGAAAGATACTGGTTCACTGAGTTATGGTTATATTTCAAAGATTGACATGTTTAATTATCTAAATTAAACCATAATAATTAGTATCACCAAAATTTCATCAGAACCAATTTTAAAGTATTGAGAAGCTGTCAAAGCCATCTTGGCAGACACAGAATTTGCAAAATATTATTTATTGCTTGAGTGCTTGAATTTTCTTAGTGATAACCAGTAATTGTCAGTTTTTCTTGAAGCAGTGAGGTTTCTTCATGCATTTCCTAGAATACTTTTTTATTTCACTATATTTGCCAAAGGATACAATTACAATTTAGTTTAAAGATCTTAGTTGATTTTATTTTTTATTTCAGAGTCCAGAAACACTTCCTTCTGTAAAATAGATTAAGTGTTCTGATGGGCAAAAGAGAAAAATTTGGCTTTTTAGAGAGCTTATGCTTTTTAAAATACTTACTCAGTTTTAGTGAATTATTTTCATGGATTTTTGAATATTAACCTGTTTGTATTCTGGATTAAGTCATCAGTCATGGTGTCTTGTTTTATATATATAATGGTGAAACCAGTCCCATAAAAGGATAGTGTAGATGTTTATTAAGTATTTATTTAATCAGTTAAGACAGTGAGATTCCTGAAGGGGCTTTGCATTTTTAGAAATCTTTGAAAATAACTTGTTTAATAAGCCAAAAATCTTTTGCTTCTTTATTCAGAGATTATTTCTCATAACTTTATTAGGAGTGTGGATGATGACACCAGGAAATAGAGAAGCTCTTCAACAGTCTTCTCATTGAAGAACTTCAAAACCTATTTACTTTTACATTCTGTATGTAGTTCTAACAAACTTTGACGATATGGTTTCCTTGCACTGTACAGATCAAAAACAACAAACTAAACAGTGGAAATGAGTCACTAAATTAAGCACTTTTTTTTTTTTTTTGGCGCACCGGGGATCGAACTCTGGTCCTTGCACTTGTGAGGCAGGTGGTGGAACCACTGAGCTAAATCTCCGGCCCTAAATTAAGCACTTTTAGTGGCATGGAGGTAGAAAAAAATGGCATATGGAAAAAAATTAAAAGGTTAGTAGTTGAGAACTGTTGAAAAATCCTAGTAGCTAACAGCTATTTATAAGCTTTAATGTTGGCTCTAAGTTCTTAATGTATATGACATAGTAAAAACAGGATTTCAGAATTGGAAAAAACTTTAGCAAGTCTCTCATTCACTAGTTTTGAAAATTTTCTCTGCTTTTATACTGTTTGTATGTATATAATATATATATAATATATATATATATAATATATATATATGGACACATATTATGAGTAGTGATTGTGGGAGTGATTTATACTAGGATAGTAATTCCCAGTGTCAAGGGGAAATGGGACAAGCATGTATAATGAGTGTGGAATTTGTGTATGTATGTGTACTTAAAGGGGATGTTGTCATATACATACAGTGTATCAAAATCTTTGTTTCTGGAGAGGGGATCATGGCCTAGCTAGTTGCCCTTTTGACAACCAAAATCAAAGTGTGAGCCTGGACAGTAATATATTTTTCCCTTATTATATTTTATTTCTTCTTTTTCCTCTTCCTTTAAAAAATTTGTACTAGTACATATTTGTGATACATAGTAATTACATTCATCTTAATCATTTTGCCCAGCAACAGATAAAGAAAGTGTGGTATTTGTACACAGTGGAGAACTACTCAGCCATAAAGAAGGATAAAAGCAAGTCATTTGTAGGAAAATTGGATGGGTCTTGAGACCATAATACTATGTGAATAAATCAAACACAGAAGGTTAAATATTGCATTGTTTCTTTTATATGAAAGAACCAAAATACAAATAATTTAAAGAGCAAAATAAAGGAAATGGTAAGAAATGAAGAGGTAGACCCTGTGGAAATGATCAAGATGGACCGTAATCTTATTCGAAGCTCAGTGCCTTCTTCCAAGCTCACTGGTTTTTGCCAGAATTCAGTTCCTCATGGTTATAAGATCGAGGCCTTCAGTTCTTTGAGGTTTCCCAGCTGGCATATGGCTCTCCACACAACATGGGGTTTTACCTCTTTAAGGCCAATGAGGAAAGCCTCTTTGTTGCTTCCAGTGTTGCTGATTTCTCGCACCTCTTTTTAGGGAACTCGACTGATTGGGTTGGACCCCTAGAAACTACTCACGTTAGGAAAAGGGATTTTACAAGGCCTGTACTCCAGATGATGGGAAAGTGGGTCGGTCGAGGGGAGTATCTTAGGAGTATGCCTACCACAAGATTATTAAAGACAGCAGTTACTGACCCTCATTCAAGAAAAGTAAATCCTTTCTATATTCTCTAGGGCATGGAAATACAGGCTAAGAAGCCCAGTTTATGAGGAGGTGGAGGACTGTGTAGCATTGGTAATGTCACTCGTTAATGCAGCCACAGAAGAGCTGTAATCAGGCTGTGATTGAGCACAGGAAGAGGCAGAGCAGGGAGTAGGCTTGCTCACGAAAGGCTTATTGTATATTGGGAAGAAGTAAAATACTGCTATAGTTCTTAAAGCTGTAAAATTTAGGAAAATTATTTTCTTGGAGGAAAGGGCTTGTATTTAAGATGATGAAATTTTTCAATGGCTTTTTGTTTTCCTCTAGATGGTATACCTCAAGTTTACTATTTTGGCCCTTGTGGTAAATACAATGCAATGGTGCTGGAACTGCTGGGACCTAGTTTGGAAGACTTGTTTGACTTATGTGATAGAACATTTTCTCTTAAAACAGTTCTCATGATAGCTATTCAGCTGGTAAGTAAAGCAGAGTGTTTTCAAGTTGTTTGTCACGAATTTAAGTTAAAAGTTATATTAAAGTTTTGTGACATTATCTTGAGAGCATTTGACCTACTTACTACAAATGTTTGTACTTTTCATTTTGTCTTTTTAGGCAGTATATAACATAAAATAACTGAATCAAATGTATTTTATTTGTATGAAAGTATCTTAACTACTTGAAGAACAGAGTACTGATTTTGAAATTTAAGCTGTTTCTTTTCTTGTATATGAATACTTGAATACTTGTATATGAATACTTGAAAGAGAACTCTCAGAAATATGGATTCTTAATTTTTGTTGTTGTTGTTGTTTTTTGTTTTTTTATTTTTTGGTACCAGGGATCGAACTCGGGTCCTTGCGCTTGCAAGGAAAGCGACGGAACCACTGAGCTAAATACTGGGCCCTGGATTCTTAATTTTTGTAATACACTTTACTGAACTAATAAAAGAAGAAATAAACTATAAGAGTTAATTATTTGAATTTCGGGGAACATACAGAAAGACAAAGAGGATGATTTTAAGATAATTTTCAAATACATGCCAATAGGAGTATACACAGAAGTTTTAAAATTGTTTTTGTCCGTTGACTCATTAATTTCACTTCTAAAAATTTACCTTATGAAATTATTTAGATGTACTTAAAAGGTTTATGTATAAGCATGAATATAATAAAAAATGGAAACAATCTTAGTTGGGTGAACTGTTAATAGCCATAAAATATTATGCAGCTATTAAAAGTATTATTAAAAGAATATTTTATGACCTGAAAGTACTTAAATATATCATTAATTAAAAATAATAGAATATTATATAGCATATGATCCAGAGTTTACTAATAAATTACAGTGGTTTCTGTGACTGTTATTTAATTACATTGTTAGCCATGAATGTCAGTAAATGAAGCAGTTTTCTTGTTTGTAATATTGTATTTTATGAGTTTGTACAATGAACATTATTTGAGAATCTGTAAAACAGTTAATATAGATGTATTATATTGTCATTGGTGTTGAATTCCAAAGTTTTCTCGATTCTGACTTTTATTTTTAAGTGTTTAACCTAGGAAAAAATAAAACAGAGTGTAAAAAAGAAAAGAAATAATGATACCAGTGTTTTTATTTAACTGATCAAAGTCTTAAATTTCTTTAATATAATTTTAAAATTGCCGATTCTCAAATGGAGGAAGAATAATATAACTTAATGAGTGTCTGTTTATATTTTTAAGTTTTTTTAATCAGTAGAGCCTTTTGGTTTATACTCTAACCATGTTAACTGAGACTTACTGACATGAAATAAACTTACAAAATTTAAATTTTCATTCCATTGACCATAATAGTAAAGACAAACATTTTAAATTATAATTGGTTATATACATATTTGAGAAAGTTCAGACTGGCATCTTGTTACTTTTAAAGGGTTAAAACAATTTCTGAATTTTTTCTTTCATGCTGTTTGCATTGTAGAAGTTCTGTCTTGCCTCTATGAAGATTTCTTATGCTAATTAAAAGTCTAAAATAAAATTTCTTTCTTCTTTTTTTTTCCTTAAACCAAGATTTCTCGCATGGAATATGTCCATTCAAAGAACTTGATATACAGAGATGTAAAACCCGAGAACTTCTTAATAGGACGACCAGGAAACAAAACACAGCAAGTTATTCATATTATAGATTTTGGTTTGGCAAAAGAATATATTGATCCAGAGACAAAGAAACATATACCATACAGAGAACACAAGAGCCTTACAGGAACAGCTAGATATATGAGCATAAACACACATTTAGGAAAAGGTATGTGTACCTTTTATCAGTACAGAAGTTTGAATTCAGCAGCTGTTCTGATAGTGTGAGTTTATATTTGTATTGTGGTTCAGTTATTGAAGATTACAATTTATAGATGATGATTTATATAGTAATTTTTATTTATCACAAGTTAAGAATTTACTTTCATTTATACTTCATTTTACTTTCATTTATAATACTTTTAAAGTATGTTGCTGTAGAGTATGACAGATAACCTTACTATCACTATATAAGATTTTCTATGATAACTTGAAATTCACAACTTTTGATAGGGAGATACATTTGATTATTTCCATTAAAGAATATGAAGAAGTGCCTAATTTTAACTGGATTTAGTGATTTGAAAATTTTTATTAAGACTATGGTTGTACTATATGACTAGTAAAGAACTAACAATCCGCCTAGAAATTATAAAGGCTAACAGCACATCCTATAGAGATGGGCAGAGCTGGCTTCTATTGCTGGCTTAACTATATCTTTCCTGTACGACTTTGGGCAAGTTGCTTAAACTCATTAAGACAGTTTCTCATTTGTCAAAAGGGTAAAATAAAATCAACATCACAGGGTTTTCATAGCCTTTCTTTCTTGATCTAGGATCTAATACTGGATCATACACTAATTTGTTGTACTCTTTTTCACCTGAAACAGTTCCCCAGCATTTTTTATAGCCATAACCTTAGTGTTATTGCAGGGTACAGATTGTTTTCTAGAATGTCCTCATTTTGGGTTTGTTTTTCTGTATGATTAGATTTTTGTATGCATGTTTGATACAGTTATCACAGAAGTGGCATTTTCTCCTTGCATCTTGTCAAGGGGTACATGATGTAACTAGTTCCACATACCTTTGTTTGATTACTTTGGGTGGTATCTGCTGAGTTTATCTTCTAAAGAGCTTTTTATTTTCTCTTTGTAACTAAAAAAGGATTTTGTAGGTAGATCTTTAAATTTATGTAAATACATTGTTCTTTATCAAATTTTTACCTGTTAGATTTAACATCCATTGATGATTTTTCTGTCATTCCTTATATATTTATAAGTTGATATCTAATGTAACAAACTTTCCCTTTCCTCCATTTATTGACTTGAATCTGTATAGAGTTAAGACTTATTTAATATGCTATGCACTGAATGCACTGCAATCATTATTTATTTCGATGCTCAAAGAGTCTCAGATTTGACCACCGATTTTTCCTTCAGATTGGCTCTTCTTGACATGTTCTCATGATATTTTAAAGGATCTCCTTACTTTCTGGTTGCAAAAAGTTCTCTCTATAACTCACTTTGTAATTTCTTTGCCTCAGCCACATTATCAGCCATTTCTCCTAAAAATCCTAGTTCCATTTATTAGATGCTAGTATTTTTTAGAAACCAACATTTGGCCACTAGTTATGTTCATTGCTATGGTTTGTTGCTGCTAAGCCCTTACTGCAGCGGAACTACCATAGGAAGGTGTGTGTGTGTGTTCATATATACGTATGTTAATAGCTGTCTACTAAAAGCATTAAGTTTGTATTCATACTGGTAATTCTGATTTTAATGTCACTATAAAGTGATATTCCCTATCTATATTTGTAATTCTTTTCCTTAAAATTTTTTTTTTTAATTTCTGCCTATTACTACTCATTTCTTCTTTCAAGCCTAGGATACTCAAAAGGTAGCCTCAGAATTGCCAAGTAATTATACTTCATAAAGCAAGCTTAAGAATTATTTGTAATTCTTACTGAGTTTTTATTGAAGTATATTACATTAAGCATACAATATTTGAACGTATAATTTATGAATATTGACAAATACGTACATGTGTAACCCACTACCCTATCAAGATTTAGAACATTTTTAATCACCTTGAAAATTTTCTTCTTACACCTTCACATTTCTTGCCTTTCCCAGAAGCAACACGTAATTGATTTCTATCACCATTCTGTTATGTTATATAATTAGAATCATCTGGATTCTTGCTCAGTAGATGTCTTGTGAGATTCATCTGTACTATCTCAAGTATCAGTAGTTCCTTTTAATGCTGAGTAGTAGCTGTGGTATAAACATAACACAAATTGTTTATCCATTCTAATGTTGTTACACGTTTGGATTATTAACAGTTTTTGACTATTCTGAATAAAACTTCTATAACATTCTTGCAGATCTTTTTGTAGTCATGTTCTCTTGAATTGTTGGATTGTATGATAGATTTTATTTAATTTAAAAAGAAGTTACCTGTCATTTCCCCAAAGTGTTCTTACTACTTTATTTCTACTGGCAATGAATGAGAGTCCGTTTCATATTCTTGAGAGCATTTGGTCTTGTCAGTCTTTTTACATTTCAGCCGTTTTGGTTTTTTTAACTGTATATCCTTTTATTGGTACATTTTAGGTATACAATATAATGACATTCATCATTGGAAATTTGCACCTTTACATAATCTCTCTTGGTTCTTATTTTTTTCCCCCTCTCCTGCCCCCCCTCAACCCCTCCATCCCTCCCTATTTACAAAGACTTTGTTTCCATTTTTTCATTTTCTCATATTAATTCCATTCCCTTCTTTCCTTACCCTTACCCCTCCCACTTCCCCTTCCCCTTTGCCCCTTTTCTTCCTATTTCACATTACCTATTATACCTTTTAGTCCTTATTTACACTTTCAGTTTCTCACACTAGAGAAACTATTTGGTATTTACATGTGTGTCCTGTTTATTTCACTTAAGAGTATCGCCTCAATGTGCATCCAGTTAGCAATAAATGTCTCTAATTTCTCATTTTTTATGGCTGAGTAGTACTCCATTTTATAAAAAAAACACATTTTCTTTATCCAGTCTCCAGTTGATGGGCAATTGGGCTGTGTCCAAGTTTTAGCTATTAAAAACTGTGCTGCTATGAACATGGGTGCACATATATCACTGTGGTATGATTCTTTTAATTCTTTGGGGAAGATCCCCAGCAGTGGAATAGTGGGGTCAAATGGAACTTCCACTCCTAGTTCTTTGAGGTATCTCCGTACTGATTTCCACAGTGGCTGTACCAGTCTACACTCCCACCAGCAGTGGAGCAGGGTTCCTCTTTCCCCACAGCCCTGCCAGCATTTGTTATTGGTTGATTTCTTGATAGCAGCCATTCTTTCTGGGGTGAGGTGGAATCTCAGCATTGTTTTATCTCTTACCGTGCACCAGACTAAAATCGAAATGGATTAAAGATCTAAATATTAAAACAGAAATGCTGAATCGGCTGGAACAGAGGTTAGTTAGAACTCTTGAAGACATTGGTGTAGGAAAAGATTTTATGAACAAAACCTCAGTTGCCCGTGAACTTGCACAATCAACAAGTGGGATCTCTTCTTACTAAAAAGCTTCAGCACAGCAAGTGACACCACCAGCAGTGTGAAGAGACAACCCACAATGTGGGAAAAAATTTTCACCAGCAGTCCCTCAGACAAAGGTCTACTATCTCAAATCTATAAAGAACTTTAAAAAAATGAGACCTCCCAAATTTAAAAACCTAATCCAAAAATGGGCATCTGAAATGAACAGACATTTCTCACACAAAGAAGTAGAAATGGCAAATAAACATCTGAAAAAATGTTAAACATCACTGGTTATTCAAGAGATGCACTTTAGCTGTTTTAATGGATATGTATTTTGGTTCCCTGTGATTAATGTTTTTGAGCTCCATTTCATGTGTTTATTGGCTATTTGTATTCTTCTTGGGGGAATGTTTGTCATTTTATTATTCACTTATAGTAATTCTTTATATAGTATTTTGGACATATATCCTTTGTAAAATATAGGCAATGTGTATATTTTTACCCAGTCTTTTCTTGCTATTTCATTTTCTTTCTGTTGTCTTTTAAGGAACAAAATTGTTAAATATGAGGTGAACTTACCACTTTTTCTTTTATGATTAGTGCTCTTTGAATTTTTTTTTTGGAACTGGGGATTGAACTTCTCGGGACTTTGGGCTTGCGAGGCAGGTGGCGGCACCACTCAGCTAGATCCCTGGCCCTGCTCTTTGAATCTTAAGCACATGAAATCCTTAGCCCCATGTGATAAAGACATTTTATGTTTTATTCTAAAAGTTTTATGGTTTTAGCTTTTAGTTTTGCATCTGTAGTTCATCCAGAGTTCATTTTTTTATATGGTCTGAGATAGAGATTGAGGTCTTTTAATGATATCATAACCTTTCCCATTGAATTACTTTTGTTGTTTCTAAGAAAATAATTTTAATATTGTACAGTATTTACAATAGTTTATTCTTCAGCCACTGTTGGTGCCTCTATTAGAGAAAGTACAAACCTAATTTTCTGCATTTAAATTTTATTACAGATATCTCACAAGGGATAGACAGGAAAGTAAGCCAGTCAGTGTATATCCCACGTCATTGCTCACAAGTGCCTTACCATGTAAAGTCAGACATGGACAGGACCTTAGGAGTCATCTATCCAGCTTTCAGCTTCTCTAACTATTCTACTTGTTTTACTTACCACACACCACTTGCCCCTTCTCTGTTTCTCAATCAGAGATAATAGCATTTGGCATCTTTCTTAACAGCTTGCTTGATAATAGACACATGGCAGTTTTCCTTTTCAGATATCGAAAAATACAAATTTGCTTCTCTTTAAGAATAGTAAATTTCAAACATTAAAATATAAAAATATATTTTATTCAGATAGTATTTTTGGTGGGTACCTTTTAATAACAAACTTTTATAGATTTAAAATATAGATGCACAACTTTAAAGATTGTGCCTTCTATTAAGATCAGGCACACCTGCTTTTGTGTGTGCACACACCTGCTTTTGCATGAAATAGTCTATGAGAATATTTCATTTCATGCAATTATTAAACTATTTTATAACAACTAACAAAGGTTCACCAGCTCTTCTATTGTGAGACGTGAAGCCACAACTTCCTTATGGTATACAGTTCCTTATCTGAACAATGATAAATGTAACAGCATTCTGTTTGTAGAAATGGTGATTGTTGGGAAAAGCCCTCAGAGTTTGGGAAATGATATTTAACTGTTGCAGTTGTCTCTCTTTACTGCCCTTTCAGGAAGAAGACAAAAGAATATTTCTTTGGCAGATACTACATACAACAAAGCTTACTTTTTAGTTTCCCTGTTTTATAAAAACGCTGCTTCTCAGTTTTTACATAGATAGGTAATATTACCAAAGAAAAGTGTAAGTTTGCCAGATTACATGAATTTCTATGTAAAAATAAGTTATGTATAAGCTAGAGTAATTACGAATTTGAGTGCTGAAGAGTTAAAGTATTCTGTAAGTTTGTGATACCTGTAAATATTGAGTATTTCTTGGCTTTTAAAGTTTAGAGTAAATGGCTTTGAAGGAGTCAGGAAAACAAGAAAAAAATAAGCAGAGAAAAATGAGCTTTAATATGATTTTACTTTGTGAGCATATCTAATTTCTGCCTTCCTTGATTTTCCTGGCTTGATTACTTTTTAAAGTATCATTTATTCATTCATTCTTGAGTATTTCTTTGTTTACATAAACTTTTCAAAATAGAAAATTCAGTCACAGAACTATTACCTGAGTAAGTATTTTTATTTTTTGAAGATTGACATAGTACCAATTTAAGCTGGAAAAATATGTTCCTAATCTGTAGAATATGTAAGAATAGTATAAAATCACATTGCAAGATTTATCATCTTTGTTCTTATGATAGCTGTTGCTCCTAATGAGGTGCTTTCCATTCAGAAGACTAATAACAGTGATTCGCTTTTACATGGTTTCATATCTCTTTAAATAAGATGAAATCTTGGTAAAGCTATGTGTGGCAGATATGGATTTCCATACTCTGCTTTAATAAAAGCTTTTTATCATGTTGTTACTTTTGTGTCTATCTGACCAGATGTTTACTTTTGAGTATCTCTTAAGGCTTTTGCCAACTGCTTTGAGATTAAGTAAATACTGTATGTATTTTTCTTTGGCAAGTGATTGTGAAATAAAATTCAAGTCTTGTTTCTTTAGTTATTATTATTCAACAGTACAGAGAATAGGATTTGAAGAATAAGTTGAGAGTTGCTCTGTGTTAATAAAGATGTATAAAAGGACAATATTTTAAGCTTCTAAGTGTTAAGCTCTGTGAATGGGAAAGAACAACTCGGGCAATTATACCGTTACAGAAATGTCTTCTTTCTGTGATATGATTCATATAATTTAATTTCTAGGTAAATTGTCCAAATTCCTGAGGCCTGTTCTTTAAGCTGCCAGGACAGCTTTTTAACAAGTTTAAAACATGTTATTTACATTATACAGCTAAATTTTTAACAATTTAAAAGTGTATTGCAAAATTCCTTATTCTCTTAAGGTGTGATGAACATAAATGATATATATATAAAATTATATTTTGGTACTGGGGATTGAACTTGGGACCTTGTGCTTGGGAGGCAGGTGGCAGAACCACTGAGCTAAATCCCTGGCCCGTAAATGATATTTTCTTAATGTTTCAGGATAAACTTTTTTCTCTAGGATTACTATTATATAGTAATACTCTTGAAGTCTTTGGAGAATATTAGAATGTATACCTTATCTAAATAATGTTTAGAGAAAATGCTATTGTATTTTGTAATAAATTAATGTTTTTGAATTTTTTTTGCCTTTAATTCTATTTTATTTTACTTTTTGATAATGTATGTGTATACCTCATCTGGTAGTACTTTTCTTTTGATTTGCTTCTCTTAATTTGGCAGCCAAACTTACTGTAATTATGTCTTAAGTTAAAAGAACTGAATTTCAAGGGAATTTGTGTAGGCATTAAGTATATGCATGTACTGGGTTGAGAAAACTTCTTGCTAAGTCTTAATGGTATTGTTCATGATATAGTAGCTATCTAGGTTAGTGAGCTGCTTTTTATAACATATTTGCAGTTCATGCAGTTTATAATTATCTTGGGGAGTGGTTAAATCTACATACCACAGCTTGTTTTTTTTAATCCCCTTTTGCTTCCCTCCTCCCTTCCTCCTCCTCCAATTCCTGTCACATTTTTTTATTCTTACTGAGATTATTAATCTAAGCTCATGTTATGGCATATAATGTTTACATTAATTGAGGTTACTGGGCTCTTGTACATGGCGTATCTTTATTTTACTTATTCCCTTCCCCACTCCTCACGCTTTCTCCCTTGTACCATTTCCCTATTGCTTGTCCCCTTCTATCCATTCTTTATTATCCTCTCTATTTGTACTTTGCCTCACTCAGATGAGAGATACCATATGGTATTTGAGCTTGTGTGTCTGGTTTATTTCACTCAGCATTACATTTGCCAGGTGCAGTGCATCTATTTTCCTACAAATATATCAAGTCTGTCATTGTTGATAGCAAAGTACTATTCCATTATATGTAAATATCATATATTTTTTAATCCAGTTGTCTGTTGATGGGTATACAGGCTCTTCCAGGATTTAGCTACTACACGTTGTGTTGCTATAAACATTGGTGTGCATGTATTGCTGTGGTATGATATCTTAAGGTCTTTTAGTGAGCTGCTGTTGCATATTGCCCTATGTTTTGTCTCCATGCTTTAAAATTGTCTTTTAAATTTTTTCCCTCTTGTATGTTTTTTTCTCATCATTTAAAAACTCATCTTTATTAAGTAATTTTGAAAAATGTGAGTTCAGTGAATCATATGGCAGATGTATTTTTGATTTTGTGGTGTGCCTGGGAAAATAACTTTAATACTTTAGAAGAAATATAAATGAAATTTTTACTGGCTTATAGTAGATCATCTTTATTTTTTGTTTGTAAATTTTCATTTACACTTTGAAGAGAATTTTTGTTTGATCTGTCTTGTCAGTCAGTACTTATTAACAAACATGTCTTGGTTTCATTGCTTTCCATGTTGGTAGAACATGAAGTAATAAGTTTATTTTTGCAAATAGATATATGTATAGTAGAAAGTGTCTTGCCTGTAAATGAAGCATTTCAGTTTCTTTTATTTTTTTGAGAGAGAGGTAAATTTCAGTTAATGAAAAAGTACATTTTTCTGGCATTGAAAAATTGAGTTGAAATTTAATTAAAATCGAAATAGTTATGGGCAATTGAAGAATGAAATCAGATTTAAAGAGAAAATAATAATATTGAGCTGTAAGGGTAGAATTTTTAAATAGAAAAGCATGGTAGAAGATTTGCTGTAAACTTTTGATTATTAGTCTTTGTTTTGTTTCTGAAATGAAAAGATTCTCACAGGTGGGTTGAAATCCTGTCCTTATTAAATGCATACTAGACCCTTAAATAATTCTGAACTTTACTTACCTTGGGATTACTAATATCTACTTTCAGTGAAGGTGTAATTTTAAAAAGATCAGATATATGAAGCGTGGACACATAGACTCTTGATATGTGTTGGCTTTGTTTAGGTGATACATATATTTGTAAGGAAATTTTAATTGGCTCTTCATATAACTTTTAAATTGATTTGAAGATCCTATTTAGAATAATTTTTAATTATACCTATTATAAAGCAGTTCATCACATTCTGGTTTGTTTAGTTGCTCATAGCATAGTTCCTATAATGATTCTTGGACTTGAGGAAAACATTCATTTTCAAGTTAAGTACTTTAAAAATGTAAATAGGGTTTAAAAAGGGCCAGGTTATCTTTATAGATCTTTTTCATGTAAAAGAACTGTTTAAGACCAGAGGGGGTGTTCTTTAGTTACAGTACTGTGTTTCAAAGACAAAGCCTTCTTATGACTTCTGTTACATACTATGTGTTGAAATTTATTTCCAGATATGTCCATTGGTGAAAGAACACAGAGAAAGGAATTACGAGGGTAAAGAATGTTTCAGATCGAGTTTCAGTAGTAGGTTTATTTTACTAGTTTATATTTATTGGTTAAATTTTTAAATGCCTTATAGGTTATGAGACTAATATTGCTCTCTGGTAGAACCATCTAGGCAAGATCTCCTTAAGATCATGCCTTTTTGGCACTATGGTACTTAAAATCTCCCTTGGATGAAATTCAAAGAGGGATTGAATTGCTTTTTATACTTAGCTCCTTTCCTTAACAGAGTCTTACTGTAGGGTTCAGTATGCTTTTATATATTAAGTCCTCTAGGCTGCATAGTGTACCATATAGGTCTTGCATATATATTGATAAATTTATCCTTATGTATTCCCTGCTTTTGATGCAGTTTTTTTCCCCATTAAGTTTATTGGTACAATTTAGATATAAAATACAGTTACATTCATCATTGGGATCTTGTACATTTACATGAGTATCTTGGATATTATTTTTTTCCCTTACCCCTGCCCTCCCTTCACCCGCTCCACCCTTCCCTATTTGCAGACTTTGTTTCCATTTTTTTCCTTTTCTCATATTTTTTCTTTTCCCTTCTTTCCTTTCACCTACTCCTCCCACTTCCCCTACTCCTTTAGACCTTTTCTTCCTATTACATGATATCAATTATACATTTTTTTAAATTACAATATCAAGATCAGGAAGACATTACCACAGATATTACAGAATTTAAAAGGATATAGAAAGCAAATTACAAAAATCTTTTTTGAAATAAATTTGACAACTTCTAAGAAGTGCCTTGGAAGACAAATTAATGAAACTGACTGTGGAGGAAATATAAAATTTGAATAGCACCTATTAAAGAAAGTATATTCCTAGCTTGAAACCTACCTATATGACAACAACAGGCTCATATACATTTTAACAGATAAATTATATCAAACATTTAAAGCAGGAAAAAGAAGGAACACTTCTCCCCTCATTTTAGGAAATCGACATTGTCCTAATACTAAAACTGGATAAAGCTAATAGAAGAAAAAAGTATGAACATAGATAGAAATTTATTTCACAAAACAAACTATTAGAAGTCAGATCTGGCAGTATGTAAAAAGTGGTTTTGTTATAGGGATGGCAGTGTTGGTTCAGCATTGGAAGATCCACCCCCAACAGTCATCATTTTAACAGAGGAAAGGAAAAAGCCATATGATCCTGTCACTAGTTGGAGAAAAAGTATAGGACTAAATTTTGCAGCTGTTCATGGTAAAAGCTATCAGGAGACTAGAAGTAGAACAGAACCTTCTCAACAGAGAAGCCATGTACTCCATACTTCCAGCAAAAATGCCTTATATGAATGGAGAAGATACAATGCTTTTTCCCTAAGGTGGGGAACAAAGGCAGATTTGCCTACTCTTTATCTGTCCATTAAACTTTGAAACATAGGCCCAAACCAAAATAGTCTGGCAATAAAATGACACAATTAGGATAGGATTGGAAGGTAGAAGTAAAACATATGTAGATGAAATGATCATCTACAGAGAAAATGATAAAAAAAAATCTCCAGGAGCCCTTAGAACTTGTATTTAAATTTAGCAGGATTAGAAAACATAAGGTATATATATAAAATTCAGGTCTATGTATACTTTCTATAAATGAAGAATTGGATATTGAAATGTAAAAGTTATGTAGGAGTACAAAGGACCTAGAAAAGTAAAAAGAAAAAGACAGCAATGTTGGAAGATGTTTAGTACCTAATTTTAAGACTTCCTCTAAAGCTACAGTAATCAAGGCAGTTTTGGTGTAAGGAAAGACATATAGATCATTTGAATAAAATAGAGAATCTAGAAATAGAACCACACATATATGGTCCACTGAATTTTGAAAGATTATTTAACATTAACATTTTATAGAACATAAACTCAATTCAAGAGCAGAGGAAAAGATAGTGTTTTCAGCAAATGGCCCTAGAACACCTGATAACTGAACGTAAAACATTAACCTCAACCCTTTATTTTCATACATAAAAATAACTTGAAAGGATCTATGAACCTAAATATGAAAGACAAAAAGTGTAAAACTTTAAGAAGAAATTATAAAGGAAAATGTTTATGAATTCAGGGTAGGCAAGAATTTCCTAGGATATAAAAAACGTATAAAAGAAAAAAATTGATAAATGAGATTCCAACAAAATTTAGAACTTTAAATGACATGGTTAAGAAAATGAAAAGTAGTCCTTAAACAGACCATATTTATAATGCATATAACCTATGACCGGAATATATAAAGAACTCTTACAGCTCATTAATAGATAACCCAATTAAAAAGTAGGCACAAGATGATAAATAGCCAGTACAGCACAAGGAAAGGTGTGCAACACTAGAATCAGAAAAATACTGATTTGATGCAGTTTTAAAGGTACTGGTTTTAAAATTCAATTTCTGATTGTTCATTGCTAATACAGAAATTTAGTTAATTTTTATATACTGATCTTATATCTTATAACCTTGCTAAACTTACTAGTTCTGTTATGTTTTTATAGAGTTCTTAGCATTTCATATAGACAAAATCATGTTGTCTACAAAGAAAAATACTTTTACTATTTCCTCTCCAGTCTGATTATCTTTTTAATGTTGCTTTTCCTCCTTTTTAGTATTGGCAAGAAGTTTTAATATAATATTGAATAGAAGGATGACAATAGACAGCTTTATTTTGATCCTTATGTTAGGAGTGTCTTTCATCATTGAGGAATTGTTAGTTGTAGATTTTTCATAGTTGTCCTTTGCTGAAGTTTTTTCTATTGTTAGTTTGCTGATTTTTAAAAATCATAAATATGTATATGTTGGGTTTTCCCAAGTATTTTTCTATTAGCTTATATGATTACATGATTTATATCTTTTAAAATTATATTAAGATGATGAGTTACATTGATTGATTGGCCTTTAAAAATTAAGCCAACCTTACATTTTAAGGATGAACCTTCCATGAGCATGTGTATTGCCTTTTTAAGAATTTTGTATCTGTTTATGAGGGTTAGTTCCTATAGTTTCTGTTAGTTGTAATATTTTTGTGGAGAGTTGAGAACCCTTCTATTTTTGAGTTTTTGTAGAATTGATATTGTTCCTTACCTGTTTAATAGAAATCACCAGTGTTACACCATCTGGGCCTTGCATTGTATTTAGGGAAGGTTTTAAATTGTATTTCTTTAATTGCTATATAGGTGTTCACATTGTCTTCTTATGGCTGTTTTGGTCAATAATACTTTGCAAAATATTTGTCTATTTCATTTCAGTTGAATTTATTGGTATAACTAGCTAATTTTTTAAAACATTCTTTTAATGTCTGTAGGATCTGTTCTGATGTCCCCTGTGTTGCTCCTATTGTGCTTCTTTCTTTTATCCAAATAGATACCGATATTGAAAAGAAAGGGAATCTAAATTTTACCCCATGCCAAAAGCACTCAAACAGAGTTGAAAATGAATAATAGATTTAAGTGTAAAAACTCAAACTTATAACACTTACAGAAGAAAAAATAGGAAATCTTTGCAATCTTGAAGGTAGACATTTCCTAGGTTGGACATAAATAATTATAAACAAAAAGAGGAAAAAAAATTTCTGATAAATTGGACTTCATCAAGAGGTAAAACTTAGGTTCTTTTAAAGGTACTGTTAAGAAAACAAAACAAAGCAAAAACTATAGTCTCAGAGGGAGAAAGTATTATATCTGAAAGTGACTTATATTCAGGATACACTGGGAACTCTTACAACCTTATGACAAATAATCTAGCTTTTAAAATGGGCAAAGTATTTGAATGAACACTTCATAAAAAGATGGGTAACCAATAATATATTAGTCACCAGGGAAAAACAAATTAAATCACTATAAGCTAATAATTCACATCTATTAGCATGGTCAAAATTTAAAAGACCCACCATACTAAGTGTTAGATGGGCCTTAAAGCAGTGGAAACTCTTGTATATTGCTAGCAGAAATATGAGATGACATAACCCTTTTAGAAAGCAGTTTAGAAATTTCTTACAAAGTTAAACCGATAGTTACCTTGATGCTATGATACCACTACTGAATATTTACCCAAGAAGAATGAAAATGCATATCCACATCTAGACTTATATAAAAATGGCCATAACAGCCTTTTTCCATCATAGTCCCAAACTGGAAACTACTGGAGTATCTGCCAGTGGGTGAATAGATAAATATGTTATATTATGCTACTCAGCAATAAAAATAATGAACTACTGATGCATGGAACAAGCATGGATGAATCATGAAAGTATACTGAGTAAAAGGGTTCAGACACATGTCTCTACAGTATTATTCATGTACAATTCTGTAAAAAGTAAAATCTAATCCATAGTGACAAGGAGATAAATGATAGCCTGAGGCTGGAGGTTGGAGGTGGAAAAGAAGGTTAACAGTAAAAGATATATGGAGTATTTAAAATGCTTTTTAATTGTGGTGGTAGTTATTGCAAGTATCTTGTCAAAATTATCATATTTTACTTTTAGCATGGGTATATTTTATTATATGCAAGTTATGCTTCAGTGACGTTCTGTTTTCATTATCCAACCTAACTGTGCTTCAGAATCACCTGCACTGTTAAAAAATGCATTTTGTCTACTCCATTTCAGACCCAACGAATCAGTCATCAGCTGTAAGCCTATTTATCTGAGTTTCTGAAGAGTTTTAAAAAGGATTCTGATTCTTAGCTAGAGTTTAGAAATATTTTTTCTTTGCATGATTTTTCATTCTTAAGGCTCCCAATACTTAGGAGCTCAGAGCCAGCTCTATGTCAGCCATTTTACTTGGTTTTGGGGAGAATGAACAAGGGAGACATATGCTATTCTACAACTTGTAATCTGGTAGAAAGATGGGTATTGATTAAACAATAACACAAACGTCTATCTGTAGAAATATAGAATGTTATAAAATATATAGTAAAAACTAAATAGTTTTCTGACCCTTTCATCTTAGTTCAAATCCATACTTTGAAATGTCTGCTTTGCTGAAAACATACAGTATTAAGATAATCCGATGATTATTCATTTGGATGAAACATCTTCTATGCAAACATCTTTTATTAAAGTATTTTTCTCTCAGTGTTAGCATTTTGTATTTTAAAACATTGAGAAGTCTTAAACATTTAACTTTAGTGACAAAACATTAAAAAATCATTAACAGCAAATATTTGTATTTATCTGAGCCTTTGTGATTGTCATTCAGTTATGTGCTGTACAATATTTCATTACTGAAACAAAAATGCAACAACTTGAAGATAGTTTGTTCTAGCAGAGTTTTTGTTTGTGAGACAATGGAAGGGTAATAATGTTGGTATGTATAATGAGTGTTTCTTAAAATATGTTACATATAATACTACATTTAATGTTAATAAGAGTATGTGGGATGGAATTTTGTGATTATGTAAGTTTAGGAGCAGGGTTAAATAAACACTTTTAACTCAGGCTCATCAGAACCTTTACATGTTATGTTACGTTCTGAATCTTTCAGATTGAGCTATAGTACACAATGGCTCTTCATTTGACAGTGAAACACTTTTTCCTTGGCCTGTATTTCCATAGTTGATATCTATTCAGATAAATAAATCTGTAATAGTACTTAAAAATCATAATTATATATATATATTTTTTGGTACTGGGGATCAAACTTGGGTCCTTGCGCTTTGCGCAGCAGGGGGCGAAACCACTGAGCTAAATCCCTGGCCCCATGATAGTATATTTTTAAAGTGCATGACTATTAATATAACAGGGTAGAAAATGATTGTGTCATTTATAGGTGCTAGATCTATAAATCTGTTTTGTGTTTGTATATTGAACTGTTGGATGATTTATATACAACGAAAGAATCAGTTTTCCATTCTTGAATGCTTAATTGATGGAGAAGAGAAGTTTATGTTTATCTTCTATTTCAGAACAAAGTAGAAGAGATGATTTAGAAGCTTTAGGTCATATGTTCATGTATTTTCTGAGGGGCAGTCTACCTTGGCAAGGCTTAAAGGTAATTATTTTTGTGTGTTTTCTTATTGGATTTCATAAAATGTTAACATTTATTAAGGTTCTCCTTTTTAAATAATTTTAAAATCACCACATTTCAGGTTTTACTTTTTTCTATTTTAGGCAGACACATTAAAAGAGAGGTATCAGAAAATTGGAGATACAAAACGAGCTACACCAATAGAAGTGTTGTGTGAAAACTTTCCAGGTAATGGGTAATGCCAAATTGATAAAGATGCTTATACACAAAAACTAGAACTGTTAATTTTAATTGCTAAAGTTTATACTTTTTCTTGCTTTAAAAAAAGTGACCACTGTAAGAATCTAAAAGTTTCGAATGGTTATGCATAGACCACAGGGACAGTTTGTACATTTGCTTAGCAAGATGGTATTAGTAGTAAGAAAGTCCATATTTTTAATTTTAGTAGCCAGCTGAGGTATTTTCTTCAGTTAATAAGTTAATAAGTTAAAATGCTTGCTGAGGAATACCACTTAGAAAGCTTTAGAGTACAGCATTAATCATTTGAGGCTGAATATTACCTTCAAAAGGGAAGATTGTTAGTAAGATTTAGTTTTCAATCAGTGTAATCTTACTGACCTACTAATTTTAAGGTAAATTTTATGTTAGTGAGCAGTATAGATTTTTAAAAGTAATTTTGTTTTGAGCAACTCTAAGTAAACCAAAAATCTACTCAGTTATTCTAAATCAATTAAGGGGTAAGAATAATTTGTTATTGTTTAAAATACCAGCTGTAATTTGTGTAGCAAAAGTCAATGAAAAGAGAACTGAATTTGAAGATACAAGACTGAGTTCCAATATCACTTCAGTATTCATTGGTTGGTTCTCCTGTGTAGTGCTGGTGTCATAATATCACCAGTATAATCTGTAGCTCTTCTTAAGTTTGCTTCTTTTTCATTGTGAGCAAACTTTAATTATATGTTTTTCTTTCTTGCTATAACTTTTAGAAGTGGAAGATTAAAGAAATATTGGTTGATAGTACTAGCAATTTAGGTGTATAAAGATCTGCTGACTATGATTAAGAAGCCTATATAAAATTTTTCAGGAAAAGTGGAGGTGCCAAAGCAATTTGAGAGGGTGATTAGCCAGAAAGTGGAATATTGAGAAGGTCACTGGGTGTCACTATTGTCACCTATTGAGCTGCTCATTATTATTTTCTTTCTGGCCATCTGTGAATGAATTGAAACTCAAAAGGAGTTAGGCCTCACTGTCAGAGGTATCAGGAAATGGGTAACCCATGATTTCTAATCACACTGACTTTCTATACCCTGATGGTGAAATACTCTCTCCCTCTTCTTCTCTCCTTCTCTCCCTCTTTCTCTTTCTCTCTCCTCCCTCCCTCCCTCTCTTCTTACCTTCCCTCCTTCCTTTTTTCTAATTTTGAGCAGGTTCTTCTTCTTTTCCTTTTGAAAAATACAACCTTTAAGACACACACACATTTGATATGGGAATTTTAATGGTTTACAGAGATTTGTATATTACCAAATAATTATCAATTACCTGGCTAAAATGAAGAGAAAACTTACACTTTATTCCTATGTTGTATTTTTGAGATGTTTTGGCTTTGTTTTATCAGTTGTTTAAGAAGACTGTAGCCAAGTTAGGAATTTGAATCTTTTGATAAATTAGTGTTATGTCCCTAATCTTAAAGGAAATCCAGCAAGCTGGTACAAATGTTTTCATATACATCACTTTTCACCAACATTTTAAATAAGCTTAAATTTATGCACTAAATACAGTGCTTTGTAATTAAATAATTATGCCTTACTGTATTTAGCTAATTCAACTTCTAATATGGTTCAAGATTTTTATTAAAATATTCTAAAATAAAAGTCTTTGCTAATGAAATGAAGTAAAAATAATGGTTAAACTGCTTGCTTTTCTTTTATCCTTCTTTTCCTGTTATTTTCCCATTTTATTTTGTTATTAAACTCAGAAAAATTTAAGTTGAAATAGACTGTTGCTACTTTGTTTTTTTATAATTCAGTGTGCTTTTAGACATTATTATTAAAGAAATTTGTAGTCAGAATAATTTTTATTTCCTTTCTAGAAGAAATGGCAACATATCTTCGTTATGTAAGAAGGCTAGATTTTTTTGAAAAACCAGACTATGACTACCTAAGAAAGCTTTTTACTGACTTGTTTGATCGAAAAGGATATATGTTTGATTATGAATATGACTGGATTGGTAAACAGTTGGTGAGTATTCTATGTTATGTAGTGAAAGATTATTCATAATATTTATTTTCTTTTTAAGAATGTAAATTCTTTAGTTTAAAAGAGTTGAGAACAGATAAGATTTTTTAAAGGATTCATTTTACTTCTTATTTTGGGCTGTTTCTTTAGCTGGGCATTGTACCATTTGTATTTTGTAAATGCCTTACCTTACATTTGGATTTACTATTTTTTAGAGTGATGAAGTATTTTGGACTTTTCATCCTGGTTTGGTTTTTAATATCAATTATACTTTTTGTATAAAATTCCCATGATCAAATTAATATGTAATACTTAAAAAATTTAGAGTTTGATAAGTCCCTTCTCTGAGTCAAGATATTGTAAATAAGCAGTCTTGTTATTTTTAAATATTCCTTTAATTTTGTTAAGATAATATAGTTTATTTACACTTCAGTTTTGGAAATGAGACCTAAATAAATACATTTTCATTTTTGGTATAAAAAAGTAACCTAAAAATCAAATATAGCATTAGAAGATCTTTTAAAGATACAAAAATAAATACTTTAAAAATATTTGGAGTGATTTAAAAACATGTTAGTAGTTACATTCTCTTTTCTTTACCATGTTAGCTTGAACAACATGTTTTGAGAATTATATTACTTCTTAAAGCCTTAATTTATTTAGCAGCATCTTTTATTTTTTCTTGGTCCTTTTAAGCAGCTAAAAAATGATTTTAAGTAAGATTTCTGAACTAGAATGTATCGATACCAATTGTTATTATGTTGTAGCCTACTCCAGTGGGTGCAGTTCAGCAAGATCCTGCTCTCTCATCAAACAGAGAAACACATCCACACAGAGATAAGACGCAACAATCCAAAAACCAGGTTTGGTGCCCTTTTTTAGATATGAAATATCTTAGTTTGTTTCAACATTGATAGGTGTTGTCTTTAACAGATAAAACACCAGGCACATATTGAAGAGCTGAAAATACTTACGTTTTTAATAAACTAGTTCTCCTAATGTTTACTGTTAGTTTAATAATAACACTGAAATGTTTAGTTGCAAATTCCTAATTGATGATGCAAGTTAGTATAAACTGTGAGCAATATTTGATATTCTATTTGTACGGACATTTTTTGATACTCTGTTGTAATTGTGATAGCACTGGATCTAACTTTAGTCTATTTTAGTTCAATAAATTGCTTAATTGGTTTCTGCTATGTAAAGCTCTTTTCTGCGCATTATTTAGAAATGGAGAAATAAGGAAGAAAGTATAATCAATAAAAAAATGACTTTGTAATGAGTAACTAAAGCATTGTGTACTTAACAACTCAGTCTGTGGGATCAGACATACATGTATGTGGCTTAACCCTAGAAAATTCATTAATCTCTCAAATCCTCAGGTTTCCAATCTATAAAATGCATACTAATTTCTAGCATATATTAACTCTTGTGGCTAGTGTTACTATTATTATTCTAGTAAATACACAAATAACTACATTTCAAAGCAGAATAAACTGTGTCACCTGAAACATGTTACTTAAGTCCTGTGGAGGGGGCATGTAAATAAGTGGGGGTCTTCTAAAAATTTTATGGAAAAGGTAGCTTTTGAGATGAGCCTGAAAAGCAAATAGAACTTTTAAAAGCAAATAACATTTTTAGGAGAGTGAACAGTTAGAGAAACAGTGTGAGTTAATTTAAAAATATTTTCTTGAGGACAAAGTAATCTCTTTTGTTTGATATATAGAATAAGTTTGAGAGAAGGCACAGAATATTTATTATGAGGAGTTCATGTTTCCTGAGTAAAGGAATGGAAAGATGTTTTTGAGCAATGATTTCGTTTCTCTTTTTTGTAAAAAGAAGCTTTCTTCAAATTATCTTTGATTTAAAATTTTGCTATCACCTTGATTAGAGAATATGTAGAAAGTTTTGGTTATAACTTTTTGGCAGAGGATAGTGTGTTGTTCTTTCTTTACTTTTATGTATTTTAATCCTGTCAGTTCAAGTGAGAGTTAAAATGAGATGAAGTTAGCAGACAGAACAGTACTTACTAAAAACTGTATAGCAAAATGAAATGCTACATTTTAGGGGGTACCAGTATTTAACAGTTTTACACTTTAAGGAACAGCCAATTAAAGAAGATTAATTTTAAAAATTTCACAAAGAAATATTGGTATAATAAAGAGTCTCATGTACATTAATTCACGTATAAAATATAATTAGGTAATAGCTCAAAGACGCTGGTAAGGAGCTAGAAATAGACAGAAATAGCTCAAAAGTTGAGACCTAGAGTTTGTTTCACAAACTAGAGTTAATTTCTTAAATGTAGTTTGAAGAAGATCAATAATTGATATTTTCTAAACTCCTTCACATGAATAGTTAAGTACTGTAATAAGTGAAACTCTCCTTTTACTGTTGAATTAAATTATAATTTAAATATTTTACACTTTTTCTACATATTTCAGAAATTTCTTGTTAGATTGTAAACTCAGTAAAGGTGGGAACTATTTTATTTGTGCAGTCTTTTTTGCACTAAATGTAGGTAAATATGTATGTATATGATACATATATTTTGTATATAGCTCATATATAAAACATGTACTTTTATATATGCATAAGTAATTTTTCAACAAATCCTTTAGGAAAGGCTTATATTAAATTTGAAACCTGTATATACAGATTCTCATTATTATAGAAAAGTTGTAGATCTAGAAAACCTCTTCTTAAATATTTGTCATCAGTAAAAATTTTTAAGTTTTATGAGAAACTCGCAGTTCATTATCTCCAAGGGGAATAGTAAATTATTTCAAATGACTGAAACCTTCATAAAGTCTCCAGATAAATAATTGATAATATAGAGTCAGTGAAGTCCCATAATTATAACTAAAACATTAAACTTGTGTAATTGTTTATTCTGAGGAGAGAGTGCATAGGTTTTACTACATTGTCAGAGAATTCTTTGGCCCCAAAATGTTTTGGCTCCATGTGATTTTATGTAATTTATTTCAGTGTAAGCTACAAATCTGCTAAATTCTGGTTATGAATTTAGAGGGTTTAATGAAAAGACTATGAAACTGTCATAATTGTTTTGATGATATGTTTCATGCCATGAAATATGTAATTTTGCATTGTATGATTTAATTTAAGAAACCATGCCAGAACATTTGTTCATGTCTTATGCTTGAATTTAACATCTCTTCCCAAAAGGGTTGCTCTGGCCACCCTCATTTGCTTGAGCTTCCTCTAGCCCCAGTGTGCTTAGCACTTTGTCTTTGGTTGAAAAAGAAAGCAGAGCCCTGAAGATTTTAGAACACACGTAATTGTAGTTAGGACCTAGGTAGTATTTTGTAAAAGCACTGAACTCTGAGTTGGAATACCTTTTATACCTCTTGCAGCTCTGTGCCCCTAGGAAAATGTTCAGTGTTTCAATGTCCTCATGGAGATGATACTCTCCATCTCAAATGGGAGAACACATTTTAAACAACTGATGCAGAACCAAACATGTAATAACTATGATACTATGTTCTTCTACCATCTTTGTGTTAGTGCTATCCACATTTACCTGAAATACAGAAATTGACCCCTATTGAGAAATTACTCTTAATTGTACTAGTAGATTATTATTCATTTGTACTTATTGCTGTACAGATTTGCCAGGGAATCTAAAGGCATCAAGAATTTTCAGCCTGTTTCATGGAAGTGGGCCTTTTAATTTTAACCAGATACAAAAAAATACGGAGGAAGCAAGAGCATTCACATGTGTAGGATTGTCATTTTTTCTTTTTTAAAAGGTGTTTGTTTCATCATATTTTCATAGTATTCTTTCTGTATAAGTGCACCTCACTTTTCAAAGAACTTTCTATTTTCTCCTCTTATCCTTACAGTAAAAAGCAGAATGCTAAGCAAGAAAGAAACATTTTTGTAGGATTTTAAGAACAACTTTTTGGGGACTGTCGTTTTACATTGCTTAAAATAGCTCCTCGTGAGAAAAACTTATGTGAACTTCCAATGTAAGAAAATAGTAGATGACTTTTTGGTACACTCGTGATTTATTTGGAATGCTTTCATGGGCATATCATTTTTTACCTCCCTGGTTTTTATTAATTTCATTTAGAAACTTGGGGGGGGGGACTATGACTTCCAAGTCCTTTTAATTCTTTATAAGGTTCTATTATACCTATATTGGTGATCTTTACACAATTTAGCTAAAATCTTTCCACATTTTATAGTATTTACAAAGAACTATACATCTATGATTCAGATTAGTAAGGGTATTTTAAATTTCCTTTTATACATTTGTATTATATATTATGAGGATGAGATGTTTAACGTATTGGGTTTTTCTTCTTCCATGCATGCTACATGCATTAAATAAATGGCAGTCGGCAGACCACAGGGCAGCTTGGGACTCCCAGCAGGCAAATCCCCACCATTTGAGAGCTCACCTTGCAGCAGACAGACATGGTGGCTCGGTACAGGTATTTTCTGATTTTTGCATGAGTGATTATTCCCCAAATTTATACAACTAACCCTTTTTTTGGAACTCATGGCATGATTTCATATCCTAATGGAAAGATTGTTGCTGAAGTCTATCCATAATTCTATTCTTTTGTTATTTAACCAAAAAACAAAATTAACATGGTCTAAAGAGACCAACAGGGATACTAAGATTTTGCCTTTGTTAATTTTGCAAATACATGCAACACTATTTGTCATATCAGGTTAGAAAAATGAACTACATTATTTGAAATATGTGTTAAGCTTGCTTAGTGTTTTAAGTAATAGAACGTTTTATATTTTTTAATTGATCTTGCCTTCTTCAAACTTAATTCTTAAGTATCTAATTTTTTCAACCTTAGTTCTCACAACCCTGATTTTTATAATGGAACATTTTGTTTATACTTGGGGAAAATAATTTCTGTGATAAGCATTTATTTAAATACTCCCCTAAATATGTTGTAAAGATGTTTACACAAATTTTAAGCAGTCCCTTATAAATAATTGGTTCCTCTTTCCCCTTTTTCATACATTTAGGGACAGCTACTATATTCTGCCCTCCTGTGCCCTCTAAATTTTAATCACTTGTGTGTACTGCAGAAGTAGGTAAAGATTACTTAGTCTCGTATCTTTTTTTTTTTTTTTTTTTGGTACCGCCGGGGATCGATTTCAGGTTCTTGCGCTTGCGCAGCAGGCGGCGAAACCACTGAGCCAAATCCCCAGCCCTTTAGTCTCATATCTTTTAAAATGTCAGTTTAAGGTAATATAAATGCTAGCTTAAAGTAATAATAAGTGTTATCTCAATCCATTTCATTAAAAAATTTTTTATGGTTTATTTTTTCCTCTACGTATTTCCACTTAAACAATTTTCCATTATATTTTATCAGTTTTGCATTTTTAATATGTATTTAATCAACTGAATCTATATTTTGGACTTAATTATTTAAATTCTAAAAATAAATTCGTGATTAAAACTTATGAGCTCTCATGTTTTTCTCACCATTAAACTTTAGGGGAAATTTGAATTATGTAATCAACTATTTTATAGAATATTGCGGTCTGTAGCATTTCTGTTAGTACATGGTAGAAGTATTTGAATAGTTCTGTAAAAGTCTAGCGTGAAAGACTCAGAGGCTAGGGTACCTGAAATGATAAAATTTTTCATCACCTCAGTTCACATTGTTTGAATATCTAAATGAGCAAAGTATATTAATTTGTATAACAAAAATGAAATTGTGTACATATCTACATATGCTACATGTTTCCAAGTTTAATGTCTATATTATAGTATAAGGCACTGTTAGAAATCTTTCCTACCTCTTTTGTGCTATTGCCACAAATTGATTTTCATAGCTGCTTCTTCCTTTCATTCTTAAAGGTGGCTCATGGGATCCCTTTGAACTATCAAAGGGTGAATGAATTTAATTGGGGTTTATCATCTAAGGACTTCATGTTCTGTTTTTTTTCCCACATATCTGGATAGATGTATTTATACTTTTCTAATTTTTCTCTAAAACTTTTCTGTCTATAGAAACTGATTCCATTCTGATATTCAGTAAGTAATCAGTTTACTTGCTGTAATTCTAGTATACATAGAAAAATGCATAGGTAGAACAAAAATTTATATACTGTAGTATTTTTATTGACTTTATGAATGTATTTTACAATATTAAACTGACCTGATACAGTGAATATGTAAAAGTTTGATGTTATTAAAAAATCTACTAACACCCTAAATAGGATAATATCTGAGTTTTGTCCTGATGTCAAATAAAGACCGAGTTCATTAGTAATTTATATCTTACATACTTGCAGAATTATTTGAAATATGACGCTCGTATACTTGGGCTAATGAAATCTAAATCAAAAGTAATAAAAGAAGAAAGTAAAATATGAATTAACGTCATTATTATAAGTGAATCCTATAGTCGATCCTGAACAAAGGCAGAGAGGGAAACAATGTTTCTTTACTCCATCTGATAATAGAGATAAAGAGAAAAAACATTTCAAAGTGGGTATCAAATCCTGGTCTTCTGGCACTAGACAAATGCTCTTCTATTGAGCTACATTCCCCAGCCTTCAGAAAACTTTTTACTAGTGAAAAATTGTAAAAGAAATTTGTCTTGAGGTTGTTTGTGCAGTGGGTTTTAAACTGTTGAAGAAAGTTGCACATATTGGCTTTGAGGGAATAAAATGACTTTATATGACAATTTAGAAAGCATTATTAATAAATACTAAAGCATACCATCAAATTGTTTCTTAGATACTTCAATTTTAAAAAAAGGTAGCTATCTGATAACAAGATGATACAGATTTAAGATATTTTGAGTCAGCAGTTAGCTTAAAATGAGCCATCTGGGTTTATGGCATTCCTTCTTGATCACTGTACTCTTTTCCATGGAACTGATCATTGTTGTCAGTGCAGCACTGTAAAGCATTCCAGGCTGTGCATAGTCACATGCAAGATGAGTTCTCTTGCCATTTTTGACCTGTAGAAAGGTCTGTAGATATTTTTTATTTCAGATATACTTTTAATAAACGTGAACTCCTTGCCTTTTCAGAATTATTGTCTCATAGACCATACATTCAGTTAGCAGAATGATGACATTGTGGTTAAGAGCACAACCTCTGGAGTCAGAATTGGTTAAAATTCTGTTTCAGGTTATTTATCAGCAGGAAGATACTAATATCTCTACCTCACCATTTTGTTAAAGTTCAATTTTTAAAAAGTAGCATAGAGGCTAAAGCTTAGAAAGTGTTTAAGTAGAATGCTTTGTTTTTGCAAATTAAGAAACTTGACTGGTATTTTTAGCTGTCTCTCAGAAGTGAAGTATAGAAGCACAGCCAAAAGACAGTATTGTCAAATGGAACTTTTCTAATTTTATTCTGCATCTTTAGTGAAATCATATGAAGTCACAGCTGTACATTTTTTTTTTTTTGGTACCGGGGATCGAACTCGGGACCTTGCACTTGCGAGGCAGGCAGCAGAACCACTGAGCTAAATCCCCGGCCCAACACAGCTGTACATTTGATAAACTTCCCACTGAAGAGGCTAAGAATACTATTCAAATATTGACGTTTTTATTTTGAAAAAGTGTCTTTTTGTGTTTTGGAAAAACTCTACCAGAATCCAGTGTGCCTATGACCCCCTTAGAATCATTGATAATGAGTATGGCTGAGAAGTTGATCCTCCTATTTCGTTTCCTGGCCATTTATTATTCAGAAAATATCTCAATAAATGATTTTTAAGTGCTAAGTATTATTCTAGGTTCTTTGAATAAAAGGAAGACTCCTTAGAGGTTTCAGTCAGAAGAGACTGATAAGTAGGGAATATTTTCTAATAAGTAAAGACACAAAATGGTATATAGGAAAAACACGAAACCTGGATTTAGTGGGTCAGAATTTCTTGGACAAAGTTAAATCTAAACTAAAACGTAAAGCATCAGTAGCAGTCAGCTGAAGAAAGTAGAAGGGGTTAGGGGAAGAGTATACCAACCAGATAGGACAACATACATAGGGTTGTGAGAAATGAGACACATTGAGAAATTGAATTCAATCAGTGTGTGGTGTACGCTAAGAAATGAGATTGAGAATTAGGCAGGAGACAAATCATGAAGGATCTAACAGGTCTTGTTATTAAATTTGGACCACATTCTGAAGATTTGGATAGCCATAAAGCAAATTAGATAGAGCACTACTTGACTAGATTAGACTTTTCCTGGAGAGTAGATTGAAAGGAGAGAAATCTGAGTCAGGGACACAACTATCAAGTCTGTAGCTCGGGGAAAATAATGGGTAGGAGAGATGAAGAGAAAATCATTTAAAAAATAATTAGAAGATACAGTTTAATTGAGTTTGGGGACTGACGGGAAAGAAAGTTCAATTGTGATCTCTTTTTGATATATTTCTTCCTGGAAAATCAGGTTTTCAAAATTAAGTTTTAAGATGTACTACTTGCAGCAGATAGTGGTGATTTCTAATGCTGTTGTGGCTGTGCCTTTCACTGTAGCATAACCCCACTGAGCTCATTGTTACTTGAAGAGAGAAGACAAATACTGAAGACACTACTGTAGGGAACAGGGAAAGGGGACGTTACTAGAACCTCTGTAGTAAGTCCTAGTCTCCTGTGAGCCACAGCAGCACAAGGGAGTTACAGGAAAGGTAGAAAAATGAGACTGAGAAGAAGCTGAGCTTTGGGTCTGGTCAGTGCTGCTCTGGGCAGCAAAGATGAAAGCCCCCAGCTTACCGCACCTTTTATTTAGTACTCAGTACATCGGGAGAAACAAATGTAACAAATGACTTGTAGAGAGTTTAGTACATCTCTGTGTAAATAAGATGTAACAATCCAAGAACAAGGAGGAACTGAGTAGATGTTTGTTCCTTCCAGGATGTTCTCAGCTCCCAGGATGTTTCTTGTCCTGGAGAATCACAGCATCACTGGATCATTGAGGTCTCAGTTGTGACGGGAGGCCAAAATGGAGTTATGTTTTGGAATTCCATAGCTGGGCTGTAGGCAGGAGAACTAGACTAACCAAATGGTTTTTCTCTAAAATTACGTAGCATTGTTCCTGACACACTACTTATTGAAAACTATTGTATAGTATGTATTATACTTCCAGATTGTTTGTAATTCTCTTATTGTTAGGGAGCCTTTGGTTTGAATCTAATGAATAACATGAGTTTTGAACACCTGAGGGAAAAGCAGGAATAGAATCACAAATAGTATGAAGGGCATGTTGTGCAACTAGGCACTGCTGAGGAAGATGAAAGATTAACATTGTATGTGGTAGATATTTTGGCCAATATAAGATCAGAAATTACAAATAAAGGTGATGCTAACAAAAAAAGATTAGACAAAAGTAAAAAATATAGAGTACATTGTTAAACACCAAAGGAATAATAGGAAGATAGTCTAACTAGTTTGTGTGAATTGCTTATATTTGAAAAGTATATTAATTTATCTTTAAAAATTATTGACTACAAAGATATGTGTGTTATCTTTGTACTTAAATATATGAGAGGAACTTTTGAAATTAGGTGTGATAGGCATCTGTCTCCCTGTCTACCTGTGGACTGTTTTCCCAACACATCCTCTTAAACTCTAATAGTGAAACTTAAATCTGGAGTCTAGTTGCTTTTTTTTTTTTTTTTTTTTTTAACTGCAACAAGCTTTGTACTTAAAACACCATTTCTTGTGATCAAACTGCGCATATCGGGTACTGGGCAGAATCTGGGCCTTATGCAGAGATGAGCAAAGGGCGGTCCCTGCTTTCTGGGAAGGGTAGGAACTTGGAGTATGGAATAAATCAGCCCCACCTGGCTTTGAATCCAGACTTCGACGACAAGTATTTATATGACCTCGGGCAAGTGACTCTCACCTCCTGGGTCTCGGTTTTCTCATCTATGAAATAGGTTTAAACATTATCTAGCTGAATTTTTGAACAATTTTCCCAACACATAACACTCTTCAGTGTGCACTGACTTGTTTACGAGACAGGGTCTTGCTATGTAATCCAGGCTGCCCTTGAACTCCAAGCAGGCTTCCTGCCTCACCCTCCCGAGTGCTGGGATTACAGGGCTGCGCCTGTATTTTTAAAAAATAAATCCAGAATTCCTACGTGCCTTGTGGAAGCTTCTGGAGGTGGAAAAGCACTTTCAAGGCTGCACACCACTTGCTAACACTAGGAGCTGTCACACAGCCTTGACCTGGGTACAGGACACACCCGCCTCGGGGGCGTCCTGGGTCTCCCAGCCCCCTTTAACTTCTTTTCTTTTGTTGTTTTTGTTTGTTTGTTTATTTGTTTGTTTTTGGTACCCTTGTGCTTGCGAGGCAACAGAACCACTGAGCTAAATCCCCGGCCCCCCCTTTAACTTCTTAAGATAAGACTTATACCAAGTTTCTTGTCAAATTGGAAATGTCAGAGGAAATTTCTTTAAGAATAACAACACTTGAGGGCCAGGGATTTAACTCAGTGGTTCCAGTGCCTCTCTTGGAAGCTCAAGGTCCCAAGTTCAATCCCCAGTACCAAAAAAAAATAACATAAACCTGTAAAACGCATGAATTATTTTTTTGAAATGTCAAACCTCAGAGCATCTGTCATTTTTATATATTTTATTAATGGAAATTAGCCTTCTTCAGTTCAAATTATAATTCTAGAAATGTTACCTAAATTGAATCATTTTTTTTAGAATTATGGCTTATGAAAACTTTGTATATTTTCTTGATTGATTAATTTAGGCTACCAGGGATATAATGACATTATTATATTTTCATTTTTCCTTTGTAAAATCCTTTTGTAAAAAAGGCTTCTAACTGTAAATGAGAAAGTTTTAGTGCCATGGATGTACTCTCAGGTCACTTCTGTCAAGTAGGCTGACTTTATGGAGGACAACAGCAGTTTTCTATCTTAACTCTGATGCCGTATTGACTCTGTTCTGATTCTGTAGTATTGGCCTCTTTGCAGAGGTTTAGGAAGTCTGAGAAACCCTAAAAAACTACATTTAGGAAGATGTTATTTCTTTCTGCTGTGCTTCTAGTCACCCAGGTAAAGTGGGATTTGAAACCTTTCAATAAAATAAAGTATGTCAGAGTCAGCTATGAAGTCTTCTCCTGTGAGCTGAAATAAATCAGATTATGTTATTTCAATGTATATGTAGTTACTGTTGCTGGAGAGTATATAGTTAATATTGCTGGAACTTGAAATACTTGAGTTTTTAAAATTTTCAATAATGTAAGGAAAGACATGTTAGAAAATTTAAGATGGGAACCCTCTAGCTACCTGGGGCCAGTGACCACAAAGGAGAGAAACTTTTTGAATATTATATTGCAGGAAGAGTGATGGACATTTTTCAAAGAACTGCCTTTATTCACTGTATGCTATAAGATAATGATATGTGTAAGAATCTTGCTTCTTTCCTACTTGGGGCAAGGACTCTGACTTTTTTTTTTCTTTTGGTTTTTTTGGGACAGGGTCTCGCTATATAGTTCGGGCTGGCCTTGAACTCACTATGTAGCCCTGACTGGCCTTGAACTTGTGGCGATACTCCTACCTCAGCCTCCCAAGTGCTGGGATTACAGGTGTGTGCTGCCATGCCTGGCAACATTTTTGAAATTAAGAATAAAGACCCGCTGAGGATTTAGCTCAGTGGTTCCAGTGCCTGCCTAGCAAGCACAAGGACTGGAGTTCGATCCCTGGTACCAAAATAAATAAAGACCCAAATCATGTTCAATAATTAGAGAAAATAATTATTTTGAAATGTTTTCAGAAAGAGAAAGAAATGAAGACAAATTGTCGAAGAACTCAACAGAATGATAGAAAGGGGGGAAACGGTGCCCCAGAAACAGAAGATAACTTAGGTGTCATAGTATTCTATACTTTGGGTCATCTCTGAAGATGATCAAGGTAGCTCTGTCAGCTATAGCCACGAAAACAAATGCACTGTTTGTTTCTACATATGCATTCCACATAGGGTGTGTGAAGCAGAATTTCATATTTAAAAATTTAACTCAATATGTTGATTGCTCTGATTACTTTCTTTGCAGTTGAGAATAGCAACCACAGTAGAGTATCAAGTCCACAAAAAAGGAATGTTTGTCTTTTTTGTTTACTGTAGCATTCCAAGTAAGTAGGACAGTGCTTAGAATGTTATAAACTTGCAAATAACAACTATTGAGGTTAGGTTTACAAATAAGAAATTCTACAAATTAATACTCTTCCATTTGGTAGTCACCTGTCCCACTCTGGTGCTCATGCCTCTCTCTATTTTTTTCTGATAAAAAATTAAATAAAATGTAGAGGAAATATTAAAGATAATTCTTATATTTATTTTGAACTTGGAAGTGTGGGAAGATGGTAGGACTTTTAAATAGGAGCCACAGGAAAAAAGAGGTAGTGGAAGAGAATGGATGTACTGACTTTGAGAAGCTGAATTGGTCCAGCTTACTGAAGATGTGTGTGAGTGGTTGGACTTACGCTCTGCTTTACATAGAGGTGATGATGGAAGCCACAGTTATAGGGGAAACTTGTAGTTAATGATGGCCATTATTTATTGGTCTCTTACTATATACTAGACCTTGTGCATTGTGTGTGTATTTTACATATTGATATATGTGTGCTTCATATATTGATATTAATTTCATCCTCATAGCAACCATGTTAAATAGATATTGCTGTTTCTCTTTCATAGTTGAGAGCACTGAGGTTTAGCAAGGAGGAATGTCATTCTCAGGGTCACATAGCTGGTAAGTGGTAGAGCTGGGTTTTCAGTACAGATCTGTCTAATCCAGAGTGATCAGCTGGTGCCAGTTGATAAGCAATGCTCACAGAATACATTTTTTAGGACTCATTGGTAACTTTCAAGAGATTTCTTAGTAGAGTTCTAAAGTTGATACAGAACCGATTGCAAATAGTTAATGAATAAATTAATGAGAAATATTATAAAAATGCAAACAATGAGGTAGGTTTTTTTCTTCAGTGTTAGTAATAAGAGGAAAGGAAGAAATAGAACCATAATGTGAATTTGCAGGACCAAGAGAATTTGGAGAAGTAAGGAATGTTGTTATGATCTTTCTCTTAAGATTTTATGCATGTGTGCATGCATGTAGGGATAGAATACTTTGTGTCCTTATTCTGTGGAAGGTATAGCACGGAACATGATGAGCTTCCTCTTGTTATAAAACTTAGTTTTTATGGAGACAGAATGTCAAAAACACACGGAAGGGAGGGGGAGAGAGAGAACTTATCAATAGTAATAAATACAAAGAATTAAAAATAAGGTATAACATGAGACTGTGTACATGCAAAGTTTAGATTGTATGATAGAAGAGGCCTGTCTCAGAGGTGTTCCCTGAGGAGCTGAAGGATAAGAAAGCTAATAAGTGGAAAGAGTATTTTAGGCAGTGACAGTAAATGGTGTTAAAATCTTAAGTTATGAAGAAGGTTGACATATTGAAACTAAGGGGAAGGTAGTATAAGATGAGAGAGGTAGGCAGGTATCAAGTCATATGGGACTTTGTCAGTTGTGGTAAGGAGTACAGATTTTATTCCAAGTGAAATAGGAACCAACAGGTGGCAAGTTTTAAGCAAGAAATTATACCCTGTATGATTTACATCTTAAAAAGAGCACCCTGGTTGCTGTGAGGATAATATATTCTACTTAGGGTACAAGAAAAGCAGAAGATCAGCTAATGGCTTTTGCTTTTATTCTCATAAGAGATTTATGGTGGCTTAGACTGGAGTCCTAGAAGTAGTAGAGGTGATGAGAACGGATTAAATATGGGATATCTTTGGGAGAGGATTTAACAGGGCCTCCTTATAGATTGGATATGGGGTTTAATTCAAAGAGAAAACATAGTGACTTCTGCATTTGAGAATGAGTAATGTTGCCATTTATTTAAATAGGCTGTGTGAGATGGTGACCTGAACATGACTACAGATTAAAATGAATGCTGCATGGGAAGAAGCAATACTAAAAGTTCATTAGGGAGGTAATTTATGATGTAGCAATAAACCAAAGACTGTAGGTACACGGAAGAGAATTGATTAAGACATTAGTGTAGAAGTTAGAGTTCAAAAACATAAAGGAGATAGAAGACAGAAAATTTTAAATGGAAATAAGTTAAAAAGCACATATAAGATGATTTTGATCTTTAATAAAATGCTAGTCTTATTACTATATTCAGTTAAGAACAACTACCTACTAATTGTTTTGTATTCCTCATAACTTTCTAATTTAAATACTTTAACCTTTAATTATATGTATGATGCATATGTGTTTTATATATATCTATATATATATATATATGATATGTGTATATTTTTTCTTTTTTTAAAACAGGTTGTAAGTTCCACAAATGGAGAGTTAAACACAGATGACCCCACTGCAGGACGTTCCAATGCACCCATCACAGCCCCTACAGAAGTAGAAGTGATGGATGAAACCAAGTATGCATTAGTTTTGTCTGCTTTTAAAATTGTTTTTCTTCAACTATGCATGTGTGAGATTTATTGTCACATACAATTATAGGTGCATGCCATATAAGTGGTATATAGTACTTACTTTAATCATTAAGTTTAAGATAGTGTTATTCTAGTAAATATTTTAATACAGAAATATAGTTGTGTAAGAACTGGCTAAAATTCTCATTTAAAATTACCCCTTTTGTCTATATGCATAAGAAAAATTAATTTATAGAATGCTGCATGCTTTACTATTAAAAAATTAAAATTAAATTATTGCTGCTTGGAAAAATGAAGCATGAAAAACAACGTGATTTCATTGTGGGCTGTTTCTGATGATCTCTCTTCTCTCTCTCTCTCTTCTTTGTTTTTTGTTTTTTTCTTTTCTTTCTCTTTTTTCTTTTTTTTTTTGTGTATAGCTGCCAGAAAGTGTTGAACATGTGGTGAGTTCTCAAGCATAGGCAGGCAGAAATAGCTCCACTGACTCTATAATTAAAAGTATTTGCTATTAACATTAGCTTTGAAAAATAGAGGAGCTCTTTTGCCTGCTGCAACTATTTGCTTCAAGTGACGTAGATTTGGAGGCACTTTTTAATTGTGTAGATGGCATGCCAACTTTGCTTGTGCTTGCACATTTGTTTTGTAATAGAGTTTTTATTTGATATTTTAAATAGAAAAATTTTAAGCTTTCTTTTTTGTTTGTAATTATTGACTACAGATAGCAGATCCCCTCTTTCCATAGTATCACTAAAATATTCATTTACTAATCAATTATCATTGTCATTGAATACAGTATTGATAAAATTTCATGATAAATATAATGAGGAGAGTAATGTAAAAATCTTTCACATAATTCCTGATAATTGCAGATATTATGAAAAAACAATGATCTTACTACTAATGGTAGAGAATTTAAATTATTTTCTGACATTTGTCTTTAGTTGTAATACTGTATTTAAAAGGCTTTTCTCAGTTTCACAACAAATTTTGAGTCAGCCTTGGTGTGAATAAGGGAAGTTGTTTAATTTATTAAATTTTGAAACATTTTACTTATATCCAAACATTATATAATTTGCTAATAACGCCCCCATTTGCTGGATGCAAAATGAGGAAAGTTTTCTGAGTACTTGTTTTTAAAGAGCAGTAATTAAGTATTCATTTTCATTGGTTTTGACTCGGGAATTTATTGACAGTGTGACCACATTTAGTGTATTTCATGATGTAACTAGCAGTGTACTAGTTAGCTATGTACTTTTGTGTTTTTAAACAAAAGTAGAAATACCAGCTTATGTTTGTGAATTTTAGGTACAGTTATGAGAGGACAGTTATGAAAGGACAGCAGTGCAGTTGATGAGAATGCATATGTCCTTTACAGTTAGACAGAGGTTGTAGAATATTACTTCTGCCACTTATTTACTACTTTTCTTAAACTTGTTTCTTTTCCTGAAAATGTTGCTAAAAATATCAGCCTCATAAGTTATTGAGAAAATTAAATGTGATAAATCTCTGATATTTTTGTCTTGCACACAGCAGGTACTCAGTATCTACTGTTATCCCTATTTATTTCTTTATTAACAGCTGCCGGTGACCTCTATCATTTATGTTTTTTCCAGGCTTGTGCTTCTTCCATTTGTGTTTCATATTTTATTCCCATACCTACATTCTTCTCTGGGACTGGCCCTGCTGTGTTCACATCCTTCTAGAGACTTGCTTTCAATCTGTATTTATCTATTTGATGTTTCAACAGTTATACTGCTGGGATTTCAGAAATACATGATACTACTCTTGCTCTTAGATTACAAACTAACAGGAAAGATTTCAGTTGTTATAGCATATATTAATATATGATACATATTATTAAAAACATAAAAAGCTTAGAATTTATAAAGAAAAAGATGACTTCCCAACTGGGATGATTGGAGAGCACTGTGTAAAAGTGGCTCTGAGAGATGACACTGTGGTTTATCCAGTTGAGGTGGGCCTAGGGACATGTGTTTATGGGTTTGTGGGTCTCTGTAGGCATTGAAGGATGAAAAAGAAGAAAATGACGAGAAGGCTATTCCTGAAGGCACTGCTCTGCCCTTTTCAGAATGTCATGTTCATATTTCTTGACATGACACCAAGACCCTTTATAATTTTCATAGTTTGACCCCTTCCAACCTTTCTAGCTCATATTTTCATTCCAAACCCTATAGTCCATTAAGCTCAGTCTGACTTTGTTATAGTATTCTATTTATGTATCTTGTACCTCATGAAACATTCTGAATTTCTTGAAAACAAGACCTTTTTAATCTTCATATCCCTAGTAGCTAAAACGTACCTCCAAAAATTATTACTAAATCTAAATAATGTGCAATATGTATAATGTGGACTATGTATATGATGGACTATATCATATGACAATATAAATAAGAGAAATTGAAAACATGCTAGGTAACAGAAGCCAAACACAAAAGGCCACGTAGGTGATTCCATTTCACTACACTGTCCACAGTAGGCACAAGAATGAGATGAGCATTTTGCCTGTGGCAGGGAAGAAGAGGATGGGAATCTTTATGAATGATGAAAATGTTTCAAACTTCAGTTGTGGTGATGGCTGTACAACTCTTGGAATATACTACACACCACTGCATTAAACACTTAGAAGGCTAAATTTTATGTAAATTATATCTTTATCAAGTGGTATTAAGGGAAAAAATGATAGTAACCCATGATTTTAGTGCAACTTAAGGTGGATTATAGGATTCATCAAAACTTCTCTACCCCTTCATGAAAACCACTCAAACACATACGGTTTTGTTTTTCTTTTAATTAGGGTAATTCATAACATATCAATAAGTTCATTAAAAAGTTTCTTATATCCTTTTAGAGTGTAATTAATAAATGTGACCATAATTCCCTTTCCCAGATTGTATCATATTCTCTTTGGTTACTATTTGAAGAGAACCTGCTAGGAACTTGAGAATTCTCTTTCAGGAATTATGTCCTTCTTCCTTATGAGGGACCAAGACTCCTCTTGCCCCATCAATTAAAATGTAATCTATGATGGACATTTTAGTATTTTCAAGTTTCCTGGCACCTCACTGGGACACATATGTCATTTGCAACTGAAGGAAAATATTCTGTCTGCTCATATATGAAATGGGCTCTTTGTTAGTAATGGGATTTTGCCTTATTTGTTTACTGTATTGAGAATGTTATTGCATGGTGATACAAATGATAGTGCCTTCATCATTCCACCCAGGAATTTAAGTCAAGCCTTTCTTTACATTAAACACTTACTTTTTAAGTAGTGTAAAACCCATCTTTTTTTCTTTCTCTTCCCTTTTCCTTTCTAATATTTACTAAATAAATTATTGTGTATTTAATATGTATATAAATATATCAAGGCTTACATATCATTAGGGAAGACCTCAGTGACTTTTATACAACCCTAGCTTGGAATTACAGTCATGTGGGGAGTATAAAAAAAATACCAATACTTAGATTATGTTTTCAGAGTTTCAGATTTAACTACTTGGTTTGTGATGGGGTCTACTTTTCAGTATTTTAAAAAAGCTTCCAAGATGACTCTAAGGAGCAACCAGTTAGAGAGGAACAAAGTTTTTAGAGAACAGAGTACATACTTCTAACTGGGAACTTCGGAGAGGTCTGCATAGGAAAGGATACATTTTCAGTAGTTCTCTAACATGAGTATGAGATGAGTAGAAGAATTCAGAGCAAAGAGGTTGAATAAAGATATGGATTAATAATGTAGAGCAAGGTAGAATGGAGCAAGATTGATGAGTAGCCCATGTGAATATAGAGAACTGATATGCCCAATCCCAGAGGGCTTTGGTAGCCAAGTAAAGAAATGTAGACATTATCTTTGTCAGCACAAGGAAAGCAAGCTGTGATGATTTAAAACCAGGAAACATTATAATCAGATTGAGCCTTAGGAAAATAAATTTGGCAGCAGTTATGAGGCTATGTCACTTCCTGGCATTCATCAAATTGCAGAAAGTAGTTTAAGATATAAATTAGGTTTTCCTATGAATATAGATAGAGAACTTATATTTTAGGTCAGTAGTCTCTAGTGATTAAATAGTTGTTTTAAAAATGTATTAAGATAACAGTCTGGGTCTGTCCATTCAGTCTCTTAAGTGTTCAGGACTTTGATAATCTAGTCTAGAGTTGTAAAGATTAGCAAAACATAGTATATTTCCTCAAGAGATCATTTTAGTGAGAAAGAGAAGCATTAAAATTATAGTACAAAGTGATAAAAATTGTATAACTTGTGTTTGGGGGATGGTAAATGAATTTTAGATGGCCATATTGTAAAGATACAGAGATACAAAAGACCTTGTGATATTTTCTAAACATGGCAAGTAATATTTGCTTTAATTAACTTCTTTTCCTCTTTCCCTTCCTTCCTGGTGGAAGATGAGACTGAGAGGAGTATGGAAATAAGATTGAAAGCCAAATTTTGGGGGGTTTTTTTGGTACTGGCGATCGAACTCGGCTTCTTGCGCTTGTGAGGCAGGTGACAGCACCACTGAGCTAAAGTCCCCAGCCTGAGCCAAATTTTGAAGGAGGCAGATTAGAGAGAAGATTGACTTAAAATGGGAATTCTGTTAAAAGACTCTAATGAATAGTAGAGGCAAGATGAAAGCTTCTGAACTAAATCTGAGCAGATGGGAAAGTTTTGCAAGTCATCTCAGACTGCAAGACAGATGAATTGCATGTGGATGGGAAGGATGAAATTGGAGATGAGGATGGGTCCATATGTTCCCACAAGGAGTCCTTATGTGGATGGTGTTACTCTCTGATCTGAATTACATTCTTGCTCAACTAAACAGTTACTCGTTTTTCAAAAGCAAGAGGTCCAAAGACATGAAATAACACTTTTTAGGTATTACTTTTAAGTGGAAAAAATCTTTTGTTAACATATAAAAGTAGGTTCTTTATTATTAACCCAGGTCAGGAAAAGATGGGTTCCAAAATCCTAAGAGGAAAATACAGTTTCTCAACCAGAGGATGAGCCAGTGAGCTATTGTAGAATGCTTAAGTAACAGCTTTAGATGCAGACAGGAAAACATGTTTCAGTTTTTGAGTGGACTTGGGAGAAAGAAATGTATAATATACATCCAGGAATGAAGTGTATAACATAGATCCAGGAAAACAAAGCAAAGTCTAGAAGGAGAAAAATGTAATGACCAAAAGGGAAATCACAATGGAATGATAGGAGCAATACCTTGGCCCTTATCTTCTATGTTTTCTGAAGTGTTCCAGACTTTAATCTATGATAATTTCTTGCTTCTTGCCTAATCATGTTTAAAGAAACAGCCTTAGAATTTATCAGAAACAAAATTTAATATTTATTTCCAAAGGATTTTAGACTGGAGATGTACCTTTGAAATGTTAGGTTAGCTACTGAATGAGTATTTCAGAACATGAAGCTGACTTGTGAGAGCATGTTGGCTTCCTGGGACAACCTAAGGAATTACAAAGAAAGAGCCAAGGCGGCAGGCAGCATTGACAAGAACTTGATTTAAATGTTTGTTTTGGTAAGCTTCAGCAGTTTCTCCAGGGTAGTCACCAGTTGTCTAGATCTGAAGAGTATGAGCCAATGTGTAAGAAAATGTAGTCTCTGAGCTGCCAGAGCAAGAAGAAAAGAACTTATTTAAAAATTTTATAGGTGTGGATAATTTTCTAAGTTTGGGTAATTGAATTTACTAATAAAAACAATGTGCTCATGTAATCTGCAAAAACTGTTTATGTGCTAATTCCTGGAATCCTTGCTATTATTTGCAGTAATTATTAAGATTAACTGGTTCCTTTAATCCCTCCCCACCCCCTTTAACCATGCCAAACACTAAAATAGCATTGTTTCTTTTTACACATTTGCCTAAATCTTATACATTGAAGGCATGAGTCCACATAGCATCTGTTGTGTTCAGGTATAGAAAGGCTTGGTCCTCTTCAAATCTTTAGCGGTCTGAAGGCTATAGAGAAACTGGAAAGGTACCCTGGCAGTTACATCTGGAGAGTAGTGCTGCTTTTTTTGTTGTTGTTGTTACTGGGGATCAAACTCGGGGATCTTGCGCTTGCGAGGCAGGCACCAGAACCACTGAGTTAAATCCCTGGCTGAGAGCAGTGCTTCTTAACTTGGGGATTTAGACTCTTATAAAAATCTGGCATTAGCCATTTTTCTTCTGAAAAGTCTCACATAGGCACTAAAATAGTCAGTGACGTTTCACTAGAGTTTGTGACCAGTAGATAAGAATTCTGGATTTAAAACATGCTTTAGAATTTTGACAAGTTTTTTTTTACTGAGTTAGTTGCATTTCTGAGGCAAATCATTCAATTGAACGTGTACCAACTTTAATTTGTTGAGGTATATCTATGAGAAAGTCTTTATAAAGCATTCATTGTAGTATGAAGAAAGATAATAAGTATACAAGTGAAAGAATTTCAAAGTGGTAGTGATGAGAGGAAAATAAACCCGTAACACAATAGAGTATTATCAAGCAGTATTGTTTCAGTTTGAGTGTTTGAGTACTGGAGATAATTGAGATGAGGTAGTTTATTAATCACTAAGACTATAAACCAGCTGTTTTAGAAATGACTGTTGAATTAAGAAATCAGCCACAGGTTAAAATACCATTTTACTTGTGAACTTCTGTAGGTTTTTATTTTGAGTGTCTCTGTAGTTGGTTACATTCCTATCACATAAAGCAATGCTGCCCTCTGGCGGTAGTCACTTTAATAGAGTGCCAGTTTTACTTTTGCAAAACTGTTGTAAGGGTATACAGTATAGGGGGATTTATTTCTGAAAAAATAGATGTCACTTTTTAGTTGTGTTTGAGTAAAGGACTTCTACCAAGAGAATTCATTTAAAAATTTTACTCAGTTTCAAATAAATGCTCGCCATGGTTTTCTGAGTTCGATAAGCTATGTTGTCAAGAGAAAAGTTAAGACACGAGAACTTGACTCTCAGAACTGGAAGCAATGCTGGAAAAATAAAACAGATGTTGTGAATTACTAATAAAAGTGTGGAAATCCTAGAACTTGAACTTGTTCATCAAAACTTCTATTACATTAAATCTGTTCTAAAAATTTGTATCTTAAAATCTTTTTAATAGAAAACAAATTTTAAGAATGTACTTTGAGATTTGAAATAGCAAGTGATAGTATTTGAGAACAGTAAACATTATTAAATATTACATTAAGTAATTAATCATTAAATAATGTTTAATAAATAATAATTAATACATTTCTATTCGAATATGAACAGATTCTTAAATTTAGTATTGCAAATGTACTGTTGTAAATATTTGACCCGTTTCTTCTAAATACCAATTTTTTTATGTTTTACCTTATACCACGTGAATGTACATTGAAGCTCCATGATATATATGCTTAGCTTGCAGATCTTGAGTTAATATCCTTTTATAAATCTGGATTGATAAGAGTTACAGAAGCATCTTCTTAAGGTCTGAATTGCCAGCTTTTGGTGATAGACACAAAGTACACATGTGCACACTGGACATCAATGAAAAATTCTAAGAGAGGCAACATGTTTGTGTGTACCAAAAATAAATTGAAGTTCACTAGTTAGAGGTGACTTTTAAAGGTTGCTTTAGTCTTTGTTTTAAAGAGACTTCACTGTGTGTAGTGCCTGTCGTGTTAGATGCTCTGATAATGTCTTACTTTTCTTGTTGCTGAGACAAAATCCCTGACACCCAAAGTTAAGGGAGGAAAGGTTTATTTAGCTCACAGTTTGTAGAGGTTTCAGTCCATAATTGGCTGGCTCAAAGCCTCAGCAACTTTTTTCTGCCCCTTTTATATTCCATCTAGGCTATTGGGATTAAGGTGGTGTCAAACCAATCAATGGACTGATTTAGTACGCACACACCCTTAATCCTAGCGCCCTTGATCCCAGCACTGCACCATGAATCAGTCACACACTCTAGGTCCAGCCACCTCAGAAAAAGCCCCACCCATGACCTCATGAGGTTTTGGGGGTACATCTAGACCCAACTATAACAGACTTTTTTTCAAGTACAGAAGATGAAAAAAGCCAGACCCTCACACCTTTATTTGAAGGAATGCTAGACTTTTAGGATGTGATTGGGGGAGGGTGTGTGTGGGGGGGAGTAGAGGAGGGAGAGAAAAAGAGATTGATTTTCATTTTTAGCTTTTGGGATAAGTGCTCATCAGTGATTCTCATTAACTTTCAGTTTATACCAGCCTCAGCATCATCCTGTGGCAGCTATGATGTCCTGCATCTTACCATGCCTAGGAGAATTTACTGTGAGAGTAACTAATTGTCTCAGGAATCCTATCTAGATTTTTTTCACCTAGGAATAAAAATGAGGACTATATTGTTTCAAATATATAGTTTTTGAATTACAAAACTGAGTCACCTAAAATCCTAGTAGTTTCGGCAGTCGTATAAATATCAGGAAGAAAGGGAGAGACTGCATGGCCTGAACTTATTGAGCATCCAAATAAAGTGTCATTAGTCAGCTGTATTCAGAACACCATAACTTCTCAGGTTCTTGGAGCAAGCCTTTTTAATTTAGTGGCTCCTTTTTATGTTGTGTGGAATGTCTTGCTGTAACTAAAAGGCATGTTGTAACAGTATAACTTTGCTGTAGACTAATATATATGCTTCACTGGTATGTTCACTGTTTATATTATGCTAGCTTGTTGCTTTTTATAACCATTTAGGTTAATATGATTCAGCCTTTGATAATTTTAGTGCTTTTATGATAAATAATATTTCCTTCATCTGCAGGTGCTGCTGTTTTTTCAAACGAAGGAAAAGGAAAACCATACAGCGCCACAAATGACTCTGGAGACAGGCAGATCATGGGGAGTTACTTAAGTGTTCATCTGCTGTCTTGTGATTAAAATCATCTCTGTAGTGACCACATATATTTTGAAGGACTCACTCTTAGAAACAAACATGTCATACTTTCATACTTCATTTTGTGGTTGTCTTAAATTCATATTTTTTTTTTCAAATTTAACTTTTATGGAAGCTTTAAAGTTTTGTCAAAACATGAGTGCTTTGCCCATCAATGAATGGAATGGACCAATGAGGTAAATGATGAATGCAGTTCTATAGGACATTTTTCAGAAGCTCTTCTCCTGTTGTAGTGAGTAGTAGTACAGTATCTTGTCAACTAACTATATACCTAATTTGGTTTTTATATCTTCTGTAAAAGCATAAACAAGCAGAATTTTCTTCCTAGTGGATAATGCAACAGAGAAAAGAGCTCCCCGATATTCAAAAAGGAAAATGTTATTCTTTGAGAAGTTCATATTTTGTGACATCTGCATTGATATCAGTATTACTGATGGTACTGTTATTCATGAGTCATTTTAACATTCTCTCTGTGAAATCGTGGTACAGTCACTGCCCGGAGGTACTGCGGAAAAAGCTCTGTGGGCTTGGCAGATGGTGGTGGTAAAATGAATCACAAGAAGTGTGGGAAATACAAGCTCTGCTTTTGTTGCACCACTATGTGAAGTACAGTGTTGCAGAAGTGGCAAAAGTGCTTATTTTTAAAAAATATAAAAATATTTGTATAATGTAACTTTATGCTTCCAGACAATAATGTACCTTAATAGCAAGAAATGAACTTAATTGAGAAGTGATACAAGGTGAAGTTGTTTTTTTAAAAAAATACACTAAGGAAAATAAATGTGAACCTTGTTGAAAGGTATAAAGTTAAAGCCAGAGGAGATCCCACTGAAATCTACTGCTGAATAATCACATTTCCCTTTAGCAGAAACCTTTGGGTGTACCATGCAATGGTGTCTGTTTATATTTTGTTCTTTGATTAAAAGAAAGACCTCCAGCAATAAAAACTGGGTCACTCTGTTGCCCTCTGTGCACATTACTCTGTTGTATTCAACTTTGCTAGTTCTCTGGAATTTTCCTATTCTTTAGCATAATTGTAACAATTGAAAGATATTTTGAAGAGGATGGGTCAGGTGCTTTGCCTCCATAGTCTTTTGAAGTGCCTGCATATGAGCAACGTAACAGTTCTGTAAAAAAGGAAGCCCATTCCACTTTACAAGCATGCTTTGTTTTAAGCCACAAAGACACAGATGTACTTTTGTCACATTCTGCTGGCCAGAATTTTCAAGAAGGATCAGAACAAAGAGACTGTCTGGAAAGATAATTATTTTGATCAAATCTCATGTTCATCTTTCATTTATGAAAGTGTTGCTTATTTCTTCCATGCAGTCCTTATTTGTCTTTAAGTGTGTACCCCCAGGATGCTTATTTATTTTTATTGTCTCAAGGTAACATTTAAAATATATATTAAAGTAAATGAATCACATTTTTTCATTATTACATTTACAAGGATTTAATTGTACTTTGTAATTTATTTTTCTTACTAGCTAAAAGTTCAGTGCTTTGTTTTTGATGATTTAGGCACTCATACAAACACCATAAATCGGGACATTGTTTATCTTTGTTGCTCTGAATCCTATGAGTGATCTTTTCTTCATTTTCAAGACCCACACTCACCCTAGAAAACATTTGCTGTATAATTTGGTCAATCGTTTCCATTCTGTGTATTTGTATACTGTCACAATGTCTTAAACCACAGGAGTTACATACTGAGTTTTTGTTTTTGTTTGCTTTGAGCAAGCTAGATGGATGTTCTGGCCATTATAATGTGAAACCACTTCTTTCTTTACAGTATTTGACCAAATTTGTGTGTCTCTGATATTTGTAAATACATGCAATATCTGTATTTCTTATCATAAACCTATTTAGTTTTATTCTCAGTAGGGTTTTTCGGACTGTACAGTGTTTATATGATCTGAACTCCTTATACATAAGAAGGTGTGTATATTAATCCAATTATGGACTTAAATATTTTAAAATATAAATACCCTTATTTGCTGCAAAGACCAGTGTGTAGACATTTGCTTTTTAGCAATATTTTTAAGTGCTCCATTTTAATGCCAAGGAGTAAGTCTTTTGGCAACACAAACTGGTCAATAATAGGTAATGCAGGTATGTTCAGGTTAGACCAACAGTGTTTTGCATTTTTATGGTTCTTTTCTGTCAACACTAATGAAGTCAACATTGCCTGAATGTCTGAATAATGAAACACATCCCTGTTTAAAAGTATGTAACTGAAAAAGAAATAAAAAATAAAGGTAGTTTTTCTAAACTTGCTCTTTCCCCTTTCCTCTAATCATGAATAGTGCCATTCTCTATGGGAGGAATTTCAATAACTCAGTTCATTTAGACTGTTATATGTGGGAAGCAGAGGTAAAGGAATATGCTTTTGGTTTTTTGTTTGTTTGCTTGTTTGATTTGGTTTGGTTTGGTTTTGCTTTTTGTTGGAACACATACCAGGAAGGATCTAAGATGTCTTTGTTTTGTTCTGTTTTACATTTCTCTAAACTACTGAATAGAGCAATTAGGTAAAGCTATCTTGTAATAAACTAAGATAGTTAAACAATTTTACTCCATTTTGAAAATGAAATCTTACTGCTATATTCTTAACTCAGCATTATTAATCCAGTTCTAAATGAATAATTTAAAAATCGTTGCAGATAGCACATATTTGGGGCAGTATCTCAGTTTATCATTATGCTAGGACCTCACTCTACTCTTTTCATTTTCCATGTAAATGATAAAGTGGCTTTTCAGAAGCCTGAGACATTTTCCCTACTGGCTTAGTAGGCACAGTAAAAACAAAGAGCCATTTTTCTCAACAGTTCCAACAAAATCCCAATGCTGCCATTTCCCTCCATTGGTTTACATGCCCAGTGCAGAGAGAATTACTATGGAAAAGGGAATGTTATTTTCTCAAAGATTTCCTGTCATGGGTCCTCCTTTAGAAGACACTTGGACTAAGAAATGAGATTGAAGAGGTTTTACCCCAAAATAAAGGATATTGTAATCAGAAGGAGAATGAATAACTACTGGGCAAAATAAATAGAAATTGAGGCTCTTTTATATTTATGCAATGAGAAAACAAATTTCCACAAATATTTTATTAATGAAATTCAAAATATATTAACACTTGAATGCACTTTTATAATACCAGTCTAATGTTAAGTCTTAATGTTAAGAATTTAATTATTTTGAAGGGTTAATATTTAATTTTAACAGTTTAGTGGTTTTTGAATTAAAGAAAATTTCCTCTGCAGTATTATTGAGGTTCAAAAATGCAATTGGAACTATAGTTAAGTTTGGATAATCAGTGCAACTTTGTGTTAGGTTGAAGATCTTCTTCTTTAAACCTGACAACATGGAGATTGTGTAGACCAACTTGATGTTACTTGCATTTCATACAGCATTAGTTATCAAAGTGGCTTTATTGCAGTGTGTCACATGAAGGTGCTATTTTATTTTGCATTGAAACTTCAGTGTTGAATTTATGAAGAAACATTCTCAAGTCTGCAGCAAAAGCAAATTTCCAAACCCATCCAATATTCAGAAACAGTAACTGAGTGTGATTCTTCTTATTCATAATAATTTCAGTCTTTTTCCAAGGTAAAAATAAAAATAAAACTATGCCTATGCCATCAAATTGCTGTGTAGTTGGGCCAGTCAGGATATTCATCTTTGATTTCTGATAAAACTTAACAGATCTTATGATAGTTTAAAGGATAGTTTTCACAAAATACCTACTGGTGGATAGCACAGTGTGTAACTATCAACTTCAAAGCTTTGTAGATCTGTTCAGCTGTGTGTGTGTGTGTGTGTGTGTGTGTGTCTTTCCTACTTCACCTATATTTCTGCCACCATCGCTTGCAAAATAGCAGATTCCATTTCAGGTTGTACTGAATTGGTAATTTCTTCTTTAAAAATATTGTTCCATGTAGATTGTTCTTAAAAAGCTCATTTCAATCTTAACATTGATTTCTTAAGTAAACATTCACTAGGCAGGATTGGTAACATCTGCTGACTCATCAGAAGCCAAGGAGAACTTGAAATCACTTGCTTATTTTTAAACTGATGATTGACACCGCAGTGACCTAATGTCTTCAAGCAAGTGTTAATGCTAAAAAGTTAGTAGTCATAAACAAGTTTGTTTTCTATGGACACACTTTCTGGCTGCTGCAAGAAAACACAATTAATTTGAACTCACCATTAGTAAATAGCTTTTTTGTTTGGCTAATAAGCCACTTAGTTACTTTGCACTTTTATTCTCATTTTTTATGTGTGAATAAATTCTGCTGTGATGACATGTTTTAGTTGTCTAATTGTTCTGACTGTTGCTTTCTAGTTATTTGGAAATACTGTGAACAGCACTTACTGTACTAATGTTGACGTATACTATAGCACAGCTAAAGTATGATTGCATAGTAAATACAATGCTTTGCCATGTAATTATATAACAAAATAGTCCACATTACATTGTGCCTTAAAAGCACAGCGCTCTTTGACATGATGAATATGCACTAGTAATAAAAAATAATAAAATATTGGCATGACAATACTGTGGCACTTGAAGTTCTGTTGAGTTTTTACTGAGATTGTTAGTGCATTGAACAGCATTGCAGAGCAATGAGAGCACCACGTAGGGTGTTTGTCAGAACTATTCAACTCTGCTTTTGGAGCATGAAGCCACAGAAAATAAGTTAACAAATGAGTATGGCTGTATTCCAGTGAAATTTTATAGATGCTGATCTATATTTTATACAATTTTTATGTGTCATGAAATGCACTTTGTTTTCAACCATTAAAAAATGTAAATACCATTCATAGTTCATGAGCTGACCAAATACAGGAAGTAGGCTGGATTTGTTTTGCAGACCGTAGTTTGGCTATCTGTTTGTTCTAGGCTTCACTGAACAGATGTCAATATTTAAAGTAAATTATTTATATCTAATTGAATGAAATTACTTACCAAAGGATGATCTTTCCTCCCTGTCATAAAAGAAAGGAACATTTTGAAATAATACCAAGAATTATAATATTTAAAAAAGGTACTGCTGTATGTATGGAAGTTATAAATGAAGCAGATAAAGTAAATCTATGTGAACTTGGATTTTGTGACAGTGTGTAGTTTCACAAAGAACATGAATATAGGGATCAGACAGATGTAATCTGAATCCAGGTTTTTTCACTTGTGGAAACTGGCTAGTTATTTGACTTCTTTGCCCTTTTCTCTCCTCAGGTTGGAGATAATACCTACAGTGCGGCATGTTGTGTGGATTAACAGAAATCTTTTTAATGTATTAAATAGTATATAGAGAGATTTCCATCCAAATGTATTAACAAGTTCTGGCTCCTGGATTAGAAATCGTTAATGGCTGAGACTATATACCTGTGCTGAGTACTTATTCCTTAAGAAAGCCACTTTGGTAAAGTAGGATAGCTTCCTTTGTCCACATTTTAAGTCAGAAGTGGCTCCGAGTTTTAGGTTTTGTGCAGAATTATTGGTGGTTTTGGGTAACTGTGATTCTCAGCTAATAGAAAATAAAACTCAGAAGGAAAGATGGCCTGATGGGCTGAAGTCAAGAGGGCAGCCTCAGGACATAAGAGTGCTGCAGATGAAGACTTGAACTCTACAGGTACATAAACCTGGAGTGGTTTAAACTTTGTTCTGATACTTTTGGCTATAGGACCTTGGGCAAGTTGTGACTCTCTCTAAGCCTTAGTTTCTTCTTTCAAGAAAGAGGTTAATAAAACTCGTTTAATGGAGTTTTGATGAGGAAGATGTGATATGTTAATTGTAGGAAAGTTCCTGCTTCACTGTAGGTACTCACCAAATGATAGGCTATTTTGGGTTTTTTATTTAAGCCAAGGAAAAGATGATGATGTGGAAACACTAACGGCACATTTTGTCAGTGTGAAACTATGGCATGTGTTTATAGTATTCACATCTCTGCAAGTATGACATTTGTAGTGAGCAACAAATCAATGGGAAAATTGAATTTATTTTGTGAAAACAAAAGTCTTCTGTGAGATGGTAATGATTTCACTAAGTTGGTAAATATTCCTCAATTTTTGTCCTCTTCAACTCACCAGTGGTACAGTGAGCTCAGAGAAAGATCCTTTATGTGAGGGACAAACTACTAACTAGCTGTGTCACTCAATATTTCTAGGCCTCAATTTCATCTCTATAAGGAAACACTTTCATGAAATTAAATGACTCTATGAAGATGATTCCCTTAGTCTTTGGCATCTTCACAGTACGTGTTGATAAAATGAAATGATAGATGTGGAAGACTTACTTTTCTGATTATGCCAACCTGGTTTCCCTCCTTGTTATGGCTTATATCCAGCTGTAGCCCCAAAGCCTCATGCACTCATAGGTGAGGCTTTGGGAGGTGTCTGGATCATGGGTGAATGATACTGCATTAGTCCACTGATTGGCTTAGCATAGTTCTGGGTGTGGATAATGGTTTTACTGAAGAAGGAAGATCCATCTTGTGTGTGGGTGACATCAACTAATAGGCTTATAGCCTGGATGAAATAAAAAGGGAAAGAAGAAAGACTCTGCTTCCTGCCTGCCACCTCATGAAATGTTTCTCCTCTGGCATGCCCATCTGTCGTGTCATCCTGCCTTGGAACCAGTTAACTGTGGACTGAAACCTCTACAAACTGAGTTAAAATAAACCTTTTCTTTTTCAACTTGTGAGTGTCAGGAATTGTGTTCCAGCAACAAGAAAGTAACTAAGACACTCATACCTAGGCCCACACCTGCTTGTCACTTGATAGATTCTTCCCTCAGTAAAAAACACAGCAAACCCCCTCCAATCATAAAACATAAGCAGAATAACCTCCTTGATTCTGCTGTCCTATCCAATTTTTCCTTTCTCCTTTCTTTGCCCTATAACATTCTCAGGCCTGGATTGACTTGGTAACATGGCCACTGTGTGGCCTCTAAGGCCCTGCCCCCAATAACTTTGGAAGCCAAAGTTGGGATGATAAATGCTATACCATTTCATCTCACTTGAAATTGAATTTTTGTGTCCTGTGGGTACTTGTAGATATGTGTACATATAACAAAAAATGGAAAAATTGTTAGAAATCAGATGATAAGTTTATTGGCTAAAACCCATCTCCTGATGTCCCCAAGTTAATTAATAGATTCTTTTTATAGGACAGTGAATAAAAGGTTCAGAACACCAACTGGCAGATTCAGAGAGGCTTTTCCATTTTACTTAATACAAAATGATTATTGGATATTATCACTAGTTTCTCAGTTCTTTGCTGATGCAATTTCTTTCCTTAAATTGTATTAAAAACCTAAAGAGTGAGAACAGCCAAATAAGAGGTTGCTTATGACTGAGCTCTCTGATTCAGTTTGGTCGGTACCCCGTTACTTTACACCGAAGACCAGCAATGATGATGATGACATTGAAGTTCAATGTAGTCGTTCACATTTAGGCCACTGAAAAGTAAATTTCCTCTCTTCTCTATTGGGAATATACAAAGATGGAAACATTTAAAACTTTTCATGACACAGAAAAAGATAAAATGGAAAACTATTGTGTGATTTTTATTTTTCCTAGTCTGGTTGTGAAAATACCTTTGAATAATAGAAGAGTGGATCCCAGAAGAAGGAAGGATGACCATTTTGCCAGAGGCAGGGAGCCTTGCAGGGTCTTCCAGGAGAAAACTGACAGGTGTTGATGGAGAGGCGAAACTTTCACTTACTAACCCTTTTTTTTTTTTTGATGAGATCATGAATGAATTTTGTCTTAGATTTTTTTTCAGTACTCTTCCCTGAAAATTTGAGACCAATGAAAAAATGAAGAAAGAGTGGACTGTTTGGATTTTCTGTTCAAGAAAGTTGGCTGAAAAGGAGGAAGAGAGAAGTGGATGGGGAGCAGGAATGAGGAGAGCGTGGTATGTGTGTGTGTGTGTGTGTGTGTGTGTGTGTGTGTGTGTTTGGGTTTGGAGGAGCTTGACTCTGTGTTTGCTGAGCAAAGACTCTGTTAGTGAGGGTGAGTTCCAAACTACCATGGAGAATGGTGTGGAGGAAAAGAAATCCCAGCGATTTGAACTAGGATTCCAAAGAAGGGGATGGGAAAGGAGTAGGGGCTTTGCAGGTTAGGCCTTTGTAGAGATGATGTCCCTTAAGGGAGGTGAGAAAGCTGTTGAAGTGATTGGCTGTTGTAGTGCCTGGTTGGTTTGAAATGCAGGTGAGCTGGAGGAGGCTGCCCACAAGTGGCCAGCTATTTGGGAGAAAATGGAACCATCAAAGATTCTGGATGGTTCTCAAAAATGTCAAAGCTCATGCATAATCATTTGAAACAAGTTTTGTTAATATTTCCTACTCATCATCTTCAGTTTTTCTTCAGGCATTGTATAAAATTACTGACATAAAATGATTAAATTATAAACTTGTGTTAAAATGAAAGAAATCTTTCCCCTTCTGCTCTAAATCTCCACTTTCAAAACCTTTTTATATAGTCAATGAGTCTGGTATTATAAGACACATTATGCTCCTAGCTGACATTTCATGAGGACTCCATATTATACATTGTTTTAAATATAGATATGAAAGTCTAATTAGCTCAAGATTAAAAATTCAGTGCTAATGCAACTCAACATTTTACTTTCAGATATGTATATACCATAAATTGCAATTTCTGTGTATCTACATTGTGGAGGTTGTAAACAAAAGATAAAGTTTTTCCAAATCAGATGTTAACCAAAATAAAAACAATGGAAATTCATAAAATTCCATTACTTCTAGCTGGTTTTGTTAATGAATAACTAAAACAAGAAAATGATTCATATTCCTTTGTTGTACATCAATTGATTAAAATATACATTTAAAATTTTATAGCCAAACAAATTTAGTATCTGAGCTAAGAGCTGGATCTATGTGTTGATTTAGACACAAATGAATAAATTCCTATTTGCAGAAATTTCCAGTAGCCAGTCATTCTTTATCTTTCCCTTTCTCTTCTTATCCAAGTTGTCATCAATTCTTTATTATTATTATTATTATTAAAATATCTATCACACCTCCCCACTCAATTGTTCATTCTCACTATCACTTCCTGAAATCAGGGTGCCTGGATTCTTGGAAGAACCTTCAACTGTGGTTCCTAAACCAGCCATGGCAGCACATGCCTGTAGACTAGGTTACTGAGGCGGGAGGATTGCTTGAGCCAGGAGTTAGAGATTAGCCTGGGCAACATAGCAAGACTTCATCTAAAAAATAAACAAGCAAAGAATCTTATTGTTTCTCAAAATGCAATCCCCCCTCCAGACAGCATTGTCACTGTCTTTTTGGGGTAAGAGCCAGCAATCAGTGTTAATGAATCCTCCAGGTAATTGTGATACTTGCTAAAATTTGATAACCTCATTTAAAACTACTATATTTTAGCTACTTAAAATTTTTTTATTGAAGTCTGGAGCTTCTTCTATGTTAGTCAGGGTGTCTTACAGGCGGCAATCAAGATGTTGACAGATAAGATCATCCTACAGCCTGATTGGGGAAAGATACACTTTTAAGCTGTCACCACTCTTTACAGAATTCAGTTTCTTAGGAGCCATGGAATCTGAGAAAAAAAATAGACTCATAGCAAAAGAAAGTCAGAATAATTTATAACCTAATGATGGAATAGACATCCCAAATTTTTGCAGTATTACATTGAGTACAAGCACATCAGTCACAGTTTCAGCCCACACTCAGAGCAGGGCATTTACACATAGGCATGATAGCAAAAGGTAGGGGTCTGTGAGTGTCATATCAAAAGTGGCCTCTGACATATGAAGTAGATATCAGACAGGAAGGAAGGCCAAAGGAAATAACAAGGTCAAAGCTTATGAGAATTAGGAGAGACCAAATATAAACTTTTAGCATAGGAGAAATATCTCAGTCAAAAAGTGGTGACAAGACTCAAGGACCAGATCAAAATAAGGGGTAAAAATTTGCCCCAAATCTAAAATACTATGGTTTTGAGTTATTTCTCAGTTGCCTTCATGAATGGCAATGTTTGGATATATCAGATGAACCTGAAAGTACAGGAACACTTCCTTGTCTGAGGATAACTGATGCTAGAGAAAAAAATCCACTGAAGTAAATTTGAATAAAATGTAAATTATTATAGTAAATAGGGTCTTTGTTGAGTCTTTTAAAGATGAAATAGTTTTTAAAATAAGAGTTTTATTTTTAGCAGGTTTAAGTTCGAAGTATGTATAAATCAGGGTTGTGTCTTTCGTAGTAATACCAGACAAAATTGTATGGTGGCAAAATATGACATTTTATTTCGATTTTACAGGTTGCTTATAAAATAAGTCAGTTTTGTAAAGTTGTTGGGAGTTATTTTAATTCTGATTTTCATTTAAAACTCTTTTTTGGGAGTGTGAATTCCTAAATGTTTTTTGGGGGGGTGGCTAAATGAGCTCCTGCCAGACCTGCCCTGCCCATCAATAACAGTAAACTCTGGCACTGAAATATGAACAAAGCAGAAAGACATGGAGGCAGCCAACACTTGGAAGAAGGGGTGGCCAGGATAACTTACCCATTTTCATGGTTTTACCCCTGGTTGTATTGTTGAAGCCTAATGGGGAAGAACAATTTTTGCAATCTATGAAGGGAGCAGATAAAATGGGACTTTATCAGAGAAAACAAAAAAAAAATTGAATGACAGAAGTGTGTTAGCCTGGAAATACCATTTTGTGTCACTAACATGGTTGAAATGGATAATAAAAAATTGGATTGTTGTTAGATTTAAATATACATTAAATCTGTTTCATTGTAATTATACATATATTCTCTAATTTATAATAAAACTTGTATTATAAAAATTTAAGTAACATAAATAGTGTATCTAACAGTATTTAATGAAATTTTTAAAAAACTCTGTTGATTTTTATAGCATCTGCCTCTTAGAATCCCTATACTAAATGTGTTTCTGAAGCTTGTGACTTTTTCCTGTTAAGGATAGTGACACCTGTAGCCCAGTTAGGCAGTGACAGGTAGTTAACTTATGAGAGGTTTTCAAGAACTTTCTTGATGAGCAAACTACATCTAAATTGCAATGATGCCCTGAACTCCTCTTCATTTACTTTTCAGCAAGTTGAATGCACCATCATCATCATCTTCACTAAAAAGTACCCTTTTCGTCAGCTGAAAAATGCCTTGAGACTATATAATGTGAGCCTTTTACTGAACTCACAAAAATGTGTGAGTAAGTCTGTCATTCTCGTGTGAGCTATACTGTGGGTTTCAATTTCTTTTTGGCTATAATAAAATTTGTGTAAAAATGTGACTCCAAGTCCACTTTTGGAAGGCTGAAACTTAAGGACTTGTTACAAAGAATATAATAAAGCTTTGTCTTATAATGGAAGGTCCATTTTCATGAAGTATTTATAAATTGACTAGGAAAATACATTTTTATTAAACTTGGCCACAAAGGGAATTTTTTAATTTCAATTTTTATCTTATTAGTACATGTTTGTAGTACATGAAATTTACATTCATCTTGAGGAGTAGGTATGTATATAATAAAGCTTGTTTCATTTTTAATTCCCTTCCTTTTCCCATTACCCTCCTTCCCTCCAACTCTAAATCCCTTCTTCCCATTTACACTCTTTCTGTTATTCTTGGGTCATGTTTATGACATATAATGTTTATACTCATTGTGGGTATCAGACAGCAAATATTTTTCACAGTTTTTTAATAGTGCCTTGAATTTAAAACATTGGCTCTCAAGTAAAGGAGGCCAAATTTTATACTGAAGTAAAGTTCTTTAATTTTCTTAAATTGTATTACACTTTTAGAATAAGTAATATAAGCCTACTATCTCCTAGTATGAAGATTTTTAGGCCAATTACTAAGAATTAAGTATTTGAATTGATGGTATATTACAGCACTGTGACAACACCCTGACACCAGGTATCTTTAACGTTTGTGGTTGCAGTTAATCGAATATTTTATAATCCATACCAACATTATCTGTAACTTCTGCAACAAATCCCTTGTTATTGGAATCCAAGAGTCCTGGGAAGTGCCATTCAATACCTAATTTCTCTGGGTGCCTCTGCTACCTGGGGTTTATCTTTTTATTTGTTAATCCAAAGGGCAATATATCCAACGATAGAAATACAGTAGAACAGATAGCTATATAATGAAAGGAAAGGCAGCTTCTTATGTTCAGTATTTTGCACATCCTGGCTAAAAATGTTTTTTGTTTGGGTAAAATATATGCACACACATGCATACACACACTTACCTAATTCATATAAAGTGTCTCCATATAAATACAAACACACTAGATGTGCTGTTTTGTACCTGGCCTTTTAATTTAAAAATAGATCCTAAAAATTGTTCAATATTAACATCTATATTACTTACTAGAAAATACATTAATTGGAAAAAATCCTAGAATTGGAATTGCTGGATCAAAGGCATGTGCTTTCAATTTATTTGGAATTTATTTTGATAGGAATGGGGTAGGTATCTAAGTTGATCCATTTCTAGATGGATGCTAATTTCTGCTAGGTTTTTTTCTGTTTATTTCATTAGTTTTATAGAAAAGCTATTTTTCTTTGACCTTTATCTGTTTTTTAAAAGTATGCTTTCTAGTGTAGTTTTTCTGTCAAAGAACTTGACTTTTTGTTTTTTCTTGAAGTATAGTAAAACCTTGGATTGTGAGTAACTTGTTCAGGAAGTGTTCCTCAAGGTGAGCAAACATTTCTAATACATTTTAACTTGATAGACAAGTGGTGTCTTGCAATACTGATATGTGACTCCAAATCTCACATGATCACAACTGAGCCAGTAGTTTTCTTTCCCTGGGGGATTGTGGTGATCGTTTCCCGACAGCAAGAGAAGTTATGGAGGAGATCTTGTCTGCAGAGAAGGAGGAGAAAAAAAAGAACCCCTCACTTCAAATGAGAATAGAGGGATGTGTAAAATGTGAGAAGCTGCAAAATTTTGTAGAAAAGCACCACCCGAATAAAGCTGTGACAGTGCAAGCGATGAATTTAACAACAATGCAGTATCTTCATATAGCCTTCTCTATGTCTCTATCTTCTGTCAGTAACACTGTCATTGGGATTAAGGTCTACCTTAATCAAGATGATCTCATCTTGAGAACCTTGACTTAATTATGATTTGCAACCCCTGCCCCTTCAAATGAGATCACATTCACAGGTTCTGGGAGCCACTGTTCAATCCACTACACTCAGAAAAACATACTGGGTTACATTTGAATATAGATACATGTCCGTCAGTAATAAGATGGTACACAGAAAGGTTGTAAACTGAGATTTATGGGACATTATCAGGAAGGTAGTTGTAATTTCACCTATTTCTTGCCCACTGAGCTCAAACATGACAGTGACCTGGTTTTTAGTACGCACTAGATTTTTCAATGAAAAAATTCACAAATTTTTGCGATTGTATCCAAGGTCATTTCATTTCATAAGCAAGGAGTGATAGTAATAGTTTAGTGGATGCTCAAGTTTTATGAATAAGGAACAAAGGAGGTTAGGCAGGCTGCCTGGATTCATACAAAAGTGATTGGTAGAACTAAGTTTTTCAAACCTAGGTCTTTCTAACTCCAGAGCCAACCTCAAATGCAAAAGTGGCATTTATGTTCTAAGGCTACATTGGAAAGTAGTGACTTACATTATATCTGGGTTTATGTAGCCATTATGTGCAAGTTTAATAGAAACTCAATTAGCAATATCTATGGGATCATCTGATTCCTCAAAATAGTATAGAGAATCAAATAAATTATCTAAAGGATCAATTACTTGATTAAAAGTTTGCAGAACTATTTTACTAATGTAATTTTTCTTGTTTTTTCGTTAAAAGAGATTCCTTGTCACTTAAATTTTCAATGGTTGTACATATTACACAATTCTAGTATGTTGGAGAACATTAGAAATAAGCTTGCTCAGTTGAAAATGCATAGGAGAAACAACAGGGGAGAACAATACTGAAAACAGTAAATAAGAAATAGAGGAAAGAAAACATTTGAATTATGCTATACAGCCTAAAGCCAGAAAACATTTCACTTCCCTTGCATGAAACCTGTCTGACCTTTCACAGTTCCGAAATGACAGGAAATAGTATTTCCCTGCCAACTGTACTACATTTTAGGTTAGTAGTTAAGCAGAATTCTGGACATGAATAAATATAGTTGGAAATTGTTAGGGACGATTTTTATGTCGAGTGCATGTTAAGTAGTAATATAAATGTAGGAGCTTACAGCAAAATGAAATTCATAATGTAAAGGTCAAACCTGCCTAAGAGAGACTTTTAGGTAAACAATTGGGTTGAAAAACCCATTCTCATTTTGTTTTAATAGTTGGTAACGTATGGGGGCTGAGGTAATGTGTTTCAGTTCAGTGGATCATGTAGCATTATCTTGTTCTTGATTCAGCAGAAATGTGTCTGACTACTGAAGGACTATGAAAAATGACTGAATTCCCTCTTCCTGAATCTGAAATTAATGACTGAAAACATTATCAGCAAGGTAGGTTGTCAAAAAAAATAGTGTAGGTACTTTATCTAGAAATGGTATGGTTTTCTTTTTTAGGTAAACACCGAGGATTTTATGGGATAGTTTAGGGAGAGAGATTTATTCAGCTTCGAATTTAGCTGCAGGGTTGGCTAAAATCAACTAGAGAGAAAGAATCAGTGATGCTTACTTTTTTAATCTGCGTGAGTCTCCTGAATTTGAAGTGCTGCATGTCATGAAAAGGCTTGTTTTTAACTGAGAAGACTGGCCGTGGTTACAGAATTGTAGGACCTGAACATCCCTCAAAGTGTCTAGACTGGTGCATGGCCATCAAAAGTAGCCTTCACCTTTGGGCTTATTTACTTAGTTCATAAATTGTTTATTAATTTAGAATTTATTCAATTCATACATTTATCAAATATCTATTGAGCCTTGAGTAGATACTAGCCACTTTTTAGGACATAGTGATTAAAGAGGCATAGTTTCTACCTTCAAGGCTTTTAGAGAGGTGGGCATGGAGAAACAACTGTGTATGCCAGTTACAACTCTGAGTGGTTGGGGCATGCTGAATTGTGAGACAGCCCAGTTGATATCACCCGGCCCCATCAGGAGGAGAATAGAAAAAGCATCCCGGAGGAGGTACAGTTTGAGGAAGAAAGCTACTTCATCTATAGGCCTGTTTCTTTGTCTGTAAGATACTGAGCAGCTACCACCTGTTCTTCTCAATGTATTGTAGCAATCACATGCATAAGAAAGCCTGGAACATGGTGGTACTTCGTGTTTTTATTATGGTCATTGTATATGACTTTTGTTCTCTTTCTCGCCTGGAATACATGAATTCTAAAACCTGAATAGGAAAACAAACTAACATTTATACCAATTTAACTCTTAGGCCAGCTACTAAAAAAGTCAGTGTAAATTATCAAGTATTTAGAATATGGAAGAGGCATGTATTCGTTTCCTACTGCTGCTATAAAAATTACTACAAAATTTATGGCATAAAACAACACAGATTTATTATTTTACATTTCTATTGTAGGTCAGAAGTCTGAAATCAGTTTTAAGGCTAAAATCAAGATGTCGGGAGGGCTGCCTGGTTTCTTCTGGAGGCTTCGAGGAGAATCTGATCCTTGTTTTTCTCAGTTTCTGGAGGCAGTCCACATTCATTGGCTTATCATGGTGTTATTCTAATGTCTGCTTCCATGATCACAGTAATTTTTTTTTTATAAGGACACTTGTGATTATGTTGGCCTACCTGAATAATTCTGGTTAATCTTTCTCAAGACCCTTAACTTAATCATGTCTAAAGATCCCCATTGTCATATAAAATAACATTTCTAGATTCTGGGAACTAGGATGTGATCATCTTTGGGCTACCAGTCAGCCAAGATATAACCATAAGAAAGGATCTTTGCTGGTAATATTGCAGTATTTTGTTCCTGGTAATTTTTAGCTGTCCTAAACATAGACAGTGCTGGTTTAGAAGGAGAGTTGCCAACTGGGAAGCTGGGCTATTAACATCCACTCTATGGATATTGCAGTTTTGCAAGCCAATAGAAAATCTTAGCTGTTGGCTTTGCATTTAGAATCTTGTCCTGTCCTTACATAAATTTAATATGCTAACCACTATTAGATAACACTCTTTCTCAACAAAATTTAAATTTGTACAACAGCCATGATGTGGGGGAATGATGGTACACTAAAAACCCTGGTAAGAGTTCAACTTAATATGGTGATATTATTTGAGCACAATACATTTGTGCTGAGAGAAAACTTGTGTTGTCTATGAGAAAGCAAAACAAATGAGGCAGAGATGTATTTGTTCTAAAACATGTAAAAGCAATATCATATTGCTGTATTTTTCTAAATCAAATTGAATCTAAGTCCCTGTTCTTATAGGCTAGCAAGATACTCAATATCAGTAACAACTGGAAAGGCCCTCCATTACCTTAGAGATGAACAAGTCCTGGAAAGCTAAATCAGGCCAGAAATACGGAGAAAGGGCTCTGGTCTCTGTGAGTGTAGTTGACCAGACACGGATTATTGTTTTAGCCCATTTGGAATATTTTAAAGTGGGTTGGACTTCTGTTCAGAGTACCCATTTCATCTATGGCCATCTAAGCCAGCTGACTATAGACTGAAACCTCTTTAAACTGTGAGTTAAATGAAACTTTTCCTCCTTTAACTTGTGGATACTGGATTTTTTTGTCCCAGCAATGAAAAAGTAACAAAGACATCGTTGTCCTACAATCCTCTAGTGTCACAAAGAGTGAGGAGTTTCCATGAGTCTTATAGTTCTTCTGGGCTGCTTTGAATAAAATTAGTATGTTAATGCATTTTGAAGAAGCATTGAAGCATATTGTAAATACATCCAAATGTGAAAGAATGTCAAACTCAGTGAGTTACCATCACCTTTCAGATGTTCCTTTTTCTTCTCTCTAAAATGCAAAAGTACATCCTGCCAATGGATGAAAATAGTTAAAAGAATGACAATAATTACATTAAAAAGGAAGTATTTCCTTTAATAAGAGATCAATTATATTATTGTTTCTAAATATTGTTTGTAGAACCCATGCTACAATTTAACAACTATTTAAAAAGGTAATCTTCAAAAAATCTAGGATAGCTTCATTTACATTCTCACTTTGTAATCATTTCTTAGTATAAATATAGTGAAAAAGTTTTTTTTTTTTTTTAAAGTGTTTAGATATTTTTATTCAAGTTACAATTATCACCAGGCGTGGTGGCATGTGCCTGTAATCCCAACACTTCAGAGGCTGAGGCTGGAGGATTGCTTCAACTTTGAAGTCAGTCTGGGCAACATAGTGAGTTCAAGGCCAGCCTGAACTACAAAGCATGACCCCGCCAGGTGATATGTACAGTTACCTACTCAGCAAGCTCATCAGTATCATGAATTAGAGATGACTTGTCTCCCTTTGTCACCTTCCCTTTTTCCTATTTCTTTTTTTTTTTTTTTTATGGTAGGCATCAATCACAGGGCCTTAAAAGTGCTAAGCAATGCTCTAGCACTGAGCTATATCCCCAACTTGCTCCATCCAGGATGTTTTAAGATTTGTCTTTCATGTAAACTGTTTTTTTTTACTGAAATGAGTGTTCCCATTTCAGCTTCAGTGGACTACAGATAGTGGAAATATTCTGAGAGAGACTGTGACGGTTACATTTGCAGAAGGTAGGTTATCTCAAATACCTTCCAAAACTTTCTTCTGTTTTAACATGCTTCATCACTGTGTTTTGTGCCACCGTATTTCTAGGGACAGATTGCTTTTAAGAAGACCCTCTTGGGCTGGGGATTTAGCTCAGTCTGAAAAAGTTTTTTAAAAAATGGTTAATGCTATTGAATGAGGCAGTGAGGTGTGTTGAAATTGAGCCATTACTTACTACAATTTACTTGTTGAATTTTGGCTTTCTATTTTAGATGGTGAACCTCTTTCAGTCACAGTGGCTGAGCCTCACTGCCTTCACTGTAGGACAGTGAAGAGTAGGACTTCCCATCTACTGCTTGTTAGGTCTCTCATTCCTGCTTGACTGGCAGTTTCTGGCTTTCGGTTTGTTTATTGGTGTAGTTTCCTTCTCCTTCCTTCCTTTCCTCCCTCTGTCCCCTCCTCCCTTTCTCCCTTCCCCCTCCCTTCCTTTCTTCTTCCCTTCCTTTCTCTCCCCTTCCCCCCTTTTTTATTTTTCCTGTGGTGCTGGAGATTGAAAGCAGGACCTTATTTATGCAAAGCACATGTTCTACCACTGAACTGCATCATCAACCATTATTGGCCTATTATTCCCACTTTTTCCTTCAAGCCTTTCAAAATCATTCTTAATTTCTTTTTTATCTAAATCTGAGATTAAATATGCATACATAGGAGATATATTTTCCTCATTCACATTTAGCATTTTGACAGCCACTTTTGGTTTGAAATTGTCACTTTTTATGATATGTTTCTAGGGTTTAGTTATTTTTGTTTACTATGTGGCCTGAGATGTTCATAATTTTCCATGCATTTATATATGTAAGTCGTGATCTAGGCTATCACCATTTTAAGATTCAGTGTCTGCCTGACTCTCCTTCTGGTATGGGATGCATGGGTCACTGTGTATTCTCTTTAGTTTCCCTTCCTCTTCTCCCTCCCCTGCCACTTGAAATGAATTTGATTATTGTTTCTAAATTTCTGTGGCCTATACCACTTACATTTTTTCTACTTATAATTCCCATGGTTAGGTAATGCCTTTTCAATGCTTTCTCTATTTACCTCTAAGATTATACTAGAGTAATTGTCTTTTATTTATTTATTTATTTATTTTATTGTACCAGGGATCTAACTCAGGTCCTTGAGCTTGTGAGGCAGGCTGCTGAACCACTGAGCTAAATCCCTGGCCCTAGAGTAATTGTCTTTAAAAAGCCCTCAAAGGTGCTATACCCGATTCCTTACATTTTTCATAGTATTTGTCAATTACTTTTATATTTGAAATTATAACTTCTTTATATTTTACATACTTGATTTAAACTTCTTTCCATTGTACATCTTTGGATTATATTTTCCTTCCTTGAGGATTTGATATCATTCTATTGCCTTAAATTTTTTTCTTTTCTGGTAAAGTCTGAGGCCAGCCAGATTTTATTCTTTTGTATAGGAGAATTGATTCCTTCTTGTGCCCCATAGCATGCTATATCATTAAACTCTAGTAAGTTTAGCAGGTTATATGTTAATCATTCTGTGGTACCCTTCCCCTGAATCACAATGTGCTCATTTTATTCATAAATTGTATTTTCCATTCATTTTAAGAAATTTTTCTGATCTTATTTTTAACTTATTCTGTTATATTTCTTATTTAGAAATGTCAATTATACACATGTTAGGGTTTTTTTGGCTCTATAATAATTTAAAACATTTTAATTATTTTTATTATTTTATATTTCTGCATTTTCAGAAATGGCTTGGGTTTTCCTTTGAATGTATCTAACATAACCTTCATTTATGTAATAGGTTTAGTTTTCTCTTACATATTTTTGACTGTAGCACATCACTTTTGATTGGTACCTGACTTTTTATATTAATTTTTTGGCCTGCTTTGTGTTAACATTCTTGTACAATTTTTGTCTGCCCCATTTGCCATTTTCTTTTCTTTAGGTTTTTGCTACTATCTTTGTCTATGCCTTCAGATGTTTCTTTTTTATATTATTCATCTTTAATCTTTAATGGACATCTGAATCAGCCATTTGTGGATGGCTAGTGTAGAGTAGGGCTAAGTGGAGTGGAGCAGGCAGTTTTAAATTTTAGACCATGCCTTTTGAATACATTCTCATTAATATTGTACCTTAAGAATATAAATTGACTTGGAGTTAGAAGAAGTCTCTTTGGCACTTATTTAGAAAGCCACAAGCATATATTCTTCTTTCCTTTCTCATCTCCTTTCTTTTCCTTTTTTGGTAGTGACTTTCCTTTGTCACTGTTTCCTTTGTATCTCTGCGAAGTTGCCTGTCACCAATAACATCTCTACCAACCCATGTCACCCACCACAGCTCTCTTAGAAAGTTGATATATCTCTATGCTTTCTTATTCTGCCTGGTGACATCTGTCATTGTGGTATAAAATAATGTTTACTGAGGGCTTCACAATCTGTGTTGTTTAAATCTAGTTGGCCACTCAAGGGAAGGGTAACTTATTTTTGGTCTTGGGGTACTGTGAGGACTGTCCCCTTGGCCTAAGTCCTGTGCAGGATGGGACTCATGGAGCCCTCCCCTTGTGCTTGTGTTATTTTTACTGCACTTAAGCACAACTGTGGTCTAGTGTTGAGGCTGTTTCTTCATATGTTGTGGCTTAGGGTCATGGTTGTTTTTTAGTGTGTTAATTATCTATTGTTATGGAACAAATCACTCCAAAACTTAATTAAATCAACCACAATTCACTACTTCTTATAATTCTGTGATGGGGCAGTTCTGTTGGTCTCAGCAGGTTCATGTTTGTGGTTGAGGTCAGCTGGAGCTCAACTGGGAAACAGTGGTAATGTCTGGCCCCTTTTTTTTTGGTACTGGGGATCAAACTTGGGTCCTTGTGCTTGTGGGGCAGGTGGTGGAACCACTGAGCTAAATTCCTGACCCTGTCTGGGCCTTTCTGTCCACATCATCTTTCACCCTGGGTATCTTCACAGCATAGTAATCTCAGGGTCCCAAGAGGGTGGGAAGTTGCAAGGCCTCTGAGGGCTGAAGCTACAAAGATGCAAAGCATCCCTCCTGCTGCATTCTGTTGGTCACAGCAAGTCAGGGGACCAGTCCAGTTTCAACGGATGGCAAAAACACATTATAAGAGTTTGAATCCAATGACAAAAGAAATTATTGTACCTTTCTTTGGACTAACAATCTCCCACGCTTCAGTTTGTCTTTCACTTAATATTTCTTCACCTTGCTTTTGTTTATTTTCATAATAAAGGAGGAAAGAAAATACCATCTTTAGCAGAAAGTCAGACGATAGATGGTTTTAATGGTGATGAATAACAAAAGGTAGAAAACTCTTATATTTCCTTTTTAATGACATGACAGTTTTATTTTTTATGTTTTAAAGCCCATAAGATGGAACTACTCTATGTGGTCAGTAGCTCTGATTTATAATGTAAGAAAGGATTCTGAGACCAGAAAAAAGAAATTAATACATTTTATATAGTACAAGATAATGGATTTTGGACTGGATGGCAGGAAGGCTGGCCTCTACTTTTGTTCTAATCTTAGCTTTGGGATTTTAAGAAAATCAATTTACTTAAGCCACTCATTTACCAAAATAAGGATGTTGTTAAAGTGTAAGGCCATAGAAGTTTACCCATAGGATGTATTAAAAATTTAAATTTTTGGGCCCCTTTCCTTTGAAATTCTAACTCAGTAGATCCATGAGAAGATTTAAGAATCTGAGTTTTAAAATAAATACACCCCACATGATTTTGTTTCAGGTGGCCTTTTGACTGAACTTTGATACTTAATACCACTGGGAACTTCAGAACTTGCTCTTCCAAAATTCCATTAATTATAAAATGCATATGTTAAATGTTTTTTCATGTAGCAGTGATTAGCTGTTTAATTTCCTGAATCATTTAGAATGTCTTTGAGAATGAACATCCTAACTTGGACTCAATGCTTTTGCACCTGATGCTGTGAAAATGAAGGAAAAATTAGTTTCTCATGAACATCATTAAAATCTGTTGATTAAAATGAATTACACATTTTTTGGAGATTCTCACCTCTGTATCATATTTTTCTTCTCTGTCATAAAAATGGAAATACGTTTACACTACAATTAATCACAGGGACATGATGTCCATTCTTTACTAAGTTGAAAACCTGTACCTCCCATTGTCTAATATGTGAAATATTGGGCTGTCTGCTAGGGAAACAATTTTTTCATCATTGCAAGGATGAGGTGGTTCTAAGCAATGAACCGTGAAGATTATTAAAACAAAATTTATTCATGTTTGGTGCTGAGACTATTACATAAAAGAATTTATTTTTAATATCAGATAATAGAGTCCAATGAGTTAATATTAAGTAGTCTAAGGTCAGTGTCACCAACACATAACATTACAGTTTGTAAAGAAGATATGTGATTTATTAATAAGCTACTTTAGGAATACTCAGTTACAGTTTTCTTGTTACCTTTTCTTTTTCTTTTTTGGTACCGGGGATCAAACTCAGGATCTTGTGCTTGCAAGGCACGCAGTGGCACCACTGAGCTAAATCCCCGGCCCTTCTTGTTACCATTTTTATTTGCTTTAGCTTTTGTGGGCCCCACTTTTAGCACGAGGAATATACAAAAACAGACCAAAGACTATGTTTGCTTTATGTTTATGAGGAAAATATACGTCAAATAAGTAAGTTTCATTGCAGGTTTTAAACAGTGTGTTAATAATTTAGTTGACAACTAAATAATTTTTGCTAGTGCAACTCTATGTGTGGCCACTTGATGGCAGCATTTACTATGTGCTAACATTGAACTTTTTTTTTTTTTCCCCCCTCCCTCTCTAGGTTGTTCAGCCTCGTTTAACATTGGTGGTAGAAAAGATTGATAGCAATGCAAATGTATTTATAACCACGAGAGATAGTCACCTTCCACCCCAATTAGCCTTTGCATTGATTTACTGAGGAAAAACATCTATTACTGAAAAAGTCTTACAGATTAGTGTTGCATTATTTTGTTACAGTTGAAATATCTGCAGGAAAAGTGATCTCACTTTACTCTAACAAAAAATGTAGTTTCTCAATAATTAAAAAAATAAAAAGATGTATTGTTGAGAATGCAACTCTGGTTCAGAAAACTGTACCACATTTTTTTTTCATCCTTAAAGCTATATACTTAGTTATTTGAATATTTTTTAATAATGAGCTTGTGTCATATTTTAGATCTTTAAAAACAGATTTACTCATGAGCTGTTGCTTGGATAAAGCTATTGATCTACAAAAAGTCCTATTTTTCAATTGCTTTGTTGAGAATATAATTATGATCTGAACTAAATTATCTTTTTTTAATATAAAAAAGCTACTGCCTCTTGAAATACATTTTTGCATGCCCAAAAGAAAAGAGCTGCAGCTGAGACATTTCCTGTAGAGGAAAAACCTGCCAGTAATGATTCTATAAACATCCTGGCAACCACATTCTAAAGGAGAGTTCACTAGGAGAACTCCCGCTTGAGATTTACATGGAGCACAAATTGGTAGAGATTTACAAGGCAGTTACAATTTAGTGCTTTTGGCTTGAAAGTGGGAATGGGTTTTTTTGTTTGTTTGGGTTTTTTTAACCAGTTCCTTTTCTCCCCTGGCCCCTTATTTCTCTTTAAAAATAATGGCATTTGGAAAGTTTGGTGGCTTTTTGTTTTCTGAGCAGTTACTGGAGAAGATTCTCTCTATTATAATTCACTGCCCTTTCAATTTATATGTCAGAGCAAAGTTAAGGTATTCAACAGCTGGGTTGTAAAGCAGGCTCTGTTGGGGCTACCAGGGCTACATAAATGGCAAGAAAATAGCATGGGAAGTCTTGGACTGTGAGTTTATATAAATATGTGTGGGTTTATATAAATATTCTGGGGAGGCAATTCCAGTGCTTCTATTTTCACATACTCAACTCTATTTTCCTGTGCTATTTTCATATTTACTTATATACATCTGTACATTTCCTTCTGTTTATTTGAGTATTATGGGCCTATGTGAAGACACTTATGTTCCATATACATTCTGCCTATAGCTCATCTCATGCCAGTTTAAAAAAGTATTTTTATAACAAAAGTAATCCAAGATTACTGTAGAAATCTTAGGAAATATGTATAAGTGAAAAGTCCAAAAAAAGATATAATATCTTACCATGTCATTATTTGAATATTAGTCTTCTAGTTTTATGTATGTGTATACATACATTTATATTACAAAGATGGGATCACACATTTGTTTTGTATTAGTATTTCCAATCCACTACTGCTACACAATTCATTTATATTTCTATTCTTTTTTTAAAATTTCTTTTCTTCTTAATGTAAGCTCACTTCATATCTCTCATATGAGGATACTACCTGGCTTGAACGTCTAGAAAACCAATCTTTAAATGATACCCCTGTAGTCAGCCATTCAGTCTGGTTGTAAACATACAAGATCATAAAGAGAACCCAACTCCAGATGGCCTGATGACATCAGGAGATACTTTCAAAATTGTATGAGAAGTTTAAATCTAGATTTGACAGGTATAATTGCTGATAGTTTCAGTCTCAGATGAAATCAATGTGGAAAAGAAAAAGGGAAATAATAGCTCTGACAGTTTTTAATTTTCAATCTGCAGCATTTGCTCTCTATAAAGTCCTGTTAAATTCTAGCCAGCAGTTTAGGAAGGAAAAGCTTAAGTGAATTTACAAAAGTGGGGCTGGCTGTTTTTTTTTTTTTAAGTGCTTTGTTTTCAATTTTTTTTATGGTCTGTAATAACAAGTGCCCACAGCAAAATGTAGTACCCTTTACTGATGATGAAAGGCATTGTGAGCTTCTTACACACAAATGCCAACTGAAAGACAGAACTGCCTTAACAACAGCCCTCTTACCAATCATAGGTACTCAGTTGTGTGTCTGTGTGTGTGTGTGCACACACACATACTTGTCCTTTAGTGCATAGAGTCCTATGTGTGTTGTTGTTCCCGGTTAGCACAGTCCAAGCAAAGCTGGGCCACTGGAGACTAGTTCAATGTACTTGGCCTCCCAATGTGCAGTGTATGAATATAGGTACTTAGTCTGACTATAGGGAAGCCTACTCATTTATCCTCAGCAGTGTCTCATTTAAGGCAGAACAAAAAGATCTGAGAGAAAATAAGAAAGCAGTGATGCACTAATGGTTTAGTCTTAGGGTAGGGGTAGAGAAAGCACTAATGTGATTAAGGGGCTCCTATGTACTGTAACATCTTGGGAATCTTCCTAAATTTTGAAGCAACCTTAGTGTATGTCAAATTTGCTCAGTGGGTGCGATAAGCCTGGTAGTCTAAATCCCTTTCTGGGGTTTATAACAGCTAAATATTAGGCCAAGGTTTTGTTTTCTTTTGTTGTTTACCATTTGCATTGGTTGAACCCATGTGAAATTTTTATCTGCTCAGTAAAGAATTGCCCAGAGAGTTGAAATTGGTATTGATTTTTAATTTATAGAGAAGTTATTACAAATATATATCAATGTTAACTAAAACAATTTTATAGCCTGCTACATATAGGAAATCAAATTTCATGATTGCATTTAGCATATGGGCAGTAGCATTGGTTTCAGAGTTTAAAGGTCATTCATGATTAGGCTCTGAGTTTAAATTAAATAGTGTTACATTTTCCTCTCTTTCCTAGACTGCAAATGTGATAAATAGGAAATGCTGACATGAGTTAGCATTACCTAGCAAAAGAAATGCTGATGCCTTTCTTTCTTTCTTTTTTTTTTTTGCCTTCTTCCCTGCTCTGCATTCTCTAAAATTGCAAAGATAACTTGGAGGTGAACATGTCACTGTGTTAACCATAATATCAATAATTACCAATATGAATAACATGACATGAATTAAAAAAGCCAGCTCTCTCTTATTATACTAAGACAATACTGTTCTCAGTTTCATGTCTCCCTCATTAAAGGTGCTTTGAAAGATTCTTCCACTGAACTCTTTCCCCTCTTGCTTTCCCCGTTTCTTATCCTCCCTTCATCACTACTGTCTATACTAAGTTTGTAATTTTGGGGAATTTTCTTCTTTTCTTGCATGTTCCATGTTCCAGTTCATTCTGAGGCTGTCATCAGTGATCAGAGTGAGTTCTAGTTCTTACTGTGTCCTCTTTATATGGCCATTGTCCAAGCCATGTGCTCATCTGCAAAAGGAGGGCAATGAACTTTTGATGTACATGATCATGTTAACACTAAATCCTGTGGTTTTAAGTTTCCTTTCATTGTCCTTATAAAAAAATTTCAGAAAGAATTTCCTTGGCTTTCTTTCCTTTATTTCTTTAAATAAGGGAAAGGAAAGAAAAGAAAGATGGAAGGAAGGTAGAAAGAAAAGAAGATAAAAAGAAACCACCTAGTAAATATGGCTAGTATATTTTATCAATAGAAGTAGCAATGATGTATTTATTTTCTTAGGGAACAAATATTTATATGAGAGAGGATATTTTTCATGATGTGGTGACTGCTGGAATACACATGTTGCATGGGGAACTCAGATACAGTGAGTATTCTAGAAGTATGTTTGTTTTCTGCTGCTATAACAAAATAAATGAGGCTGGGTAACATACAAGGAAAAGAAGTTTATTTAGCTTACAGTTTTAGAGGCTGAAAGTCCAAGATCAGGTGGCCCCATTTTTAAAAGTTTCTGGTGAGAACCCTTTTGTACCACAAAGCAGATGGCATTGTGATGGTAATATGTGTGAGAGGGAGAGATCACATGGAGAAGCAGAAAGCTAGAGGCATTAGGCAGCCAAGCGTGCTCTTTTTCTAACAGCCTACTCTTGTGAAAATGAACTAGAGTCTCACAAGAACTGTATTACTTTCTTCTGAGGGTGATGCCCCAGCAACGTAATTCCTTGTACCTCCTGCAAGGCCCCACTGCTAAAGCTTTCAACACCTGTCAACACTGTTATACTGGGGACCAAGACTGTAACACATGAAACATTGGGAGACATGCCCAGACCAAATCCAAGCCATGGCATATGGTTTGGCCCTCATATCAGTGCATGTTAAAAAATAATGATTTAGGAGACAAGAAGGGTTGAGAGGACTAGATCAGTGACTGCGAATGTTTTAAGAGCTTTCAATGATACAAACAGCTTAATGTGGCACATGTGCCATAGGTTTGCCACTACTGGGCTAGATAAATGAAAATATTGGTCACAATAGGAAAGAACCCATCAGGCTTGAGCATTATCTAGAGGTAAGGACAATTCTTGATTTGCTTTACAATAGTTGGGATTTATAGCTGCGGAAAGTATCTTTAACCAAAATGTCTGGAGGACATGAACTTAATTATTTTGTGTCTAAAGTTCTCCAGCAGAGAAAAAGTCCAAAACTGGTTTGAAGAGGTTTATGAGAGATGAACCTCTACTAGGACTGATTCAGTCAGACAAGAACAGAGAATACAAAAAAAAGTTCATTACAGACAGCCCAGGTTTAAAAATAATAAATTATTATGAAGAAATATATGTCTACAATGGAAAGCGTAAATGAAATAAGTGCTTTCTAAAAATGGTATTAGAAGGAAAATTTCTTAAAGAAGCAGTAATGGATGTAAAAGACCCATCCTACCTTGAAAGCCTAAGAACTAAAATACTTGATACCAAAAATTGGAGTGATAAAACATTTCTATGTTATATAGATTATTCTAGAAAATATAAAAACCTCAATTTATTTAGAAACTACTATAAACTTGGCTACAAAACCAAATGAAGGTATAAGAAATAAAAGTCTAAGCCTATTACACTTATGAACCAAGATGATAAAATCTAAGTGAAATATTCATTAAGAGAATTTAACAGCCTAATAAACTCTATAACAGCTGGCATTTGATCTGCCTAAATAGAATGAAAACCTTTCTGATACAAAATATCTTGAATCCTTGGAAAATGTATAACAAAAAAATTTGAACACATAACTAAACTCTAAGGAAGTAAAAGAAATCAGCCCTGATCCAAAATGGAGGTGAGTGGAGATGCTGAAAATCAGAGAAAAACGCACAAATTGATGTTGTGACTGCCCTAGAGATGGGTACTGGTCTCATTAACCAAGGTGCATGTTCTTAATAGTAAAACAAAACAAACAAACAAAAAGAAGCAGTATATATAAGGTGAGAAATTTGAATTCAGATAAGCTGAAAGTTTTAACTCTCAAAGTTTATACCCTGGGGACACAGCATAGATTACAATACATTTAAAAGAGTTTAAATAATGTAGAATGTACTCTCTAACCCCTAAACAACAAAGTAGAAATAAATCACATAGAGATAACAGAAAAATCTTTAAACATTTGAAAACTAAATATGACTTTTCTAAATAATCCATGACCCAAAGAACAGTCTCAAACAAAACAAAACAAAACATTGAACTCAACGAAAACAAAAGTACAACATAACAAAATTTGAGGGTTACAGCTAAATTAGTGTTGAGAATGAAATTTATAGCACTAATTCATACATCAGAAAACAGGAGAGTTTCAAATCAATAATCTAAGCTCTCATGTGAAAAACTAGAAAAAAAAAAAGCAACATGAACCTAAATCAAGCAGAAGGAAGGAGTACAACTAAGACCGGAAATCAATGAAATTAAAAACAGAAAAGCAATAGAAAAAAAAAATCAATGAAATAAAGACGTAGTTCTTTGAAAAGATCATTTAAATTGATAGACTTATAAGCAAGACTGACTGCATTAATCAAGATTCTGCAGAGAAATGGAAGCATTGAAATGGATATGGAGAAAAAGATATTGATTTATTAATGAACTTGAAGACTTATGGAGGCTGCCAACTCCAAATTCTGCAGAACATGTGGAAGATCCACGGAATAGCTAATGTTGCAGTTCCAGTCTGAAGGTGTCTCCAGGCGGAATTTACTGTTGCTAGGTCCAGTCATTTTTGTTGTATCCAGACTTTTAACTGGTTGGCTAAAGCCCATGCATGTTATGAAGGACAATCTAGTCTATTCAAGCCCACCAGTTTAAATGTTAATTGCATTCCAAAACATCTCAGAAATATCCAGCATAATGTTTGACCAAATATCAGGGCACCATGGCCCAGCCAAGTTGACATATAATATTAACCATCATGTTGATCAAGAAAAAAAGAGAATAAATGCAAATGATCATAATTAGGAATAAAACAAATGATGTCACTACATATTTTATATTAAAAAGAAATGAGATATTATGGACAATCCTACAAAGATGAATATGAAAACTTTAAAGGGTTTTTTTTTAGGGGCTTTTTTTTTTGGTCTTTCTTTTTCACTTTTCTTTTTTTTTTGGTCCTGGGAATTGAACCCAGGGCCTTGCGGTTGCTGGGCAGGTGCTGAGCTGCTGAGCTAAATCCCCAGCCCATGGAAACTTTAATGAAACAATCACTTCTTGATAAACACAAATTTCCCCCAAATAAATCTCTCAAACCAGGTGGTTTCACTGGTGAATTTACCAAACATTTAAAGAATAATTGAAATTAATTCTTTTTT
>NW_004624774.1:18343425-18354233 GCF_000247695.1 Heterocephalus glaber | reverse complement strand
TGTTCATTAGTGAGATTGGCCTATAGTTCTCTTTTTCAGTTGGGTCTTTCTCTGCTTTGGGGATCAAGGTGATGCTTGCTTGCAGGAATGAATTTGGGAATAATTTCACTGAAGAGTTTAAACAGTAGTGGCAGCAGTTCCTCTCTAAATGTCTTGTAGAATTCAGCAGTTAGTTGATAAGTTTTTTATTACATTTTCAATTTCATTGGTTATATTGGGTTGTTTAGAACTTTTAAGTCTTCTTCGTTCAACTTTGGTGATTCATAACTATCTAGGAATCTGTCCAGTTTTTGTGTTTTCCATCTTACTGGCATATAGGTTCTTGAAATAGGTATTGATGATCCTCTGGATTTCTGCTGGGTCCATTATAATTTTACTCTTTTTATTCCTAATTGCATAGATTTGGGCCTTTTCTTTCCTTTGTTTGATAAGGTTGGCTAAGGGTTTGTCAATTTTGTTTATTCTTTTGAAGAACCAACCCTTGGCTTCATTGATTTTTTGTATTGTTCTCTTAGTCTCCATTGCATTGATTTCTGCTCTGCTCTTTATAATTTCCTCCCTTGTATGAGCTTTGGGTTTGTTCTGCTCTTATTTTTCTAGAAGCTTGAGGTTCAGCATCAGATTCAGTAAATGAGCTCTCTCTGTCTTCCTAATGTGAGTATTCACTCTATGAATTTCCCTTGTAAGACTGCTTTCATTGTGTCCCATCAATTCCTATAAGTTGTATTGGCATTGTCACTTAATTGTAGAAACTCTCTGATTTCTTCTTCAATTTTCTCTGTGACCCTTTGGTTGTTCAAATGTGTGTTGTTCAATTTCCATATGTGTATGAAATTCTTGTGGTTTCTTTTGCTATTGATCTCCAATTTCATCACACTATGGTCTGATAATATACAGGGGATAACTTCAATTTCTTTACACTTACCTAAGTATGTTCTATGAGCTAGTCTGTGGTCTGTTTTGGAGAATGACCCCTGTGAAGCTGAAAAGAATGTGTATTCTGATTTTGTGGGTGGAGTACTCTGTAAACAACTGTTGAGTTCATTTGTTCAAAAGTTTGACTGAGTTCTAGTATTTCATTGTTTATTTTTTGTCTAGTTGATCTATTTGTGACAGTCAGGTACTGAGGTCCCCACTGCAATTGTATTAGTGCTTGTTTCATTTTCCATGTCTGTTAGCATTTATTTTACATAGTTTGGTGCACTAGTGTTTGGTGCATATATATTTATGATTGTCATTTCTTCCTCTTGGATTGTTCCCTTTACAAGGATGTAGTGTCCTTCTTTGTCTCTCTTAATCAGTATTGCTTTGAAATCCACTTGATCTTCAAAGAGGATAGCTACTTTTGCTTTTCTTTGGGTTCCTGTTGCATGAAGTATTGTTTGCCACCCTTTAACTTTAAGTCTATGAGTTTCTTTTTGAATTAAGTGTGTTTCTTGTATGCAGCATATTGTTGGATCTTGTTTCTTGACCCATTTGGCCATCTACTTCTTTTGATTGGTGAATAGAGACCATTAACATTGATGGTTATAACTGATTTATATTGACTTATCATTGTCATGACTTTTTCTTTTTATTGGATTCTCGGCCTTTGGATTTTATTTCTTGTCATGATTGACAGATTCATTCTGCTGGGCTTCCTGTGGTTGTGACCCTCATTGTCTTTCCATAGAATATTGTTTAAAATTCTTTGGAGTGCTATTTTGGTGTTCATGAAGTTCCTCAGGTGCTCTTTGTCATGAAAGTATCTTATTTCTCCATCAATTTTGAAAGACAGTCTTGCAGGGTACATCAATCTAGATTGAAGATTGCTTTCTCTCAGGCCTTGAAATTCGTCACTCCAAGCTCTTCTTGCCTCGGAGTTTGTGCTGAGAAGTCTGCTGTGATTCTGATGGGCTTTCCTTTGTATGTGATTTGTGTCTTTTCTCTAATTGTCTGTAGAATTTTGTTCTTGTGTTGGGTTTCTGGAATCTTAACCATTATATGCCTTTGTGTAGATTGTTTTTGGTCATAGCTAGTTGGAGTCCTGTGTGCCTCACTTATCTGTATGTCAAGTTCTTTTCCCATACTTGGGAAATTTTCTGCCATTACTTCTGTGAATAGATTTTTTATGTCATCTGCACTCTCTCCTGTTTCTTCGTTGACTCTGATCATTCTTACAGTTTTCTTCTTTGCATTGTCTAGCAGCTGCTGGATTGATATCTTATGGTCCCTTAGTATTTTTAAGAAATTGTTCTTTTCCTGGTCACTAATTGCAATCCTATCTTCTATATCTGAAATTTTATACTCACACTCACTCATTCTGCTATGTAAACTTTCAGTGGAGTTTTTAATCTCCTGGAAATCTGTTTGCATCTGTTTTATGGATTCCATTTTTTTCCTATGTTGGGATTCCATCATGTTCCTCAGCTCTTCTATTTTTTTAAATCTGTGTCCACTCAAGATTTATTAATCATGTCTTGTACTATGGGAACAATCTCTGCTGTTATCTGAGAAATTATTTCTGATTTCATTTTGTCCAGATCCTCTTTTGTTGGCAGTTCAGGGAGTCCAGGTGGTTGAATATCAGATTGTTCCATCTTGTTTCCCAATGGGGTTGCCTTAGGTTGTCTGGAAGTCTGGTTTCAAGACTTATTTACTTGCCTTCTTATTTCTACAGATGCAGCCTGCTTTGCCTTATTTGAGGCAAATTTTTGTTTACCCAGTGGTCTTCATTTGTCAGCAAGCCACCAAGCAAACTTTTCTCTTGCTCACCAGTGTACCAATTCCTGGGTTCAGAATGATTGCCTTCTGGGCCACTGACCTGACCTGTTGTGTGGTCTAGCTTCTTGATGGGGCCTGTGCACACTTGGGATGGTATCTAGGTGTGCCTCTGGCTAGGGTCTGCTGTGCTATGTAGCTGTCATCTGGGAGGGCCTTTGTCTGGGGCCTGTGCACCATAGTCCCTGGTGTCTGAGCAGGCTTCTGGCTATGGTGTCCATGCACTTACTGATGGTATGGGGTGGGCCTCTAGCTGATGCTTGTGCACATGTGCAGCTCTTTTCTGGGTGGCCCTTTGACTTGGGCTTGTGTGCCCAGCCCATTGAGTTGAGGGGATGGCCCTGGCTGATATCTGCCTGCAGCCACAGGGCTCTGGTCCACACCACTGCTTCCTGGGATCTGAGCACACTTCTAATTGAAGTCTGCTCCAGAAAATAGCAGAAGTGAAAACATTTCCCAGTTCATTTAATATAGCCAGTATTACCCCTGTGGAAAAACCAGCCAAAACCAGCAATACTTCAGAACAGTATACTACATGAATAAAGTTGTAAAAATCCTTAACAAAATATTAGTAAATATAAATAGCAGTATATAAAAATAATTATATACCTTGAAAAGTTAAATGTGTTTCAGGGATGTAAGGCAATCTCAGTATTTGAAAATAAATCTGTGTAATGCAACATACTAGTAGGTTAAAAAAGAAAAATCCCATGATTATATCAACATAGCAAAGCATTTCATAAAATTCAATATTTATTTACGAGTAAAACTCAGAGAAAAAGAAATCAAATACTTTCTTAATTTGAAGAACATCTGCAAAAACCTCACAGCTAACATTATATTTCATGATAAAACACTGTGTACTCTCTCTTAAACTCAGAAATAAAGCAAGCTTGTGTGCTTTTGTCACTCTTACTAAACACAATATTAGAAGCTTTAGCCAGTACATTAAGAAAATATCATTAAAATCCATGAAGATCAGAATTGAAGAAATAAAACTGTCCCAATTTGCAGAGGACATAATGGTCCATGTAGAAAATTTTAAGGCATCTACACACACACACACACACACACACACACACACACACACACACAAAACCTAAAAAGCCAACCTCCCCCCCAAAATAGTAAAAAAAAAACCAAACCTTTTAGGACTAATAACTGAGTTCAGCAAGGTCACCAGATACAAGATAAATATATAAAAAATCAATTTTTGCTGGGCGTGGCTACACACTCCTGTAATCTTAGCACACCAGAGGCTGAAGTAGGAGGATCACTATGAGTTTGAGGCCAGTATTGGCTACATAGTGAGTTTAAGGTCAGCCTGAACTGCGTAATGTCTCAAAAAAATTTAAAAATCAATTTTTAAATACTGTGCATCAATATGTGAACACTTACTATGCTATTAACATTGCTCAAAAATAAAATATTTCAGTGTAGATATACCAAAACTTGTTCAAGATGTGTATATTGAAAGGTACACCATGCTATGAAAGATTTATATGGAAACAATGTGTTCATGGATTAGAAGACACAACATCATTATAAAGATGTCAGTTCTCTCCAATTTGATTAACAGGTTTTATGCAAATCTTTTAAAAACCTCAGTAAAATTTTTGTAGATACGGACAAAATCTAAACTTTATTTGGAAAGGGAAATGAATGACAATATAACAACTTCAAAAAAAATAATGAAATGTGAGGAATCCATCTTTGCAGTTTTAAGAGTTATGCAGTTCTAAGAATTCATATTATATGGTATTGGCAGAAGAAAAGACAGATAAATCCTTGGAATAAAATGGAGAACCCAGAATTATTTCCGCACAAAAATGCTCAATTGATCTTTGATAGAAGCACAAATCAATTTAATAGAGTTAATGTAGAATTTTCAACAAATTTGGGACAATTGAACATTCATGGGTAAAGAAAATAAACCCTCAACCTAAGAGCCACACCTAATACAAAAATAAAAATAAATCACAGAGACTTAAGTGTAAAACATAAAACTATGAACTTTTAGAATAAATTTATAAGATTTGCAGGATCTGAACTAGATAAATGTTATTAGACTTGACATTAAAGCAGAAATTAATAAATTAGACTTTATCAAAATACAAAATTTTGCTCTGTGAAACACCATGATGATAAGGTGAAAAGGCAAGCTATATAGTGGTAGAAAACCCACATATATGATAAAAGACTAGTATCTAGGTTATGCAAAGAATTCTCAAACTCCATAGTAAAAAAAGCAGCAAACAATCTAATTAGCAACATGGACAAAAGACATAAATAGTCATTTTACCAAAGAAATACAGATGGCAAATAAGCAAATGACAAGATGGCTAACATCAGTAGATGACAGGAGAATTCATATTAAAATAACAGTGGCACATCACTATACAACTATCTAACCTTGGGTTAAAGTGTAGAGATGGAAACTGAGTGGACAGGAACTGGTAGTAATAGGAATATTTTTTTACTGTATGCTTTTTTCCTCAACATACTTGTAGGAAATCATATAAATCATAAGTTTATATCTTGATGAATTATTCCAAAATAGACCTAGTTATGTGAATACCACTCAGATCAAGAGCTAGGCTGTGACTCAATCACAGACTTTCTCTTTACATTTCCTTTTTATATTACCTTTTTTATCCCCCCAAAGTAACTACCACCTTCAGTTTACCTTCTTTTCCTTATAGTTTAAGCTCTATACATTAATTTTGTCTGTTTTCAAATTTTGTAAAGATGGAACCATACAGAAATCATTCTTTTGTGTCTGGCTATTGTAACTGAACATTACATTTATGAGATTTATCTCTTACCATGCATGTAACAATAATTTTTAATTTTTGAATTGCTATGCACTACCATATTATACAAATCGTATTTTTTTTTATCCATGATACACTTTATGAATATTTGTTTTCAAATTTTAACCATTATGAATAATGTTGCTTTTTTTTCTTGATTTTTGGTGAACATAAATCCAAATTTTTCTTAGAATAAAATTGCTGGTCAATCAGGAATATGTACAGTATTAGCAGCTTAAATAAATATGACCAAGATTTCTGTTAGTATCAATTTTATTCTTTCACCAGTAGTGTATGAGAGCTCCTCTTGATTCACAAGAATATTTGATGTTGATGTCAATCTTAATTTTATTTATTTCATAGAGTATGTGGAGCTTTAAATTTATGGTTTTAATTTTTATATCTCAAATTACTAATAATGTGGAGTAATATTTTACCTGTTTAGTACAATTTTTATTTTCTGAAATGTCTGTTCAAATCCTTTTGTCATTGAAATTATTTTTCATTGATTTTTCTGAGTTCAGAATCAAGCCTTTTTCTATTAAGATTATTTTGTCTTTGTCTGGCTTTGGAATCAAGGTAATGCTTGCCTCATAAAATGAGTTTCGGTTTTCCCTCCCCTTCAATTTTTTTAGAAGAGTTTGAAGTGCATTAGCATTAATTTTTCTTTAAGTGTTTGGTAGAATTCACCAGTGAAGTCATTTGGCTCTGAGGTTTCTATTTGGGGGGAGCCTGGGAAGTTTTTAATTACTAACTCAATTTCCTTACTGTTTATATGTTGCCCATATTTTCTATTTCATTGATTCAGTTTTGGTAGGTTTTGTGGTTTTTATGGATTTGTCCATTTTTTCTAGATTATCCAACTCGTTGGCATGTAACTGTTATTAGTAATCAGTTAAAATCTTTTAAATTTTTGCTACCATCAGTTACAAAATATCCTCTTTCATTTATGATTTTATTTCAGTCTTTTAATTTTTCTTAGTGTAGCTGAAGGCCAGCCAATTTTGTGTATTATATTTTTTTGTTGTGTTTTCCCTGGTTATTGTTTATGTTGAGCATTTTTCATATACCTGTTGGCCATTTATATGTTTTCTTTTAAGAAATGTCTGTTTAGTTGTATTGTATATTTTTAATCAAATTGTTTTATTATTGCTATTTTGCCAGTGAGTTTTCAGTTTCTTGCATATTCTAGATGTTAACCCTTTTCCAGGTGTATAGTTTGGAAATATTTTCTCCCATTCAGTAGATTCTTTCTTCACTCTGTTGATTATTTCTTTTGCTGTGCAAAATCCTTTGAGTTTGCTATAATCCCACTTGTTGATTTTTGCTTTTCTTTCTTGTGCTGTTGGGGTCATATCCAAAAAATCTTGGCATATTTTAACATCATGAACAATTTCCTCTGTGTTTTCTTGTAGTAGTGTAATTGATTTCACTCTTTCATTTGATCCATTTTAAGTTGAGTTTTGTATATGGTGAAAGATAGGGGTCTTGTTATATTCTCTTGCATGTGCTTATTCAATTTTCCCAGAACTACTTACTAAAGAGATTGTTCTTTTTTCAATGCACTTTCTTAGAATTTCTGTTGAGTATCAGTTGGCTATAGATGGATGGGTTTGTTTTTAGCTTTTCTGTTTTGTTCTAGTGGTTTGTGTGCTTCTTGTTATGCTAGTTTCATGCTGTTTTGAATATTATAGCTTTCTAGTGTATTTTAAAGTTAGGTAGTGTCATACTTCCAGCTTTGGATTTTTAAAAATTTTGATCATAATTGTTTTGCTTTTTGGTTTTTTGTTGTTCCATATGGATTTTATATTTTTTCTAGTTCTGTGAAAAATATCATTAGCATTTTGATGGGGAGTATATTGAAACCATAGATTGCTTTACTTAGTATAGACATTTTGGCAATACTGATTTTTCTAATTTAGGATTTTTATTTTTAATTTTTTTCAGAAAAAATCCTTTATCTTCAGGCTATTTTCTAGTTTTTAAGGTTTTATGCCATATTTCTTTTTTTAATTGTTTAATTTTAGAAAGCAAACCCTGTGTCAGTATTCTTTTTTTCCTTTTGTTTAAAATTGATTTTATTGGTACATTTTTGACACACATAATGATCACATTCATCATAGGGAACTTGTATCTGTATATAACATATCTTAATTCTTTCTTCCCTATTCCCTTCCCTTCTCTTCAACCTTTCTTCCCTTTACAAAACTTTGTTTCTATTGTTTTTCTTCCATTATTTTTTATTTTATTTTTATCCCTAGTCCCTCCTTTTCCATCTCCCTGGCCCCTCCTTTATTCCCCTTCCCATTTGAACATTTTCTTTTGTGTTGCCAATTTCTTTCATTAATATTTTGTAATTTCCTTTGTAGAAAAATTTTACCTCTGGTTACATTTATTCCTAGGAATTTTATTTTAGTTTTGTAACTCTTATAAGTAGGATTGCTTTTCCTTTTTTTTGGTACTGGGGATCAAACTCAGGACCTTGTGCTTGCAAGGCAGGTGGCGGAACCACTGAGCTAAATCCCCATCCCCTAGGATTGCTTTTTTAAAAAAGATATTTCACTCTTCACATGTAGAAATGCTACTGATATTTGTCTGTTGATTTTATAACCTGTAGCCTTGCTGAATTCAATTATTAGTTCATAAATTATTTTTTTTGGTGGAATCTTTAGGGTTTTCTCTGTATAAGATCCTTCTACATGTAATTTGTTCAGAGTTTTTATTAAGAAGGGATGTTGGGTCTTAGCTCTGTCGATTGAGATGATTGCATGTTTTGTCCTTCATGCTGTTGAAGTGATATGTCACATTTATTGATTTCCAATACATTGAACCATTTGTATCTGTGAAATAAATCTTGCTTGGATGTGATGTATAACATTTTTAATGTACTGTTAGTTCAGCTTGTTAACATTTTGCTTAAGAATTTTGCATCTATGTTTATTTAAAATATTGATTTATAGCTTTTTAAAAATGTTGTTGTGTTCTTGTCTGGTTTTGGTACTAGTGTAATGCTGGACTTGTAAAATAAGTTTGGAAAAATTTCCTCATCTTTATTATTTTGGAGTTATCTGAGAAGAATTATTGTTAGTTCTTAAATATTTGGTGGACATCAGCAGTGAAGCCTTCTGGTCCTGGGATTTTCTTTGTTGGGAGATATTTTATTACTATTTCAGTCTCATTACTTGCAATTGGTCTGTTCTCCTTTTCTATTTCCTCAGAATTTCATCATGTTAAGGTGTATGTGTCCAGAAATTTGTCCATTTCTTCTTTGTTATTGAATTTATTAGCATATAGTTGTTCATAATAGTCTTTAGCAAGCCTTTGTATGCCTGTATTCTCAGTTTGAATGTTTCCTTTTTCATCTCTCATTTTTAGTCTTTTCTTTCTGTTATCTTAAACTAGCTACAGGTGTATCAGTTTTGTTTACATTTTTGCAAAACTAGCTCTTTTTTTGTTGATCATTTATATTGTTTATTGAATCTCTGTTTCATTTATTTCTATTTTGATCTTTATTATTTCTTTTCTAGTACACTGGACCCTTGAGTTACAACCTGCCTGACATATGAACAACTTGGGTTATGACAAGAATTTTAGTTTTAACTTACCAACAAAGTCTTGAGTTACAACCTCAATGCCAGCTACTTGTGCTTCCAGATGGTCTCAGGTATAGATTTAACCCTTAAAGAGTTCTAGAAGGGACATTATAACATCCTTTCCTGTGCGGGGTTGAGAAGTCCTGGGCCAATGTCTCTCTAAGGACACTGAGATCTGCCTGTATGCAGGAGAGACTTCAAAGAGCCCAAGGCTTCAATTGACCGACTTGAGTTACAACCAGCCCATGTGAAAAAATTGCATTCGTAAGTCAAGGGTCCACTGTACTTTGTGTTGTTATTCTTTGGGTATTTCCTTGAGGTGTAATTGTTTGAGGGTTGTTTTTTTTTTTTGCTTTTTTGATGTAGAAATTGATTACTACAAACTTGTCTCTTAGTACTGCTTTTTCTGTACCCCATAGCTTTTGGTGTTTTCATTTTCATTTGTTTCAAGAAATTTTTAATTTTTATCTGAATTTATTTCTTAATCTATTAGTTTTTCAAGACCAGGCTGTTTACTTTTCATGGCTTCTAAGTTTTTTTCTTCTTGCTGTTATTTATTTCTAGTTTTAATTGCATTATATTCATAAAAAGTACTGACTATAGTTTTAGTTTTAGAAAATATACTCATAGATCATACAGTGGTCTACTGTATGATATACTGGAGAATGTTTCATATACTGTTGAGAAGAATGTGAATTCTGTAGCTGTTCAATGATGCATTATGCAGGTCCATTTAGTTTACAGTGCCATTTAATCTTTTTCCTGACTTTTTGTCTGTAAGACCTATTCAATGCCAAAAGTGGGGGATTAATGTTCCCTACTGTATTGGTTTTGAATTTATTTTTCTTTGTATGTGTATTAATATTTGATTTATATGTTTAGATACACTGATGTTGGGTTCATGTATATTTACAATTTATATTTCCTCTGGGGAATTAACCCCTTTATCATTATGTAGTGGACTTTCTTATCTGTTTTATAGATTTTCTCTTAAAATCTGTTCTATCTGATGCAACTATAGCTACTCTTGCTTTCTTTTGGATTTCATTTGGATGGAATATCTTTTTCTTTTCTTTCATTTTCAGTCTATGTGTGACTTTAGAAGTGAAGTTAGATTCTTGTAAGCAGCATATAGTTGGGTCTTATTTTTTTAATTCATTCAGTCATTCTGTATCTTGTAGTTGAAGAATTAAATGTTTATATTTAAGGTAATTATAGATAGGTTAAGTTGTAGTAGTACCATTTTGTTACTTATTTTCTAGGGGTTTTTGTGTAGTTTCTTTTTCCTTCTCTTAAAGTCTTTCTTTGTGGTTAAGAAATTAGTAGTGTGTTTTGATTTCTTGCTTAATATTTTTGGTGTGTCTATTATAGGCTTTTGCTTTGTGGTTACCATAAGACTTATAAAAACATCTTTTTGAATACAGCAGGTATTCTGAAATGATAGCAACTTGATATTGATCATAAAGGTAGGAAAAGAAACAAAAAAGAAAAAAATGCCAAAAAAAAGAACACTTAAACTCCATTCCAAACCACATTTTGCATTTTTGATGTCCTATTTGTATCTTTTTACACTATCTCTTAATATATAAAGTAGTTATTATTTTATTTTATTTTATTTTTTGTATTAAATTCTTTTATTGGT
>NW_004624774.1:18277108-18287170 GCF_000247695.1 Heterocephalus glaber | reverse complement strand
ATAGGAAGAAAAGGTCCAAAGGATAGGGGAAGTGGGAGGGGCAGGGGAAAGGAAAGAAAGGAAAGGAAAAATTACGAGAAATGGAAAAAATGGAAACAAAGTCTTTGTAAATAGTGAAGGGTGGAGGGGGTGAAGGTATGGCTAGGAATGGGGAAAAAATAAGAACCAAGATGCATCATGTAAATGTACAAGTTCCCAATGAGAAATGTAAATGTGTTGTATACCTAAAATGTATCAGTGAAAGAATTTTTAAAAAAAGTTTCAGCCCCCGCCCCCCCAAAAGTATAATCTTTCTGGGGAGTGATGGGCCAATTCCTATACCAAGGGCAGTTTGGGACCTACCACCAGAGGAACAATTGTGCTGGTCATGAGAAAGGCTGATTTAAATTTCAAAGGTACAACTATTATTCCAAGTGTTATTGACCCTTACTGTGAAGTAAAATTTGTGTTTTTGCATGTTTTAATGATATTTGGGTTTTTGAACAAGGAGATTATGTAGTTCAAATGATTTTACTTCCCTTGATTAAGACTTCTTTCTTTTTTTTTTTTGTGGTAGTGGGGATTGAACTCAGGACCTTGCACTTGTGAGGCAGGTGCGACACCACTGAGCTACATCCCTGGCCCAGGTTAAGCCTTCTTTTGTGAAATATAGACAGCAAGTCAGAGAGTTAGATCCTCAAAAGCAGGTTACAGAAAGGGCTAAATATTTTACACAGAAAATTTCAAGACTGAGACTGATGTGCTTTATAAAAATAAATGAAAAATATTTTGAGGGCCTCATGGACACAGATGCAGACATTTCAATCATTACATCAGAACAATGGCTGGCCATTTGGCTGCCAAACCAGCCTCTACTTCCTTAGTGGGACTAGTGTCACTGCAGCATGTTATGCCCCACTTCTGTCCTGTGAGGGACCAGATCAACAAAAAGGACTTTTTCAACCTTATGTGGCCCCTATCCCCTTTAATTAGTGGTGAAGAGATTTATTACAAAAGTAGAAATTAGTGTTAACTAATGCCTCAGATTCTAAGGCAGAACATAGGATGAATTGGATGGGCTATCAGGCAGGGAAAGGATTTACAAGGAACAACTGAGCCACTAGCTGCTGTCTAAAAACAATTGTCATGGCATTGGTTATCAGTGGCCTTTTTGATGGGGGCAATTGTGGCTTCTCCCCCTAAAACAGCATTGCCTTTGGTATGAAAATCAGATTTGCCCACTTGGGTTGATCAATGGTCCCTTTAACAGGAGAGGCTAAAGCAATTTGTTATCTTGGTGGAAGAACAATTACAATTAGGACATGTAGAACCTTCAGTTAGCCCATGGAACACTCCTATTTTTGTTATCCCCCCAAAATCTGGAAAATGGAGAATTTTACAAGATCTTATAGCAGTAAATGTTTGCTTACACTGTATAGGAGCCCTCCAGCAAGGACTGCCCAGTCCGACTGTAATCCCTAGAAATTGGCCCCTAATAGTAATAGATTTACAGAATTGCCTTGTAAACATACCTTTATTTCCTTCTGATCAACAGCACTTTGCATTTTCTGTGCCTAGTTTGAATTTCAGGGAGCCCATGAAATGGTACCAGTGGACTGTACTTCCTCAAGGCATGATGAATAGCCCCACCTTGTGTCAACATTTTGTAGCACAGGCTTTACAAGTTCCTAGACCAGTTTTTTCTTCCACATACATAACTCACTATATGGATGGTATTTTATTGGCTGCCTCTACTAAGAATCAATTGTATAATTTATTTGCCAAAGCAAATCAAAATTTAACCCTGTTTGGTCTTTGTATTGCTTCTGGCAAGGTACAAATATCTAGCCTATATCAATATTTAGGGACACTTCTTACTAGAACAGTGAGACTTCAGAAAATCCTAAAACAACCCAATTTCAATCAGTGAAATTGAAAACATAATTACAAATTTACCAACAAAGAAAAGTCCAGGTCCTGCTGGCTTCACTGCTGAATTCTACAAGAAATTTAGGGAAGAGCTAATGCCACTACTTCTCAAACTCTTTAATGAAATCAAAAAGGAAGCAGTACTTCCAAATTCATTCCTGGAAGCAAGCATTACTTTGATTGCAAAAGCAGAGAAAGACCCAACCAAAAAAGGAAACTACAGGCCAATCTCCCTAATGAATATAGATGCAAAAATTCTCAATAAGGGCTGGGGATTTAGCTCAATGGTTCTGGCTACTGCCTCGCAAGCACAAGGTCCTGAGTTTGATCCCCAGTACTAAAAAAAAAAATCCTCAATAAGACATTGGCAAACAGAATACAGAGGATCATCAAGAAGATCATACACCCTGACCAAGTGTGATTCATCCCAGGGATGCAAGGATGGTTCAACATTTGAAAATCAATAAGTGTAATATAGTATATTCACAGAGTCAGGTATAAAAACCATATGATCATCTCAATAGATGCAGAGAAAACATTCGACAAAATCCAACACCCATTCATGATAGAAACCCTGCAGAAAATTGGAATAGATTATCTCAATCTGATGAAGGCTATGTATGAAAAACCAACAGCCAACATCATACTAAATGGTCAAAAAATAAAACCTTTCATGCTAAAAGCAGGAACAAGACAAGGATGTCCACTATCACCACTCCTGTTCAATATAGTACCAGAAACATTAGCCACATCAATTAGACAAGAGAAAGAAAAAAAAGGAATAAAGATAGGAAAGGAAGAAGTTAAACTGTCATTATTTGCTGATGACATGATACTTTACACAGAAGACCCAAAAAACTCTGCTAAAAATCTTCTAGACTTAATTGACAGATTCAGCAGAGTAGGTGGATACAAGATCAACACTCAAAAATCAATAGCCTTCATGTACACAAATAACAGACTCACTGAGGGAGAAATTGGGGAAACAATTCCTTTCACAACAGCATCCAAAAAATGAGATATCTAGGAATCAATCTAATGAAGGAAGCCAAAGACCTCTACATTGAAAACTACAGCACTCTGAAAAAAGAGACTGAAGAGAATATCTGAAAATGGAAAGACATCCCTTGTTCCTGGTAGGAAGAAACAATATAGTGAAAATGGCCATACTTCCAAAACTTCTATATAAATTTAATGCAATCCTGATTAAAATTCCAACAGTATATTTCACAGAACTAGAGAAAACAATCCAAAAATTCATTTGGAACCAGAAAAGACCTAGAAGAGGAAAAGCAATTTTAGGCAACAAAGACATGATAGGAGGTATCACAATCCCCAACATGAAACTATACTACAAAGCCACTGAGATAAGAACAGCATAGTACTGGCAAAGAAACAGACCTAAGGATCAGTGGAATAGATTATAAGATGCAGACACAGCTTCTGACATACTCAGCCGCCTTATCTTTGATGAAGGAGCCAACCACCCTCACTGGAGGAAAGATAGCCTCTTTAATAAATGGTGCTGGAAAAACTGGATTCAACTTGCCAATGATTAAAGCTAGAGCCATATCTCTCACCATGCACTAAACTAAAATCTAAGTGGATCAGAGATCTAAATATTAAAACAGAAACACTAAACTTGCTGGAAGATAGGTTAGGTACAACTCTTGAAGACATTGGCATAGGAAAAGACTTTATGAAAAAACCTCAGTAGCACTGGAACTAGCACGGAGAATCAACAACCGGGCTCCCATCCTGTTAAAAAGCTTCTGCACTGCAAGAGAAATCACCAACAGAGCTAAAAGGCAACCTACAATGTGGGAAAAAATTTTTACCAGCTGTTCGTCAGACAAGGGACTACTATCCAGAATATATAAAAACCGTAAGAAAATCAGACCATCCAAATTTAAAGACCCAATTCAAAAATGGGCTTTTGAAATGCACAGACATTTCTCAGAGAAAGAAGAGCAGCAAATACACATATGAAAAAATGTTCAACATCACTGGTCATTCAAGAGATGCAGAAGAAAACAACACTGAGATTCCATCTCACCCCAGAAAGAATGGCTGCTATCAAGAAATTAACTAACAACAAATGCTGACAGGGTTGTGGGGAGAAAGGAACTCTTTTCCTTTGTTGGTGAGAGAGCAGACTGGTGCAACCACTGTGGAAATCAATATGGAGTTACCTCAAAAAACTAGGATTAGAGGTCCCATTTGACCCAGCTATTCCTCTGCTGGTTATCTTCCCAAAAGAATTAAAAGAATCATACTACAGCAATATATGCACACCGGTGTTTATAGCGGCACAGTTTGTAATTGCTAAAACTCGGAAAAAGCCCAATTACCTATCAAGTGGAGATTGGATAAAGAAGATGTGATTTTTTTTTTTTTTTATCAAATGGAGTTTTACTTAGCCACAAAGAATGAGAAACTAGAGTTATTTATAGCTAAATGGATGCACACTGAGGTCATACTCTTAAGTGAAATAAATAGGACACACATGTGTAAATATTGAATAGTATCTCTGGTGTGAGAAAGTGTAAATAAGAATCAAAATGTATACTAGGTAACAGGAAATAGAAAGAAAAGGTCTAAAGGGGAAAAGGAAGTGGGAGGGTTAGGGGAAAGGAAAGAAGGGAAAGGAAAAATTATAAGAAAAAAATGGAAACAAAGTCTTTCTAAATAGGGAGGAGTGGAAGGATTGAAGGGAGGGTAGAGGAATGGAGAAAAAATAAGAACCATGATATATCATACAAAGGTGCAAATTCCCAATGTTGAATGTCATTATATTGTATACCTAAAATGTACCATTAAACTTAATTAAAAAAAAAAGGTAACGCTGCTTTTTGGAATATCCACTATAAGCATGTTATCAACACGCTTGGTTTGTCAGCCCAAAGATCATAAACTACTGCTATTGTGTTTGTTATTGAAAAATTTCACAAGAACCCATTAATATTATCAGTGATTTGGTTTATGCTGCCTATCTCACTCAGCTACTCGAGAGCACCATCTTGGATTCCATTCTTGATCCTCTATTTTTAAACTTGTTCCTTAGTTTACAAAGTGCCATGCAATATCATATGGGTCCTTTCTATATTGGACATATTAGGTCACATTCTGATCTACCCGGATTCTTAGCACATGGTAATAATAAGGCTGATATTTTGACAGCTTTTGTTGCCTCATTTGATGTTGCAAGACAATCACATATTTTTATCAAAATACTAAGACATTAACCAAAGAATTTCAATTATCTAGATCTCAGGCTCGAAAAATAGTAATGGCCTTTTTATAATGTCCAAAAGTACCTAGGCCAATACCATCAGGAGGCAATAATCCTAGAAGTTTAAAGCAAAATGATATTTGGCAAAATATCATTCCCTCATTTGATAAGTTACAATATGTTCATGTGTTGATAGATGCATATTGCCATATGATGCATGCTACATGTCATTCTGAAGAGAAAATTACTCATGTACAGCTACATTGCCTATCTGCTTTTGTGGCAATGGGAGTTACAGCTACTATTAAAACTGATAATGGACCTTCCAATGTTAGTAAGCCCCTTCATTTCTTCTTTCAATTGTGTCATATAAAACTTATAACAGGTATCCTATGTAACCCCCAGACCTAAGTAATTATCAAAAGTGCCCATCAAACTTTAAAAACAGAAAGGGGGAGTACAGATGCCCCCACAAGCTCACTTGGACCTGCAATTTTTACATTAAATTTTTTGAATCCTGCTACTGACAGCAAACTAACACCTGTGGAGCTCTGCTGATCTTTTTCTATAGGAGCATCTCAACCCCATGCTTAGGTCCTTTGAAGAGACACTTGCACTGGTACATAGGAAGGTCCCTCACAAATACTAATGTAGGGATGAGGTTATGGTTGTGTTTTAACAGATAATTGAGAGATGCTGTAGCTGTCACCCAGGAATGTGCAACCATGGATTGGGACATGGGTGGTGGTGGAGTAACTGCTGAGTAAATGCTCCTTCAATATGAGCCCTCAAGAGGATGAGCATCTCCAATGGGTCATGCTCCTAGAGACCACCAGACTGGCCAAGGCATCCCTCACTGAGACAAAATAGTGGGAAATTCATACAGTGAGAGGATGTGGAAGCCACAATCCATGAGGCCAGGGCAATGACAGCCCAGTGGGTCCTGCCACCAACCACAGACAACTTGATTATTGCCTTATTGGCTCTATTAGCAGCTTCAGTATGTATTACACCTACTTGGGCCAAAGAGTATTGGACATATGTACCTAATCCACTTTTATTAAGGTTTACCACATGAGTGGATTCTCCCCCCAAGATTTATTATGAGCCCAATATATCCAGTCCCAATTTAGTTGTTGCCTGTCCCATAAATGAATCCCATTATTAATTATACCTCTCACTTTATGTATCCACCTTTATGTGTGAGAGACACAGGCATCCCATCAGACCACTGCTATATTGCTAGACCCCAGATGTAGGTAGGATATGCTAAAGAAAATCTGGTGATTATTACCTTGGGTTCCACCCCTACTCCATGATGGGAAACATCTTTATTGCCCTAAACTTCCATATTGTGTGAGAAATATGAACATTCTTATGAAGAAGCCCTATGCCTTGGGATTTTTGTAGAGCATAAAAGGGCATTAAAGGGAAAATTGGAAATAATGAATTTGTAGATTGGGGACCCTGGGGAGATTGGAAAGGAAAAGATGATTATCAGAAATCATGGCACCTTCTACATGGGGAGGCCAAGGATACTATTATTGCAAAACAAGTAAACTGGATTGAGTTAGGTGTAAATGCCCCATACCTCAGCTTGTTTCAGATGGAAAATTAGGCCCTATCCAAAATACCTTTGGAAGCTTAGATTGCCCTTATCCTGGGTAAAGTATGGACTGACAAAAATTTGACTTCAGCACAGGAAAAAAGGATCATACATTCAAAGTTATACAAAAATGTTCAAACTGTATTTTTATCTATAATTTTAATATTTTTCTTGATGATGCAGTAATCTGGAGACAAAACTCCTTTGATTGTCATAATTGTGTACTAAGTCACCATGTGAAAACTGGAGAAATTTCTGGTCAGACACTAGAATGCCTGGAGTTTGGATACCAGTTACTCTAACTGAGACATAGGCCTACTCATTTAGTCCATAGGCCTTATTACTGCAGGAATAGTCTCACTGGTGATGTTAATATCTAGTGTTGTGGTATCCTCAGTGGCTCTTGCCCACTCTGTTTAGACTGCTCATTTTATAGACAATTGGACAAAAATGGCAGATGATGCATGGAAAATTCAATGTGATATAGATGCTAAACTTGAGACCCAAGTTAGTGTGAAGCAATGATGTTATGAATGGAAGATCAAACTGAAAGCTTGCAGTTACAACAAGGCTTTAAGTGCTATTATGGTCACTCACTTCTATATAATACCCTTGCCATATAACAAATCTATGCATCCCTGGCCTGGCAACATATAAAGAAACATGGTCCAGGGGCCATCCATCAGAATGTTACTATTGATATTGAAGCCCTCCAAAAAGAAGTTTTATTCATGTTCCAATAAACTTAGAACTTTGATGAGCAAATTCAAGATTGGGATAAATTTTCTAATGACAATGTTATGCACCCATAATGATAGCATCCTACAGATAGTATCCTGTCCTTAAAAAACCTCTCAACTCTAACAATTTATCCCTCCCATTTATGCCCTGAACCCCTAACAACCACTGAGCTTTTTACTGTCTACATAGTTTTATTTGCAGAATCTCATATGGTTAGAATCACAGTATATAGTCTTTTCATATTGGCTTCTTTCAATTAATAATATGCAGTTAAGTTCATTCCATGACTTTTCCTGGCTTGATAGTTAATTTACTTTTAGTATTGAGTAATATTCCAATGTTTGGATATACCATAGCTTATTTATGCAGTCTCTTATTTAAGGATATCTTAATTGTTTTCAAGTTTTGAAAATTATGAAGAAAGCTACTGTAAACATCTACATGGAGGTTTTTGTGTGAAAATAAAGTTTCAATACATTTGGGTAAATATCAAGGAGTATGAGTGTTGGGTTGTATGGTTACACTTAATTTATAAGATTTACCAATTTTTTTCCAAAATGGCTGTACCAGACTCATTTTCACATGCAGTGAAGGAATATTCCTATTGCTCCCTATACTAATCAGCATTTGGTGTTGTCAGTGCTTTGCATTTCTACTGTTCTAATAGGTGTACAGTTGTGTCATGTTGTTGCTTTGATTTGCAATTCACTAATGATATAAGATGTTAGACAGTTCTACAAAGGCTCATTTACCACATATGCTGTATTGTCATGTATATATCTTTTTTGGTGATGTAGCTGTTCAGATCTTTCACAGGTTTTTCAATTGAATTATTTATTTTCTCATGGTTTAGTTTTAGAAGTTTTGGGGGGGATTGTATTTAGAATAATAGTTTTTAAATCAGAAATATTTTCTGCAAATATTTTCTCATTAGATGTGATGGTGCACACCTGTAATCTCAGGACTCAGGAGGCTGACACAGAGGGAGAACCACAAATTTGAGCCCAGCCTGGGCTACATAGTGAGTTCAATACCAGCCTGAACTACATAATGATACTCTTTTTCAAAAAATAAAAAACACTTTTTTCTCACAGTTTGTATCTTGTCTTCTCATTCTCATGATCATTTAATTCTTTATATATGACTTTTTTTTACTGCTTCGAACATATTTTTAATAGAAGAAATTTTCCCCTTAAGCTTAAAAATATTTAATTTCAAACTGAACTCACTATGTTTTTGATCACATTAAATGAAAGGAGAAGCATCTAGATTTATTAGACAACATTTTAAATTTATCTGGTACATTAAAAAACCTTGTGTAAGCTTCCAGGTCGGAAAAAAAATGTTGCTACATGCCAAGGAGCTAAAATAAAGTAAGTCTCAATATTCCCATGATGCAGAATGTTGAAAGATAATAGAGCAATTAACCAAAGATATTTGAGAGAAAAAGTCTGTACTTCAAATATTCTGGTGTTAGCGAAGATGTTATACATATGTATAGGAAATAGAAAGACATTCTTGACTATTCAAGGAGTCTCATCCTTGGAAAATGTGGGCTTCTTGCTCTTTAAATGTGATGCATCAGACCCCCAGCACAGAGGAGGTGGAGCTTCTGGGCTGCCGTACCACTGCCCTCAGTGCCAAGGAGTGTAGCTTCCCCCAGTGTAGAGGAGGTGAACTTTTCAGGCCACTGTACCACAGTGTTGGTACTGCTGTACCCCCGGTGCTGAGGAGGTGAGCATCAACAACACACATCCCTGACCCCCCCCCCCCATTGAAATGAGAAGACATAAAAGCAAGTCTCAAAACCAGACTTCCAGATTACCAAAAGCAACCCTGAAGGGAAATGAGATGGAAAAATCTGATACTCTACCACCTGGACTCCCTGAACTGCCAACAAAAGAGGATCTGGAAAAAATGAAATCAGAAATAATTTCTCAGATAAAAGCAGAGATTGTGCCCATAGTGCAAGACATGATTTATAAATCTAGAGGGGACACAGATAAAAGAAAATAGAGAAGCTGAGGGACATGATGGAATCTGAACATAGGAAACAAATGGAATCCATAAAAGAGATGCAAACAGATTTCCAGGAGATTAAAAAACTCCATTGAAAGTTTACATAGCAGAATGACTGAGTGTGAGGACAGAATTTCAGATATAGAAGATGAGATTGCAATTAGTGACCAGGAAAAGAATAATTTCTTTAAAATAGTAAGGGACCATGAGAAATCAATCCAGCAGCTGGTAGACAATGCAAAGAAGAATAACATAAGACTGATCAGAGCCAATGAAGAAACAGGAGAGAGTGCAGATGGCATAAAAAAACCTGTTCACAGAGGTGATGGCAGAAAACTTCCCAAGTAGGAGAAAAAACTTGACATACAGATAAATGAGGCATACAGGACTCCAACTGTCAGGTAAAAGGGCCGAAGACCAAGACCAGACCAGGCCACAACAAGCCTTTATTAGGGGAATAAATCTGCTGGGCTGTCTCTGAACAAAGGAGAGACAAAAGCAATATGGCTGGGGCAGGGAGAGTCTTTTATAGAGACTGGGGTGGGGTTTGTAGGGG
>NW_004624774.1:18220681-18250809 GCF_000247695.1 Heterocephalus glaber | reverse complement strand
GAGTAGAAAAAGAAGGAAAAAAATTAAAAATAAGAGGAAAAAAAATAGTGGTAATTTTGAAAATAACAAATAAAAGATAAAAATTAAGGCCAAAGAAAGGAACGTGAAGTGCCTTGTACAAGATGATGCATAAACTTATCAGCCATGGGATCAAAGTGAATAAATTAAGCTATTGTTGCAAAAGCTTTAAGACAGGGTTGAAAAGCACTTCTGAGAGTAAGATAGTTAAGCTTGATTGTCAACTTGATTGACTTGAAATTGCCTATAGGATTAGTAAAGCATACTTCTGGGTGTGTCTGCATGGTACATGGAAGCATGACCTTGGCTAGTATAGGATATATGGTCTCACTCCTTTTTCTTTGGCATTACTTCCCTGGTCTGTATCCTGGCCATCATGATGTTTTGACCTTGGAGCCAGGCAACTATGAACAGAATTTCTTGAAGCTGTGAGAAGAAATAAAACTTTCTTACTTTAAATTATGGGGTAGCAGGTACTGTGTCCTAGCAATGCCAATGCTGACTAATACATAAAATTGGTACCAAGTGTGGAACTGTTGCTGTGGTTATACCTGACCATGTGATTTAGAAGCTTTTGTAGCTGGTTTTCAGGTGGAGATTGGAAAAGTTTAGAGATGCAGGCTAGGGAAGCCCTAGAAAGCTATAAGCAGAGTCCTGATGGATTCTTCAAAGTTCTGAAATGATTCATGTTGGAGCTCAGAACACCAGAATGTTCAAAGGAATGGGAACATTAAGACCAGGCTCAGGAGTTTTCAGTTGGGAACAAAGGACTTCATTGGCCATTAGATTAGAGGCCATGTGTGTTACACTGATAAAAACCATTGTCTACATTTTGCCCACGTCCTGAGACTTTGCAGGAGACTAAGTGTAGTGAATTAATTGATTTGGTTGATAGAATTTCAAGGCAGCTCTACATTTGGGCCGTGGCATGGAAAATTTTAGCTAGGTTTATAGTGAGAATTGGAGGCAAAAAGGAGAGCAGAAAAATTTATAAAACTTAAAATTTGACCCAAAAGAATGATGTATAATAAATTTGGGGCCGAAGTATGTGTAGTTGCTGAAGAGATTAGCAACAAAGTAATCCCATAGGGAGGAAGACCTTTGGCAGATGGCAAGGGGTTCTAGGGATGGAGGAAGAAGGGAGGGAGGAGAGGGGAAGAAGAAATAAAAAGAATTAATATACAATATGAGCATGTATCAACTTCTCACAAGACATCACCTCTTGCAGGCTCACATGTACAAAGTGTCAACCTTTTCTTTGAGGAGAGTCTCTGGGCCCCTGCTTGAGAAAGATCTCCGAAGGAATTTATTCCTCAGATTTTTTCACTGTGCTCAGCCATCCAGTCACTCAGAGGTGACTGCAGCCATGATCCAAAGGGGCCTGGCTATTTGTTTGCACTGGTAGTAGACCTTTACATCATCCATATTATACTGGTTTTCCTGCCATGCAGAATGCAAGAGCTGTGAGGTTAGGGAGAGATCCACATAAATTCTAAAGGAGCCCTGGAAGGGAACCCCTAAGAGGAAAGTGTGGGAAGCTGTGGGAATGACACTGAAGGTATGGTGAGGACCCCAGGAAGTTGGAGATGCAAAAAACATTCAAAGTCTACTGCAGAAAGCTGCAGGCTATGGGCAGAGCCAGCACAAGGGAGACACCATGTGGGCTGAACCAGCAAGACCATGGTGGTGAGGGTGCCTAGGCCCTGTGAGACTCACATCTCACCACTGTGTGCCCTGGATGACCGACATGGGCTACAGGACCTAAGGGTCTCCCTGTTGGGTTCCAGTCTTAGTTTGTTTCTCTTCTTTTCTATCCCATCTCTCCCTTTTAGAATATGAAAGTTTACGCTGTGTCATTGTATCTTGGGATTATGTAAATAATCTGCTTTTGAGTTTTACAGAGGCTAATCATTTGCCTTAAATTTCAGAGGAGATTTTGAGTTGGACTTTTGAAAAATGTTGCAACTATTGAGAATTTGGGGAAGGTTGCATGCATGATATCTGTATCATGTCAGGCAGATTTATTAGTATGTTTAATGGAGATTAAACATGGTATAGTGAGATGTATTTGAGTGTCTAGTTAGATAAGGAGTGGGGTGTAACAGTTAAGCTTAATTGTCCACTTGATTGCCTTGGGAGCTGTCTAGGAGATTGGTGAATCACTTTTCTGGGTGTGTCTCAGTAGGTCATGGAGGTATGATCTTGTAGTTTATATATGGTCCCTGGCCCCTTCTTCTTTGGTACTCTTTCCATTCTGTTTTCTGGCTGCCATGAGCTAAATAGCCTCTGTATCATGTATTTGCCTTTGTGCCAGCAGAGCATGGACCAAATCCTCTGAAACCATGAGCAAAAATAAACTCCCTCCTTTAAATTGTGGGCTGTTGGGTATTGTGTCTCAACAATACAGAAACTGATTAATGCAGGGGGAAAAAGGTTATTACAATTTAAATCTAAATGTCTCCCAAGAGCCTCATGCACTCATAGATGGGACTTTTGGAAGGTGATTAGATTATGGGCTCATTATCGCTGATTTACTGTTAGGAGAAGGGTTCTGGTTGAAAGAAGTAGGTCACTGGTGTGTAACCTGAAAGGGTAGATCTCCCTTCCTAGTGATTCCCTTCACTCTCTCTGCTTTCCGGCTGCCATGAGGAGCAGCTTTTCCTCCACTATGCTCCTCTGCCATTCCATCCTTAGTGCCAGCCAACCATGGACTGAAAATATAAGACAAAATAAACCTCTCCTTCTTTAAATTGTGGGTGCTGGGTATTGTGTCTTAGGATGAAGAAAGTGACTAAGACAAAGAGGAAGTAATGACTTAATCTTTTTATTAAAACTTACAAAATTGATGATTTCTATTATTTTTGTGCAAGATCATAGTACTTTATTCCCTTCCTTCCTTCCCATCCTCTCTTTCTCTTTCTCTTTCTCTCTCTTTCTCTCTCTCTTTCTTTCTTTCTTTCTTTCTTTCTTTCTTTCTTTCTTTCTTTCTTTCTTTCTTTCTTTCTTTCTTTCTTTCTTCCTTCCTTCCTTCCTTCCTTCCTTCTGTCCTTCCTTTCTTTTCTTCCTTTCTCTCTTTCTCTTTCTTCTTTCTTTCATCTCTCAATACAATAAAGTGGGAATTACAAACACATTGAAAGACAGAGAATGGCTACTGAATGGTTTCAGTGTATTTTCTAGTGATTGCAAGCCAAAGTATTAGTGGGCCATTTCCTGTCCCGCTTCCATGTTCTTCCTGAGAGTGGGTTTCCCACATGTTCAGGCAGTGGGCGACAGGCAAATGCTGGTGGGGCAATGGTAAAGGGGCTTTGCCTGCAATCAGTAGCCAGCTTTCAACGACTGCAGGGATAACCAGAGAATTGTCTGCCTTGGGAGTGTGGGCAGGGAGAATTTGAAACAGCGTGGTCTGATGCACTTAATTACTTTTCTCAGAGTAAATAGAATGAACTCAAGTTTTTCAGTTTCTCTTGCCTTATTTCAGATACAAAGGAATAAACTTCATGTCAACATTATTTAATTTTTTATTTAAAATTTCTTTAAAAATAAATAATGTTAGTGGGAAACATTTCACTTTTTTTCCTAGTACCAGGAATAGAACTCAGGACCTTGTGCTTGCCAGGCAGGCACGGCACTGTTGAGCTACATTTCCAGCCCAGAAAACATTTCACTTTTACAAGGAAGCATAGAAACTAACTTTGTGAGCATCTAGATATCTACCAATCAGATTTATTAAAACTTAAGATTGTGCCATCTTCATTTCAGACATTTTTAAAGGAACAAACATTACAGTAAGTGTTGAGGATAGGTGTGTTAAGCAAAGAAAGGCCAGGGTTTTTTACTAGCTTCCTGCACTAGGTCCCTGCACACCAGATGGTAGGAGAATTGAGTTACTTGTGCTAAGTGTCGTGTAACCAACTGAAGTTTGAAAAGCCCAGTTTTCCAAAAAGCAAACTGAGATTCTAGTCAATCTGAGTCAGCATAAGAAGGAGGTCTCCTTTATTTTAAACCTATAAAGAAAGTAACTTTGAAATATCAATCTGCTTTTTTGTTTTCTCTTCCTGCTTTAACACTTTTCCACCAAAATGTTCACTTTCTTTGCTCAGCTTGTCAGAATAATCACTCTATGTAATAGAATGAGGAGTTGCTGAAATCTAGAATTGCAAAGAAAAGTCAATTAGGTGGTACTTTTGATAGCTGTATAGTCTTCTTCCCTGTAATAATCATAATAAGTCACTTTGAATTGATTAGGAAATTCTTAGCAGATTAGTAAGGCATAACTCTGGGTGTGTCTGTGGATGACTGATATGTAGGCCAGCAAACTGATGGGGGAACATCCAACCCTGTTGTGGGTGGCACCAATCCCAGTAGCCTTGACTACTGCATGGACTAAAAATGAAAAGAAAAAGGAAGTGTTTCTATGTTAGAAGGCTCCAGTCTTCCTGAGCAGGTGAGCCCTTTGCTGTGGTCACCTGTGGACATTGGTTTCTAGGTCTCCGTTTCCTCCAGCCTTCTCTCTCAGACTCACAATGGCAAATGTCCCATAAGGTTTCAGGCCTTTCACCTCAGACTAGTGTTGATCCCTCTTATCTTGTAGATTCTATCTTCTTGGGCCGAGAAGCTGCTGGATTCTCTGGCTCTCCAGTATGTAGACAGCTGTTGTGGACTCTCTCACACCTCTAATCCTGTAAGACTGCCTAACAAGTCCCCTTGCATACTGTACATATATTTTTCTATTGCATCTCTTCCTCTAGAGAACCCTAATGCAATTCCCTAACTTATTCTTCTGCCCTCAATACAAAAGTAACAACAATAATGCATTTGATAGCTTTTAACAATACTTTTTGTACAAATCTATACTTGCATAAATTAGTATATTTTTTCAGGTTTTGAAACTTTTTGGTACTATGTATGCACCTCATTCCTTTCATTATTAAGTTTCTCTGGAATGTCCATGTTCACATGGCTCTGATTTATTAATTTAATATAGCTGCACTTTTGCATGGCTAAAAAAGCCACATCTACTCCTTGTTTAATGAGCATTTGTTTCCCAGCTTTTGCTCTTACACACAATGTTGCCAAGAAGATTCCTTGTGTACATGTTTCTTTGTGTAACATATGCAACTTTCTTCAGAAGAATAGACAGAGTGTAAGCTCAACATCTTTAACAACATCTTTTAGATACGGTGTTACCCAGTTTCTCTATTATATATCTGTACCAATCGTCTTCCTCCTGGGTAGTGTATGAGAAGTCCTATTGCTCCACATCTTCTTTAATATTTGAATTTATTTGTAAGCTTAATAATTATAAAATTATGTCCCATTTTTGTTTTAATTTGCATTTTCCTTGTGTAGATTCAGAGATCGAACACCTTTTAATAAGTTTATTGGCTATCCAGATTTTCTCTTTCTGCTCATATTCTTTGCTGCTTTTAAAATGAGGTTTAAAATTTTTGTTTTCCATTAGTTTATGGGAATGGATTATATATCCTGAATACAAATTCTTTCCTGGTTGTGTGCCTTCTCCTGATCTTTGATCTCCTATTGTGTTTGCAGAAACTTTTAATTATAAGATAGTCAAATGTAACAATATGGATTTTGGCTTGTATCTTGTTTAAGAAATTATTTACTACTTTAAGTTGCTACAGATTTTTTTTTATATCTTATTTTGAAAGTTTCTCTTTGTGATTGATTTTTGTGTCTAGTGGGAGATAAGTGTATAATTTTATTTTATTCCAAATGCATGAACAATGGTCCTAACATCATTTATTGACTGGTTCAGCCTTTCCTGTACTCTAATATTGTGCCTTTCTGAAAGCTAGTATCCTTTTGCTAGTTGGTGAGATCTGCATTTGGGGCAGTGCCTGACACATACGAGCTATGTAAGTTTATTGGTAAATGAATGAAAATCTGAGTGTTTCTCAGGTATCTCATCACACACAAGATTTCTAAGCAAAGAGGCATGAATAAAGCATTTGAAGGCATTAATTGTTCTGTCTTCATTCTGAGAGGCAGCCTATGTCTCTGAAGGGTCACAGGTGCTGTAGAGTACCTCACAGGAGAACAAAACCATACAAATTGCATCAGTTTTGGTGAAAAGGAAAAATTGTACAACCAAATTAATATATATCACAAAACTTATTATGTAGACCTTTATAAGTAAACAGTATGTGGCAATATCCAGGTCTGAGAAGCAAAGGATGAAGGATGAGGGCCCCAACTAACTTTTACTCCAACCCTGTTTCTTTTCTTTTTTCTTTTTTTATGGAATATGATTATAGAGATTATCTTGGAAGGAAGTGATTGTCAGATGGAGAGGGAAGTGTAGGATAATGAGTATGTTTCAGGACAGCAGTCATATTTCTCTTCTAAGACTTCATTCAGGTCTAAAATCAAGGAGTTTTTGAATTCACATTCTATTGACTATGACTTGGTAAGGGCTGAATTGATTGGTGGAAAACTGTAGGGGAAAACAAAAAGCAGTGATAGGTTTATTAACACAGTTTACCAAGGAGAATCCGTGGAGAAAGTTTTGGCATAATACCTCAACCAAAAGTTTCAGTTGGGAAAAATTACTTTAATCAAACATTTCTACCCAAAGAGATCAATGCTACTATGTCTGAGAAATGAGGGTGGCAGGAGAAGCTAAAGTCCACATCAGCAGTATGATAGTATAAATAACACTGCATTGTCTCAGAAGGTTCCTCCATTTTCACTGGTACACAGAGATGTTCATTCATTTATGTGCATTGTGGTACAAAGAGAGGCACTACGCTGTGCAGCTCAGCTGTTGCTGCAGCCAAAACTGATGATGCACCTGTTAGAGGTGGAAAGAGAACAGAGGGGGAGTGATGAGCCCGGGTCTCCTACCATGCTCTGAGACAATGTGGTTATATTAACAAGCAAGTTCACAAAGTTTAAATCAACACTGAGAGAAGTGCCCAGGCAGAAGCAAATGACATTATTTTATTTCTTCACTAATTTTTAGAGGCAGGTGTCTTCACTTACTATGTGACGTGTGAGGTCTGAGTTCCTCTGTGAGCGATTGCTGGACTCTCTCTACTCTTCCAAGATCCTGTGGATGGAGGATCAGATTTTCCTGTCTCTGTCCTAACTCCTCAGCTGCTCCTCTATGACTTATGTGCTCTATCTCTTCTCTTTTAATACATTGAGAGGTCTCTGAGAGTAAGGATTTCATGTTAGTCACCCTTGTATTCATGGATCTAGGACAATTTTAGAAGGAGGTAGAAGTTTTGGCCTCAGTCTACTGAATAGTTTAGCCAGGATACACCAACTTTTTTTATGTATATATACACCAACTTTTTGTCATCTGGACTAGCAGTCTGTGATTAATCAACTTCCTTCCATTTCAATTTATCTATGTAGTTTTTTATTTTCATTTGCTTTTATTTGCCTCCAAATTTTTTTTTCCAGTACCAGGGATTGAACTCAGGACCTTGCACTTATGAGGCAGATGCACCACTGAGCTAAAGCCCTGGCCCTGCCTCCAAATTGTAAATGTTTATAGAAATTAGTAGAGTAGGCATAAATGTCAGTTCTAAAGAATTACAATTTGTTTAAGGTTCCGCCTAGCTTTAGTCTGGTCTGAGTTATTGGCTAAGATTCAGGGCAATTTATAGCATTAAAACAAGTGTTAAGTTCCAAGTGGTAATGTCAAAGGGCATGGTGAAAGTTGTAAATTTACCAGTATACCAGAACTTGTAACCAGAGATAATACCTACCCCCAAATTGGAATTTTTATATCCACCTCTCTTGGTAAATCTGGCTAGATCACTTCTCTAAGCACAGACTGTCCAGCAATGAACCTTGTTGTGATACTGGTTCTGAGAACTGGCAGATTTGAGATTTTGAATCAGCATCATTTTACTGAGTCATTCACTGTGATGAGCAAAAATAGTGCTGTCAAGTAATGATTTTTTTTCTATATGAGCAGCTAGATACTACACATATATCAATATATAGGACTCTGAAAAGGTAACAGTAAATAGGAGGACATTTAATTTTACTTTTTTTTGCTGATGTCATATTTTTGTTGATGGATTATATTTCTGGGAGAAAGGAGGTTTCTGATAAGTAGTACATTCTTTCAAATTGAAAGATATGAAATATGTTAAGAGCTCCTGGGGATTTAACTGAATAATCAGTTCTAGGAGCTTTGTCTGTCTAGAAGACCCAAATTTGCTTCCCTACAAGAGTGTATCGGTCCTTGGAGCCCACAGGAAGCAAATGTTGACAGTGGCGCTTAAATCAGTGTTCTGTTCTTTACTGCAGGCATTTTTGCCTTGTAGAGATATCATGGTCATGCTGTTATACACTTTTTCCCCGCATTGTAGATTACGTTTTCCAGGTGATAGAACTTGAAACCCTCAGATGATATAGCATCCCTGTGAGAAATTATGTAGCTAGTATAGAGACCTATTCCCAAACAATTACCAAAAAAAGCAGCCTCCGGAGCCTCAACCACTGTTACACTCAGGCATGTCCTGCCATCCATATCATTTCCTAGGCACAAAGCACTTCAGTTTTAATGGCATGGTATGGTCCCTGGTGTCAGATTTTGCCAGTTGGGCCTGAAAAAGTCTTTTTTGCTATTTTTGGCAGTAGTTCATCTCTTGTACACCAAACTTCTTTATTAAATGCAGGGTGTGAGTGGTTAACACAGTCTCTCTCCCCTTTCAATGTTTGTAAAGTTGAGAGCCCTGTAAAAGTTTGGTTTTCTGTTCATTCGCTGCTAAGTGCTGACTCTTTCTTTTTCCAGAGAAATCAGCTGTCTCCTTTTTGCTTACCTCACTACACTTTGATTTCTAATACTCTGGTCACTCTTTCAAATGCCTCAGGGAAGTGAGCTGACGGTTCCGTGGGAATGGAGAGAGAGAGAAATTTAGAGAAATGTTTTTTGGGTTGTATTATTTATGAACTTATTGGTGGTATTTATTATTTTCCCAAAAGATGGAAAGTTTCAACATTTTAAAACTCATTTTGATATTTTATTCTAAGCAGCTCGCTTATATCAGAGTTTCCTAGAAAGGAATAATTGTAGAAATGAACTCCAAAATAGAACATCAATAAGCTTAGCACTAATTGATGAATATAATTGAAATGTATACCTCTGTATAAAATATAATGTAAAAATCACAGAAGCTTAGCTCATTTGATCAAAATCATATTTTTTAAGATTATAATTTCTTTTCTTTTAATATCCCCCAACATTTTACCCCAATTAGAAATTGGATTAGAACAGACAAATGTTAAATAGGTTTCAAGGGTTTGAGTCTTCCTTAAATTAATTATTTTATACACATCTTTGGTAATTCAGTTGTAGTTCATGCATTTAGTAATCTAGATGTAGCTTAATACTCGTGAAATTTACCCAGCCTAGCATGCACTGCTGGTACCCTTCCTTTAAAGAAAAGATGTATTCCATGCTGTGGAAAGATACAATTGTACAAAAGGAGAGTAAGAAAAAAAGTAGCCTTTTGGAGCAGCCTTATGTACAAAGTCATTGTGTTATGTTTTACTGGGTAGACATCTCATTTGATCCTCAAATGCTGTGAGCAAGGTACTAGTATTATCATTTTACATATGCAAGGACTAGTTCAAGAAAAATAGACTTGGCTGAACAACAGGAAGACAAAAAGCAAAAATCCCATAAATTTCTGACACCACAGCCCTTATTAGCTGTAACTGCACTATCTGAGTTAGTACCATGACTGTTTGCTGTTCAAGAGGCACATCTTTTTGCATTGAGAATTAGTTTTCAGTGACATGATAGCTGCAGCTGTTTAATTTGAAGGCTCTATAGGGAAGGAGAGTATAAGAAATTTTTAGAAACGTTTTGCAGGCTGTATTATCAATTTAATTTTTGAATTTCTTATCTTTCCAATGGGTGGAAAGCATCATATCTCAATTGCTATTTTGAATTTTTTAGGAGAAAATCTTTAAACAATTCCAATCCTAAACAGTGATTTGATAAATGATTTAAATATTTGCCCATTAGACAGGATTTGTTGAAAAAATCATCTCTTCAAACTTTTTTATTTGCTGATGAAAGAATGAGTTTCAACAGTCTATGAATTAATTTGGAAGATTTTTTTGTATGATTCTTTTGTCTTTCCAGCTGAATTATGCACTGACTCTTAACAAAATGAATCTGCATTTTGCTGAATGACGTTGGATGTAAAAGGTCCCAAGCTGAATTGGTCCATGACTATTAAATGGCACATAGGATGCTACCCATTCACTTCATGCTTTTATGATTGTGTTGATTTATCACAGTTGATTTATCATCAATGACCTCCAGGAAAAGAGAGTAGTAAGTGATGACAGGTGGATAATGAATAAATGGTGAATGCTGGGTGATATTTTTCTTTTTTAATGTGAAAATAATTTAAAGCATGATTACTTCAAATTAAACAAGAGAATTGTGATTTTTGTCCTTCTTTGATATCTGCCTTAAGCTTACCATATTTGCAGTTGTATCATGTTCATTTCTATTTTAATATTTAACATTTTTTCTATCATTTATATTTTATCAGACTCATTTAATAGTAGCATTAAATAAAGATTGGTTTTAGCTGAATGTTAAAATGAGTTTTAAAACTTGTAACTTTCAGATGTTGGGTTTAAAAAAAAAAACCTTACTTGTTGTAACTATGCTCCTCTTCCCCATTCTCCAACCTAATTTTAGGGGTTTTAGATTAACATCTGAACAGTTGAAGTCTATTAATAAGAATGTTAGACTTTAAATTTGCACAGAAGCATGGAAACAATGAAATTTTAGTGCAATTGATCTCTTAATTTGGTGAGGTGTCAACAGGTAATATTTAGCAAGACTTTGACTTATACTGAATGTCTCTGCATTCTAAGATTTAAGTTCACATTAAGACCTATTTCACTCACTTCAGTCTGTGTACAGCCTGAACATAAGTCAATTTTTAAGAAATGGTGTTGTAATGTAGTCCAATGTAGACAGAGATTTCAGGAAATCTATAAAGAGGAACCTAAGGCTAAACTTCCAAGGACATGGTTCTTGGAAAATCATTTGGTAATGTTGTGTTCTCTAAATCTTTACAGCCATGCCAAACAGCCTCACTCTACTAATTCTCCTGGGAATTCCAGGATTCCCAAAGAACATGTTGAAACATCTTCTGAGTCAATAGAAGAACAAAGATAAAACTGTGTATAATACACCTCAGTAAACACTTGTTGTTGGTTACTGTTGCCTCTTTAATCTGACTCAAAATTTTTTGAAAATCTAACAGATAATACATATTGTTTGAGGATATAGTTGATTGAATCTCATAGTCATTTCTCTTAATGTGTGGTATTAAGTTGATATCTTGTAATATTGTTTTAGTTTTAGCATAAGTAAAATTGGTACATACGAATGTTTATGGGAAGGTAACCTAAAGAATGTCTAAATCTGGCCTATATATTTTTTTAAACTTTGATTCAACTAAGTGCTTATTATAATTTCTTGTATGTATATAAAAAGTTGTGCAATTCAGAGAAATCCCATAGTGAAAAATTTATATTCTATATAAAATTACAATGAGAAAGACCAACATGCTTCACATTTTTAAGGTGGTCAGATATAACTCTATGTAGAATAGTAGTAAATAATATTGAAAAAGCATAAGAAATAGAGCTGTCAGTCTCAAACTCCTCAAATTAGTTTTTTGATCTGGTGTGCGACTCACAGTAGACATAGATGTGAGTCATTTGAGCTTTATGATGCATCCTGCAAACAAGTGGAAGCCAGTAAACCATGCTAAGGAGGCTCTTGGTAAAGTAGAAGTCAGCCTTAGAGACTTCCTGCAGGTAAATTTTTTGGGGAAATTTTTATAAAATCTTTCAAACAATATATGTATGTAAGCTCTTTGACAATTTAAACAGTTGAGGATAGTATATACTTTAGTACTTTACATTCATCCTCAAACTTATAATTCCACTCATTTACCTAAAGGTAACTGCTATTAGCATTTACTAAATCTCCCAATATTTTCGTCTATTCTCTGAATGAGATAATACTATAGAACATACATTATTCTCTGATTTACTTTTTAACTTGTTGTTATGTGCTAGAGAGCTCATGCATATATTTGTCTTACTGGTTTTTGAAAATTTTTTATGTACCATAGATGTGTTACAATTTAAACATTCACCTATTGAAAAATGTTTACTTTTAAAAATAACAAACAGCATATTGCATTGAAAACAGTTGTAGTTACTTCATTCATTTATTCACTTGATAGATATTTATTTAGTGATCACTGTGGGTCCAGTGTTGCCCTGGGTGTGACAAATATGAACACAAAGCACAAAACAAACAGTAACAAAAATAGGTGATTTCTGCCAGAATTGGGACTATGATGAGGTGAATGAGGCATTTGCCTAAGGCACAAAATGTAAGAAAGCACCAAAAAGCTCAGTAATCAAGATAAATAGTATTCTACCTCACTATTTTAAAAAAATCAAAATTAATTCAAACACTATGATAAAATACAAAAAATGTGAATAAAACAGAATCCATAATTAGCTTATATTCTAGATAAGGAGACATTAAGTAAACAAATTATTATTGTTATTACTATCACTGTCATTGTTATTTCTATTATTCACAAATTGTGATAAAGGGAAATAATGTGCTACTTTAAATTTAGTCCACAGAGCCTGTTGTAAATTGGGCCCCTCAAAAGTCAGCTGAGATTAATATGTGAAGGTTTATTAGGGGCCACTCTTGGAAGCAGCACTTGGGACAGAGGGAAAGGAGCAGAATTTGTCAGAGTAAGAGGATAGGCTCACTGCTGTCTCACGGGTAACCTGAGGTGACCCTCTGGAGACTTTGAGGATGGAGTCTCTCTCATTTACCAAGAGAAGAGGGCCAAAGTTTTAACCACTTAACACTTTACCCTGAGCGTCACTAGGACAGTACATTTGTTTACTTACTGACAGCCCCAAGTGTGGCTTGGGCAGGTGTTTGTTTGTTTTATGTTGACTAATTTTGCGTACTTTAAAAATTTAGAATGTTGTATTCACCTTTGATGTTTATTTCTAGTGAAATCTAATAAGGAGTTCTGGTTATTTTCTTTTACTAATTTGAGTTTATTTTATTTGTATAAAATAACATAATTGTGTGCTACAATCTATAAAAATGCTTATTACAAATACATTAGATATAAGTTTTATACTTCTCCAGAACTCAGTGATATTCTTCTACAACACACAACAGACGCATTTGGGACACTGAAACTGTATAGGAAGGAAGTGCCAAAAGATCTGCAAAAGGGAAAACTGATAAAGGGAGAAATGTTAGCATATCAGAGAGGGAAAGTCTGTGTCATGAAATGGAAAGACAAAAAAGACATCTCCTTATTGTCCACTATTCATTATACAGAAATGATAGAACTTCAAAGAAGAAAGGAAAGTAAAAAAATTTCACCAGTGGTCAATGATTATAATAACTATGGGTGGTATCGACAGAGTTGACCAACATCTAACAAGCTATCCTGTAATCAAAAAGCAAGGAAAAATATTATTATAAAATATTCATTCACTTTCTGGATCAAACAATATGGAACTTGTTTGTTATTTATTCAAAAGAAGGGGGTTCAAAAAATCATTTACAATTTAGATTAGGTCTAATAAACCAAATAATTGAAAAATACTGGATAGCAAAATGCCAACCAGGACATTCATCACTGACATCTTCACCATCATATTTAGTAGGCATTTTGTTGAAATTATACCACCCACAGAAAAAAAGGAAAGACCAACATGACTATTAAGTGTGTTGTTCAAAGAAAGATGATAATGCAAAAAGAATTCATAGAGATTAGATACAACTGTTCAGATTGTAACATTGCATTGTGTATTGAATGTTTTAAAATATACCATACACAGAACAATTACTGAATAAATTTGACAAAATTGTCTCATTTATATTTCCTGTTATCTTATAAAAATTAACAAAATATGATATGCAGTTTTTGGTCATCCTGATTTAAACAATTTGACTGGTAATTGGTTAAATCTTCATGTCATTAAGTCACTGATGTGAACCACCTTTGAAAGGAGTTGGCTTTCTTCACTTAACATTATCTCTGAAGCACTCTACAGGGCAGTACTGGCTGCTGGCTGCACTCACAACATTTGGAGTAGTAAGTCCTTCACTCTCAAAGTGAGTGCTGAATGACACATCAGAAATGACATTCCCACCACAGAAACTATATCTTAGAAGAACCAGACCAGCAGCATACATAATATGAAATCCATTCAACAGAGAGCTGTGAGGCTCCTTCCACATGGCAGGCCTTGTTTTAAGTACGGGGAAATGCAGCAGAGGACAAAGAAAAGGTTTTTACTGAAGGCTTATGAGATACCACACCCTATGTTAAGGCCTTCACAGGAATTATTTGTTTCTTCCCTTTAAATGAATTTATAAACTAGATCCTATTATTATTCCCATTTTACAGGTAAGAAAATTGAAATTCAGAGGTTTTGCAGCTTGCTCAGGGGCCAGCAGCTAATGAGTCTAAAGTAGAATTTGAACTTAAAGTTCTCATATACAAAGGCTGTGAATATACATGATTTTGAGTGAATATTGATACAACCTTGGGCCATAGTAAATATGCATTTTAAAATGTTTATACCAAATTGATTTTCAACCAGTATCAATTTATAGAGTCTCTCTCCTACCCTTGTCAACTGTTGTTAGTCATTCTTTTAATTATTGTCACAACTAATGTGTGGAAATGGAATATATTATTTTCATTTGGCTTTCTAACCAATAAAATTGAGCTGTTCTTTGTGTTTATTGGCAATTTGAGGGTATTTTTGCCTTTAGATTTACTAGTTTATAACTTTTTTTTTTGGTACCAGGGATCGAACTTGGGTCCTTGTGCTTGCGAGGCAGGCAGCGGAACCACTGAGCTAAATCCCCAGCTATAACTCTTGTATATGTTTTTCTGGTTATTATATTTTCAATAGTTTATAGTTCTTTGCCTTCAATATCTATAAAAATTTTTCTCAGTCTTATCTTTTAAACTCATTTATGCATCTTTAATTATATAAATATTTTAAATAATAAAGTGTTCAAAGCTATCTGTCTTTCTTTTAAGCTTCCTAGATTTTATGTCTGGCTTAGAAAAGATTTTTCTAACTCAAGAGTATTAAATACTGACTTTCATTCATACTAGCTCTGTTTTCTAGACTATTTAGTTTTATTAATTTTATTTTTTTCATTTCTGAACTAATTTTATATGTTTTTATTATTGTAGTATTGTTATAATTATAGGATCTGCTATGGTAAGTCTCTTTTCTTTGTCTTCTTGGTCCACCTAAAGTTTTTTTTTTTTTTTTTTTTTAGTACCGGGGATCGAACTCTGGTCCTTGCGCTTGTGCAGCAGGCGGCAAAACTACTGAGCTAAATCCCTGGTCCTCTTTGTCTTCTTGATGAACTTCAGGATTATATTAATTCCTTGAAATACTGTATTCCATTGAGATTTTTAACTAGATTTGCATTTAGAGTTGTAGATTGATTTGGATGAAAACTAACACTTATAGAAGGTTAAAACTTGAAATGTAAAATATAGTTGCTGATCTGTTCAGCTTTTACTTCATGTCCTTGAATAAAATGTTATCATTTTCCTCATATATTTTATAATTTTCCTCAGATACTTCTAACATTGCATTAGAATTAAATTATGGTTCATTACAATATGTGTTCTGTAAGGAGTATCTTTCTTTACAACATCTTAGAGTTGTTTAGGAGTCAAAGAGAGTTGTAAGACAAAAGTAGCTAACACTGAAATAGACTTAACTACTTGTCCGGCACAGTGCTTTACATTTATTAAAACATTTATTCATCAAACCAGCTTAATGATGGGGATGCCATTATTAATCTCATTTTTAAGAAAAAAACAGAGCTATAGAGAAGTTAGGTAATTAGATAATGGCTATAATAGGTCTAGGGGAAAGTAAAGTTAATTACAATAAGGCAAAGACTTTATAGCCTCTGCTCTTGAGTCACTGTATCAGTGACTTATATAATCATGTACCTGGTCATCTTACTATTTCTTTTTATTACTCTGATCTTTTTAAAGTTACTTGTCTTGAGTGTAGAAATTATATAACATCCTAATCATGGCAATTTTAATCTTCCATTCAAATATTTATTTTGAACTATATTATTGTTTTTCTTATTGCTCAAGACATTGAATTTGATATTACCAGCATCTAGAACACTTCTCCTGGCTCTTTCAGAAAGTCTCTTCTAGTCCTTTAGATCTCACCTCAGATTTCACATCTATGTTCCGTGACTAAGGAGGCCCTGCCTTTGCTCATCCCTATTCTCACTGTGTTCATTTCTTTTGGTTCATTCTATTCCTCCAAGGTACTTATTTTTTAGCATAATTATTTATAGATTACTTAGAATTTTCTAGAAAGACAACTATGTTATTTACAAAGAAAGATAATTTTATTTTGTTCCTTTCCCTTTCATCCACTCTATTTCTTTTTCTTGCCTTACTGTATTTTCTAAGAACCTCAGTAAAAGGCAGACAATTAAGTGTGAAGTTAACTCTGGATTCTTCAATAGATGCTCTTTATACAGTTGACAATGTTCCTTTCTGTTCTTAATTTTCTGTGAGTTTTTGTTATGACTTGATAATGATAATAATGATGAGTATCATCATTATCACTCAGGCTCAAACAGCTCAAATGATCTTCCTGCCTCAGCCTCCTGTGTACAGTGGCTAGGACTACAGATATGTGCCATTGCACTTGACTCTTTTCCCAATTTTAATTTTGTTAACGTACTGAGATTTTGGTAATAATTGCACTCATGTGGAACCCAGCTTTTCATGATACAGTATGAATTTAATAACATTTTTGATAACTTCATAGGTATTTTAATTAGGACTTTTGAATTTATATTCATAAGCAAGATTGACTTATATTATTTTTAATTGCATTTTTCCCTGACTTTAGTATCAGACTTATGGTAAATTATATATTTAGAAAGTTTTAAAAATTTCTGACATGCTCTTAAATAGGTTTAAAAATGGAATTTATATATTGCGTCTTAAATTTCTTATAAAAATATCTGCATCATACTTTTTTCCTTAGTTGATATAGGAAGAATTTTGATTTTTTATTGCATTTTTAATTTCTTTGATAAATATTGATATATTTTGATTTTCTACCTCTTCCTGTTTAATATATTATTTTCCTAAAATGCTGTTCATTTCATCTGCTTTCTAATTTATTCATGTGTTCATAATTTTAAAAAAACCTTCATAATTTTTCCATGTATGTTCCTATTTCATTTGTAATGTCTTAAAATTTGTTTAACTTTATTTTTTGTTGCTTTTTCCAAACATTTGCCTATTTCATTTGACTTTTCAAATATTACATTTGGATATTTCAAGGTATATGAGTGAAGCTAAGTAATGTGAGGGCTGAGGAGAGTAGACAATATTATGTCACACAAAGAAAATGGACAGCATATATTGAAGCATGCAGGCAAGAGTGGAAAGTTTGTGGGATGATGGCTGAATGAAGGTGGGTGAGATGAAGAATTTTTAGGAATGTCCTTAAGGAGAGGCAAGATATTTCTAAGTTGAAACAATATATAATTAGAAACAGTGCCATGTTTGATGAACTTTGGAGATATATAATGGAAACAGACTTTTGAAGAAAATTACTTCGGTAGTTTAGGTATATTGACATGAGCATGGGGTTCTGCTGCAGAAGAGAAGGTGAGAGAACACATGGTTGATTTAGATAAAATGATTTGGAAATGAAGAAAAGTGCAGACCCAAATAAATATGTTATTAAAGAGCATATGGTATATATGACTCCAAATATGTGTGTGTGTGTGTGTGTGTGTGTGTGTGTGTGTGTGTGATTTTATTGAGTAGTGAAAGGCATGGCAAAAAAATTAAAATGAAGCATGTTGCAGAGTAACGAGAGTTTGTGAGAACCTAAAATATTGTGGTATGTTAATGCATTTTCTGTTTTATAATAGATTTGAGGTAGGATACTTTATAAAGAAAGAGGTTATTTGGCTCCCATTTCTAGAGATTCAAGCAAAAATAGCATCTGCTCATCTCTGACAAGGCCTTCTTCCTACATCCCAACACTGTAGATGGCATCATGGTGGAAGGACATGTGAGAAGAGATCACCTGTCAAGGAAGGAAGCCAGAGGAACTGGGGCCAGGTGTTGGGAGCAATGCTACATAATTTTAGGGAAAAACCATTTGATTAGGCCTAGTTCTCCTGCCTACAGGCCAGCTGTGGCATTCAGAGACATAGTTCCATTTTGGCCTCCCGTCACAACTGAGACCTCAGTAATTCCGTGATGCTGTGATGCTCCAGGGCAAGACCACACCTGTGGGAGACACCCTGGGAGGAACCAAATCTTCATCTGCACAGTTCCTCATTGTTCTTGGATTTCCGCTGCCCCCCAGTCTTTTGTTACACTTGCTTATCTGGATGTGAGGTACTGAACTCTCTGCAATTCATTTGTTATATTTGTTTCTCCCGAGGTGATGTACTGAATAAAAGGTGCTGCAAGCTCGGGGTCTTTGTCTTTACTGCTCAAAGCAGCACTGATCAGGCCCAAAGCTCAGCTTCTTCTCCAAGTCTCATTTTTCCTACCTTTCCTGCATAATAAGTTAATTTGCCTTGTGCTGCCATGGCTCACAGGAGACTAGGACTCATTGCAGAGGTTCTAGCAATATCCCCTTTCCCTGTTCCCTACAGCCAGGCTTGCTCTTTTTATAACTACTATTTCTTGTGGGAACTAACTGGGGTCCTTCAAGAACTATATTAATCTCTTCTGAAGATTAATGTCACTTGCAGTGACATAATTGCCTGCCACCAGGCCTCATCTCTTGGAGCTTTCTCCACCTCACATTATGACACTTGGGACTAAGCTCTAGTACATTAACCTTCAGAGGACACACTTAAACCACATCAAAATCATACCAAGCTGGATAAATAATATCAATGAAGAAACTGGATAGAGCTGTCTAATATAGGATGAGAGAGGCTGGCTGGAGTCTGATCTGGATTCATAGTTGATGTGAGGTATTTAGTGGGAGAAACTACAGTTATTCTAGAAATATGAATTAAATACAAGACATGATCAAGGTCACCAAAGATCTCAGGGATCTAGCTTCCGAAGGCTTCAGAAAGCACTTTTAGATGATAATTTTGTCTTCTTAGTTTCCTTCAACCCTGAAATTAGGGTGAAGCCTGATGTTTTCAGTTGATTCAAAGCATGTGAACAGATATAAATAAGGTAGAATAATTTTTTTAAATATACACTGGGAAATTATAGAAGCCTCTTCTAAGGGCATTTGAGAATCAAGAGACTGTTACAGGGGAAATTCAGGAGCAAGACAAAAGCTGGGGTGGTTCTTGAATTTCTTTTTATCTTTGTATTATTTAGAAGAATATTCAGTTTTGGAAAGAGATCTCCATGCTGTGATGGTCCTTTCTCATAATCCTTGCATTTGCTATCCATAGGAAGGCCAGAGACTATCACTGCACTACCTGGATATGTAAACAGTTAAGGTCCAGACTGAGAATATGCTATTATAACACTTTGACCTACTGTTCTAGGCCTTGTAATAGCTGTTGTTTTAAAATACAGCATTTAATGGCAGTTGTTTTCCAAATAATGTAGCATGTTTCCCTTACTCTAATAGCTTATTTAAAGAGTCATTTTCCCAAGTTACCCATGGATGTTGAAAATAATTTTTGCATTTCCCCTGGCTTATATTCTAGTTGTCAAAAAGTCAAAACACAAACACTAGCTGAACAGACTCAGTTACATCTCAACATGGTAATTGTTAAATCACTCAGTGAGAGAAAGATTTTTAAAAAATCACACTAGAAGTTATTATTATGCATATGCATTTTTAATGTCTGATTCTCTGTATAACCTTAAATTACAATGCAGGTTAAATTTCCCTTGCTGATTTATAAGCATAATGTAAACTCTAGACACAGTTAATGATATTGCAATGTAAAACTGTTCTGTTGCAAACTAAAGAGCTTGCTTAGCACTGCAAAGCTCCGGGTTCATTTCAATGTGATCATTCAGGCACTATGCAGAGATTATACATTTATTGTATTTTTTTCATGAATACATGAATGAATAATAAGTTCAACAAACAAGAGTTTCCTACTGGGAATGTCAAACAAATCATTCTGCAAAGTGCTCTGAATTTCAATCAATCACTGTTCATAACACTTGCCCCACTGCGTTCTTTAGCTTCAGCGAAGTCAGCACTTGGAATCACTGCAGGCTGGAACAGGAGACACAAGTGCAAAGAGTACAGAAAGGTCAGACTGTGCTCATGTTCTTCTCTCTCAATGGGGCCTTCTTGCCAAAGCCCATACTGGTTTCCTGTACACTGGTGGAAGCCTATGATATTGGCCAATCATATTCTCATACACTTGCTTCAACTATACCCTTGCATTTATTCATAAACTGGAATCCAAAAGCTCTGGTAAATGGCTCAGTGGAGGGACAGGGCCACCAAGGTGGACAGATAAGACAGAAAAAGGCCAGTAAACAGGATTGTACATTTTTAATATTTGTGAGATCTGGAGGAATGGTATGAGCTAGTGAGTAGAAAGATACAGTTTTCAGAGCCTGGAGTCTTTATTTTAGCAAGTATCATTTGAGTTTCTAAAGTATAACAAACTTGAGTTTATAAAGTATAATTTTGGTGCTGTCTTGAGGAATCATTATTTTCATTTTAGAGAATTCACTATTGCTATTTTGGTGGCCTTGATTCATATCAGGGTGGGGCAAAGAATAAATTTGAAGAAAAGAACAATTCTTTTTCTCTGTTCAAAGCTAGTTTAGGACAACTTTTAGATGAAGCTGCTTACCTCATTCCTTTGTCTACATTGTGACCTCAGGCAAATTCTAGTGCTGAAGTTAACAATCTCCTTGGTGGGAGCTATCAGTCTGAGGTCTGTCTGTAGCTTGAGGCAGGAGGCTTAGTTTGAAAAATCTTGCCTGTGTACAAAGAAAGCTTGCTATTCATCACCTACCAAATCAATGAATACTCAACAAATTTTGAGGGAATTCCAAAAGCTGTGATAATTAGATTTATAACTCAATATAAAGGAACATCTTAGCTTCCTCCAACCAATTGTTACTGAACAATATAGTTGCTTACTTTTTTTTAGAGCTTCCGAAATAAGACTCTTACTCTTTCTAACTCTAATTAGATCCTCCTGATCTCAGGACCTCTTCAAGATCCATGTGGATCAGATGTGGCTTGTTAGTTCTTGCAGTGCGTGGAATACATAGCATAGTGGTTACTTAATAAAAGTTGGTTCCTTCCTCTCTTCCCACTTCCTAACATTTATCATAACAAATCACAAGTTGTAGATTTATCAGGTTTTGTTACAAAGATGTATTTTCCACTATGTATCTGATATGAATAATATGTTGCATTGTATTTTCTGTAGAGGGAAATGACTGATAAAATGTGATCTTTTTAACTCTGAGGGACCCTGTATTATTTATTTGGGATTACAGAGTGTTTCCAATGGAAAAGGCTCTCAAATCCATATAGTGGAATAGCAGTGGGATGCAGGATAAATAGCATTGCCATTTTAAGCCTTGGTTTCTCATTTGTGAAATATAAATGGAATTTTCAGGCAAGACAGCATAGATTTTAGAATACAGAGTCTGAGGTATAGTTGCTCAAGATAAATTACCCCTTCTGTGTCTCAGAGTCCTCATCTGCAAAAAGGTGAAAGGATTAAATGAATTGATAAGTATCAAATATTCACCTGTCCTAGGTATCTTTTATAATAAATGTTTATTATTCATTTATTGTGTTATTGCCATGAATGGGTTAAATATGATTTGAGTCTTATAAATATATACCAACAAAGTTATGATAGTAAAATTATCTCCATTTCACAAAAGAGGAGTATGAAGTGGAGTGCTAAGCTCCTCACTCAGCATCTGATAAGAAGTAACTGAGCAGGAATCCAAAGTCCATCTCTATGTGCCTCCTGAAGCTCCAGTGGCAGTTTTCATTCCACCATCTCTGCAGCGATCCACTGGAATCAGACCCATCATAAAGTGATGCTAGAAGACACAAGAATAAGAAAGGAGGAGAAGGGCTCTTTGGATACCTGTGGTTAGCTTGATGCCAAACTCTGAGAAATATGCTCCATTGAATTGATTTCCACCTGCTTCATTGCTGACTTTGGCACTATGTTTCACATTTAGTCAGTGTTTATCTAAACAAGTTTAGGCCACTTTCTATTTTCACAATAATCCATAAAGACCCTGCTTCAGAATTGATTACTAGTTCAGTTTGCTGCATCACTCCTCTTGTTTCCCAGTTACCTTCACTGTTCTGTTACCTGCTGGGCACCCAGATTTCCTTCTGTGCTCCTTCCTTCTTCCTGTCTCTGCTCCTTTCCAGGAGCAAAGGGCAAAAGCAGCTACTTCTGACTCACATTGTGATCTCAGAATTCCCTATGGTTCCATTTCCTCTTTATAGTTTATATATGCATGAGCATGTGTGTGTCAGAGAGAGCAAGATACTTCACTGGCCTTTAGATCACTCACCAGAAATATCCTCAGTGCTTCTGGCTGGGTTTTATTGTAGGTGCCAAAATATCCATTTTTTTACTTGAGAGTCTGAGTAGGCCCCGAATGCTGATAAGTGAAATAAACCTTGGCATATTTCTCTGAGTCTGTTTGAGCCCTTTATCCTCACCACATCTTTGCATCTCTGAAGTCAGAATTGGATGTGTAGGGTGTGTCTGCCTTCTGCTCTGATGGGCAGGTAGTCTGTGCAGTTCCACTAGGCTAGTTGATTTACAAAAGCAAACACACACTCTATTATTTACTATAGTGCTAACTTTAAATAGTTGATTTACAAAAGCAAACACACACTCTATTATTTACTATAGTGCTAACTTTAAATAAAAGTCTAGATTTAATGGCTTATCAGCTCAAATCTGTAATTTTCTTAACTGCAATAAATAGGGAAGTGGTTAGCAACTGAAAGACATTAGATTATTTTAAGCGAGCTTACTTTGAAATCTCTCAATCAAATAAGTCTAAAATGCTACTCTCTTCTAGCTGCCTGGCAAAGGAAAAGTTTATTTTTGGGACAGAAATAAGAACAGATGCTTATTTCACTTTATAGTGCTCTCAAGTATGTTACCTTTAGTTATTGATATTTGGTGAGGACTGTGTTTAATATGCATAAGGACATTTATACACCAATATAGTGGGGACTAGTGGACAAGGTACTTATGGGGAAATTAGGGCTTTGGGCATTCTAAATATGTTTCATTACCTATAAAGAGAGGAAAACATCTCATACCTCATGACCTCACACAAATGTATAGGCAAGATATTTTGTGATATATACCACTTATTTTCAGAAATTACAAAGACAGGAGTATTATGGTTTTGTCTAGATGTTCCTGCAAAGCCTCATGTAGTCATGGGTGGGGATATTCCAGAGGTGGCTGGGTCTAGAGTGTGATGCTAGGATTAAGGGTGTGTGGATATTAAATTAGTACACTGATTGGTTTGGGATAATTTTGAGTATGCTGGTAAAGAATTTGGTACAAGAGAAGTGAGGTCATTGCTGTGACTGTACCTGACCATGTAGTTTAGGAGTCTTTGGAACCGGCTTGTGGGAAGAGTTTGGAAATATTTGGAGATGCTGGCTGAAGAGGCAGCCTTGGAATGCCTGAGGCTGTACTTGATGAGAGATTCTGGTCAGAGTTCAGAAGAACAGAATGCTGATAGAAATGCTGCCAGTAAAGACCAGGTTCAGGAAGTTTCTGTTGGGACGAACTGCATTAGCTGTTGGACTCCAGACGATGTGTATTATGCCTTGGCAGAAAGTTTTTCTTCATTTTGCTCATGTTAAAAGACTGCCTGCAACTAAGATTAAGGGCTGTGGATTAATTAATCTTACAGAAGAAATTTCAAAGCAGTCTAATGTTGAGGCTGTTGGAGGCTAATGGCTACTGGCTAATGGCTAATGTTGGGGGCTTTTAGCCAGATTTATGTTGAAAATTAAGAGTAAAGAGCAAAGAAGAATGATTTAAAATGTTGTGAGTTTGGCCAGAAAAATAAACTCCAGTGAAATTGTGTCCTGCAAAGATGGAATAGAGGAGAAATTGGTCCCTGAAAAGACTAGCAAGAAAAAGCCAAGTATTTCAGAAGAGGACAAGTGAAAAGATGGCCTGAGGATATCACAAGAACCAGCAGAACTCCACCCTTTGAAGCCTAAAAATTGCAAAAGTGAAAGACTTTGCTTTGAGAAGAGAGATCCAGACCACCATGTTCCAGAATGGTGGTGGCCTAGGGTTGTTTCTTGGGATTTGGTTCATAGGCACTGGACTCCTACTGCTAAGACGGGAAGCCTGGCTACTGCTCCAGCTGGCAGCAGACCTTGGTATCATCCACTTGGTGCTGACTTTAGGTACATACAGGATGCAAGAGTTGTGGGGTCAAGAAGGCTTCTACCTAGACATCAGAAGAAGGTCTGGGAGGTCAGGTGGTGTGACCCTGAGAAGGTAGTGTGTGAAGCTGTGAGTGTGAAGCCAAAGGTGTAGTGGAGAACCCAGAATTTTGGAGAAGCCAGGAATATAAATTGTCTGAAGACAACTGCAAGGAGGGAGCAGAGCTGGCCCCAGAGAGAAGCCATGGAGCTACAATCACCAGAAGTGCTATAGGGATGGACCTACCAAAGCCCTTTGGAGTTTACAACTTGCCACCAATTGCCAGAGATGCTGGGCATGGAACTATGGGACTTAATATTTCCTCTGCTGGATTTTGGTCTCACTTTGTTCCCAATCCTTCCTATCCCCCTCTTTGTACCTTGTGGAATAAAAATGTCTATCTTGTGCCACATATATTGGAAATGTTTAACTTTCTTTTCATTTGTACAGGGCCTTGCAGTTAAGAATTTGCCTTAAATCTTAGAGGAGGCTTTGGATTTGGACTTTTCAGCAATGCTGACACTGTTAGGACTTTGGCAACTCTTGGACATGGACTGAATGGCTTTTGCATAAAGGAATGTGCATGAGTCTTTGGGGAGCCAGGGGTGGAAGATTATGACTTGTATCTAGATGTACTCCCAAAGCCTGATGTAGTCATAGGTGAGGCTTTTCAGGGGTAGCTGGATCTACAGTGTGTGATGCTGGGATTAAGGGTGTGTGATTACTAAATTAGTACACAGACTGGTTTGGAATAGTTCTGAGTGTGAGTGCTACCCACTGTAAGGGTAGGTAGCTAATATAGAATATAAAGGGACAGAAAGAAGCTGCTATTTTTTTTTTTTTTGGTACCAGGGATCAAACTGGGGTCCTTGCACTTGCTCAGCAGGCTGCGAAACCACTGAGCTAAATCACCAGCCCTGCTATTGTTGCTTGTATTGAAGCATGAAAATGTGGGATACTCTGACAAACCACTTGAACATGGAGCAAGAAGTGGCTTTCATTGCCATTGGCTCAGCAAGGGACTCTTGTCACCTCAAGAGCCCCAAACAGAGTTTTGCTTTTACTTTTATACTCTTATGCATCTACAGGGCTTTCTCTCATTGGTGGGGAGGCAGCAGACAAGGTTACACAAGCAGAACAGCAGTGCAGGGAGTGGGAAATTTTGTCAGCAGTGGGAAGTTCTAGCGGGGCTTTTCAAGACCATTGTGGTCTGGTGAGATTACATTATAGCTGTCGTCATGGCCACCAGGTGCCTTTCACAACAGGGGAATGGGTGGTTTCCTCTCTCAGTAGCTTAGTGCTTTCTGGCTTCTGCCCATCATAAACTATTTCTCCTCTTCAATGCCCCTCTGCCATCCACCCTAGTTTGGAGCCAGCCAACTATGAGCTGAAGTCTCTACAAATTGTGACCTAAGTAAATCTTTCCTCCTTTAACTTTGAGTGTTGGGTATTTTCTCTGAGCAATAAGAAAAAAGCAACTAAGACAAGGAATCATTGTCAAACAGAATAAGCACAAGAACACCTTAACTATAAATCCATCTCTGTGCCCATGGAATATAGTTTTGTCCTGTTGAAGCTTGTTGAATACATAGTTCCTTGGTGCTGTTGCCACCTTTATACTTCCAATTTTGTCTCATCTGTCTTAAATAAGCCTTGTCCTTTCTTAAAGTTAAAGTAATCTTGGCTAAATGACTTCTAATGTTCTTTCTGAAGTGACTTTACACATATACTATCATCAGAAATCTTTCCTTCTCTCTATATATCCTTCAAAATATCAGCACATTCCATTTTGATCCTAGGGCTTTACTAGTGTGTCCTTCATCGGTTATCTTGTCTGAAGAACAGATCCCCATTCCTTCCTGTGTATTGGTGTCACCACTTAAATATCCTTAGGCATCTTAAACCCAGTGTACTTAGAGCAAAACTCATTATTTTTTCCTCCCCTTACTCCAAATCCATTCCATCCCACCATGTTTTCTCTCTCCATTAACAGCCTCACCATTTTCTTCAATTGCCTTACCAGAAATTTTAGAGTTATTCACATACATTTTTATTATTTATTTATTTATTTATTTATTTATTTATTGGTACCAGAGATTGAACTCAGAACATTGCACTTGCAAGGCAGGTGGCAGAACCACGGAGCTAAATCCCAGGCCCTATTGACAATCACTTTTAATTCCACTTATCAGCCCCTGATGGACAGTCCCCCCATGGCAGGCAGATACATGCATCAACACTCCCAATACCTGTAGTCCCATCATTTCTGTCTGTGCCATGTCTACCACTAAAGCTTCTAATCATCTCTTCCTTGGATAACTTCATTATCCTACTTGGGTTCCCTGGACTGAACCCAGTGAATTTTCTCTTACAGATTTATTGTCCCATCAATATCGATAAATAGTTTTAAAATTTAGTTCTCATTTTGTCTCCACAACTTGAAATGGCCTGCTTTTGCCTGAGATTAGACTTCTTCACAAAGTGAACAGCTCTTTTCTATTTAATCCCAGGCTATTGTCCTAGCACAGCTTGTATAACATAGCACATACTTCTTACTTCTGTTTCTTTAAAGGTAAATGAAATTTTATGTATCTGTGTTAATTTCTCATCCAAAATGTTCTTTCATTTGTCAGTAGGAAACTGGAGCAAAGAGACCATATCTATTTTGTCCAGTGTTGAATACCAAAAACCCATAATAGTGTCAAACATGGAATAGACACAGAGAGGCAGGCTGGTTTACCCAAAGTATTAGCTGCCTTCCTGTTGCATGGTCAAAATACCTGACATATACAACTTAAAAGAGAAAAGGTTTGTTTTGGCTCATTATTTTGGAAGTTTCAGTCTGTAGTTGGCTGACTCTAAAGTAGAAATGGCATGGTGGAAGAACATAGAGGAGGACAACTGCTCACCTCATACCAGGTAGAAAGGAGGGGGAGAAGCAAAAAGCCAGAAGGGAGAGCTATGCCTTCTAACTGCATGCCCCAATGACCTGCTTCCTTTATTTGAACCCACCTCCTAATAGCCCAGTTAGCTATGTATTTAATGGATTGATGCATTGACAAGAATAACACCCTCATGATCTGATTGACTTTCAAAAGATTCTAAACACATGAGACTTTTGGGACACCTTTTAGATCTAAACTATAGCATTCAAGGACATGAATAGTGGCAAGAAAGAGAAGGTGTTTGGACATTTTGTCTCTCAGTCTTTTATTTTCTATTCTAAAATATTTGTTGATTTGGGGTTTCAAGGAAACAAATTCCCAGGTGGTACCAAAAAGATTCTTGTTTAGCCCTGAGACTTTAGAAAATATATATCAAAAGTAAATTGACATTTTCTAGGGGCTACAGGAAAGAAGTATAGGTAGTATATTGGGTTTGATTCTTCTCTTTTGTTCTAACATCACAAAGATAACCACATCAATAGGATCTTGTTAACATATGGATTTTGCTTTATAAGACCCAGTGGTATCTGAAATTCTGCATTTCTACTACATTCTCAGGTGATGGCCATAGTGTTGTCCTGGGCCCCACTTCATGTGGCAAGGTGCTAGATAGTTATGTACAGATCACTTCAAGTTCACTAATGTTTTTCTGTTTAGCTAGATAATTTGGTGGATTTAAAAAATTTTCCAGAATGTTCTACAGAAATAACAATTTGATTAGTATAACAATATTCAGAGAAAATTATCTTAATGAAATATGCAGATCAAACTCTAGTAAAGGTAGATGATAAGCATAATAGAGGGTAAGAATCATTGTTCACCTATAGCAGTTCTCTTTTTGGATCTTATATCAGAGTAATTTTTCTAAACTGGCAATTCTCCATGCCAAGGTTATGACTATTGGTGAATGTATCTTCAAAGATGTCTTCAGAATAACTAATCTGAAGGCATACCAGAGCTCATTTGGAGAATGCACTATGCAGATATTTGTAACTGAAGTTCAGCAAAGCATGGTTCCTTCCCATTCACCAGGTATCTGGATTCAAATAGTAATTCTGTCAGCATTGATGTCATCTGTCACTACTTGACCTGCTGTATATTCAGTGGCTTCAAACAGATTATGAAATCTCACTGTTGCCCTGTGGACTTTGAACTGAAAGAATCAAAAGTGTGACCAACCATGTACCATGTATGTTAATGAGAGATATAACGATTATCACTGATCAGTGAAAACTCTAATCCTAGGTTGCTGTGCCTTTTTGTGGTGTTGCTGTTATATAAGCTGATAGATGTGTCATCATTGATGAGTAATATTACATTTGTTTTATTTAGTTATCATATTGTATTAGTGATAAAGTGGGTACATATTTTAGTCCTATAATTGCAATACCTACAGTTTATTGATTTTTGTTTTTATGAAGCTAACAATGAAAAAATCATGCCTAGTAAACATCCTGGTTCACAAACATATTTCTCTGTACTGCATTTAATCTATTTAAAAATAAGTTATTGAAAGTTAAAATAACAGGGCAATTTTGGCCATGATTGGATCAATGAGAAAGCAGAGGTTTCCTGAGCAAGGGAAGGAACTGAGTGATTAAGCGAGAAGCAGAGTCCTTTTATATGTCTGGTTAATGATAGTGCTGAGAAACTTATTAACAAGCTGAATATTGACTTATTAAATTTGATGATTGGGGAATAATTTGAAAATGTAATAGCAAGTCCTCTTAGTCTTATAAAGGATCTTCATTTCAGCAATCTATATGAGAGTATGCACTTCCATGACTGACATGGAAGTTATCTGTTTTGGTAATATTTAAGAAATTAACTTTCTCCTCACCCCCAATCCAAACTGGAGGCTCTCTGGCATGATTGTGTTTTTTTAAAAAAATAATTTATTGGTACATTTTAGATGTACATGATGATAGAATTCATCATAGTACATGATATATCTTTTTTTTTTTCTTCAGTTCTTTCATTGGAACATTTTAGGTATACATTTACATTTATCATTGGGTGTTGGTACCTGCACATGATGTATCTTGATTCTTATTTTTTCCCCATTACCTATGTGCCCTTCACCCCCTCCACCCTTCCCTATTTACATAGTCATCAATTCCATTTTTTTCCTTTCTCATAATTTTTCCTTTCCCTTCTTTCTTTTCCCCTTCCTCTCCCTTCACCCCTACCTTTTGGACCTTTTTTTCCCACTTCAAATTATCAATTATTCATTTAAATCATTTTAACCATTATTTACACTTTCAGTTTTTCACACTAGAGAAACTATTCGGTGTTTACACATGTGTGTTCTATTTATTTCACTCAAGAGTATGGCCTCGATATGCATCCATTTAGCTATAAATGACCGTAGTTTCTCATTCTTTATGGCTGAATAGTACTCCATTTTATAGAAAAATCACATTTTCTTTATCCAGGTTCCAGTTGATGGGCACTTGGGCTGTTTCTAAGCTTTAGCTATTACAAACTGTGCCACTATAAACATGGTTGCACATATATCACTGTGGTATGATTCTCTTAATTCTTTTGGTAAGATACCCAGCAGGGGAATAGCTGGGTCAAATGGGACCTCTAGTCCTAGTTCTTTGAGGTATCTCCATACTGATTTCCAC